>CM057823.1:32813909-33212307 GCA_030068075.1 Paguma larvata
GAACCAAGAAAAATGATGTCATTAGTTATGATGTTTTTCCCAGGTACCACTGAAAATCTTTCCTTCCGGGGGGTGGAAACCGCAGGGACCTGATGAGGAAACAAACGTTCTGTTGCAGTGGGTTTTTTCTTTATCATAAAGGTGTGCAGATTTAAGTCAGGAACGGTGGTGCAAAATCCCCTTTTAAAAATGCAAAGAATAAGTTGTGTCATGGTCTGTAAGCATATAAAGATCTATAAGTAAAATATCCATAATTAATCCTTTTTATTAATTGAGAAAGAGAAGCTTTAACTCTTCATTCCTGTTTTCTCTTGCTCTCAACTCTTCCCATGACACCTTTTCTATGTAAGTTTGTCTCTCGAAAGTTCTTTTTGAATATACATGCTCTGTACGTGGGCAGGGGTCAGGGCACCGTGCGCAGTTGGAGAGGGTCGAAGCTGGAAAGCTACTCGACAAGCAGATTCATCGTAAGAGATTTTCAGGAGTCTAGGTGGACAGATTTAGCGATCCATCTACTTCAAAGGAGAGCAGCACCTTTGCATGAACTCTCATCCTGTTTTTCTTAAATTGCGTAGAATTTTCTTAGGCAGTAATTCACACATCCCAGAATTCTCTTCTGTTTGAGAGATGCTTTCCTGGCCCTTCTTACCATTTCAATCTATTTTTCTCTGTTACAAATTAGAAAGACTTGAATTCATGTCAGCGTTGACCCATGCAGCTTCCAAATTCAACTACAATATGAAATGGAAGTCGGCAGTTCCATAAACATATTGGAAAAAATAATATAGTCCGTGCTCGAAGACTTAAAAAATCTTCCATAAAAATGTATTTTTCTTCATAATGAGGTCTCCCTTCCCCACTTAATCTGTAAAAGGCAATTGAAAGCAGTCCTCGTATTTACCCTAATTTAACCATACATGTTCAGCCTGGAAGAGAGCAGAATTTAAAAGCGTGAGTGACTTCACCCGTCCTTCTGCTCAATGCCTTGGCGTGAGACTGAAATGGGGTCGTTAATCTGTTGCCGCATCCGTTTCTGCCACCGTCCCAAAAGGCGAGTATCTCATTGTACTGAGGGGGAAACTAGTGTTTTAGAAAGCATGTCTTTTTGGTAAAATATGCCCTCCAAGTGAAAGCCAGTTATTTTCTCTTGGGTTCAACCAAAGCCACAGTATTCTGGGATTGGAGAAAAAAGAAAAAGGGAAGAAGCTGTTTTGAACTTGGCCTTTAGGTGCAGCCATAATAAACCGAGCATCCCTCTTGTCAAAAATTGAGATACATGGTCATCAAATCATGGCAACAGCGGTTTCCGTTACTGTAGAGGGATGGAGCTAAGTGCATGAAGAGGTTTTTACACAGATTTAAAAGGTCTATGTTTATGACTTCTAGACATGCAGCTATGTCTGGAACATTTTGCTCAATCCTGTGGGAAAACACATCAATGACGTAAGTGTGTCTGATCCTTAGTGACTTAGTGAATGTGTGTTCCAGTGGCCCGACAAGTGGGTGACCATTATGTTACAGACAACCGCAGTGAACAGGTTCCTGAGTTAGGAGGAGGTCCAAGCTGATGAATTAGTGATTAGAAGAAGTGATGACATTATACGGACATAAAAGGAAAATAACAATGAACAGGAAGAGCTAGCAAGTTGGAATCTTCACAAATTGGCCGAACTGCTCCAAATAGCCAAAAATTGATTGAATTTCTGAACATGAACGTCAGATGAAACAGAGCCTCAGAATTCCACGTAGTGGACCAGAAATGTTTGATCGACTCCAGAGATAATGGCTCCAGCAGTACTCAGCATCTTTTCTGGCATAATTAGCCGCAGTATATGAATCTCTGTGTCAACTTCTTGAGCTCAACAGAGGCAACTGCAGTCTCTGTTCCAGCACTGAGGCCTGGTGTACCCTCTCCTCAAAGGAGTCTGTCCTTGGTGACTCTCGAGGACTACGTCACCAGAGGAAGTAGAAGTTCAGACTCATATGACACGGCACGGTTTTGTCATCTGAACACATCATATGACTGTTGTTTAATGGCCGTCATCCATCTTTAGCCCAACACACATATCCTCAGGTCCGCATATCCTTAACTTCCTAAAACCGGAAAGAATATCTGGATGAAAGCGCAGCACACAGGTTTATGTTTTTTTCCTTTCAGTCTTAACATTTGTCTTATAATTAATACTGTACAATTATATCTGACATGTCTACTCATAATTATCTGCTTTTCATTTTATATTCTACATTTGGACGTGAATTGCTATCAGGAAGTCTATGCACAAAATCATGTATAAGATATTTATGGGCTGACTGAAATTCTTCTCAAAATTTTTTTGATCGGGGTTAGTTTTGCCTTGAGGGATGACTTTGCAGCCTGACCCTTCTTTAGACAGACCTCATCCCTGAAGAAAAGACACTACATAGTAAGTGAAAAGGGAGGTAGCTTTGGCTCTATGACTAAAGAGGATATTGGGCCACTTAAATTGCCCAATGATTTCAGTGCCGGATAGTGGCCTGAGGACTTTACATAAATTAACTCATTGACTGTTCACAATGACCTTAAGTGGTACTAATACTGAGGAAACTAAAAATCAAATAGGTTAATTAACTCGACCAAAGTCACAAAGTAGCAAGGAGTAGAGCCAGACAGCCTGAGACCACACCCTACACTGTGCTAGGTGTCAATAATGGCCTTTCTCCCATCCTTTTTTTTAAGTGCTTGGCTTCAACCACACACTTCTACTGCACTAATGAGCTGTGTTCTATAATGTATGGCTGTGTTCATTATCACGCATTGTGGCCTTATTGGCTAGACTTGGACAGCTTTGGAAGGGCAACCAATCTCTAGGTGAGCCAGCAATCTGTGACCTGTAAGTCTTGGTTCCAAAAAGATGAGCTGGGTCAGTGGGACTCCTCTCCTGAAAACTGAGAAGAAAATGATCCTTTTGTTCTTGTTTGCTTGTTTGTTGAGAGAGAGAGTGTGTGAGTGGGGAGAGGGGACAGAAGAAGAGAGAGAGAGAGAGAGAGTCTTAAATGGGCTTAATCCACATTGAGCTTGGAGCCCGACTTGGGGTTAGATCCCATGACTCTGGGATCATGACTTGAGCCAAAATCAAGAGTCCAATGTTTAACTTACTGAGCCACCCAGGCGCCCCAAGAAAAGATGATTCTTGATGTGCCTTGAAGATCTCTTCATTCCTCCAAAAATCTTTATAGTGATTGAGCTGCCATCCCTCAGCTAATCTGAGTGAATCTCTGTTCTCTGCAAAGACTTCTAAATAAAACAAATGACCATATCCCTGTAGGAATCTTATGTAAAGAGGTTCAATATTAGAACTGTTCACTAACTTTAACCTGCTAAGTGGCAGGTGAACCAAATATATACTTACTGTATCCTTGAATCTCAACTTGACACGACTCATTAACATCCTAGGTAATTCTGAGTTTTTCCTTCACCATTCTTTTTTACAGTGAATAGTTAGTTCAGCCTAAAACAACTACCTACCAGTAAGCAACCATTGGTAGTAAAATATTTTGAGAACCAAGGAAACCAAAGAACCCAGAAAGACTTGAAGTGTCTGTTTTATTAATAGATTTGGAATCTTTAATAGTACGCCATTGAAATCCATAGGTCACTGGCTAGGAAAGTAACAATCACAACATCAAAAACCTTTGAATAGTCATTTAAATGGAAGAATTAACTAAACTAGTGCAAACTTGCACTTTGGATGTTGGCTACCTGCAGTCCCATGAAAAAGGGAATTCGTCATGTCTGTCTTCCTCCAAGCGGACATCATTTCAACAAATATTGTTAGCTGCCATCTTGATATCTGAATAACAGAGCTACAAGAAACGTAGAGATCCAGATTTTATAAAGTGTATAGGAGAAGTCCGTCCTCTGATTTGACAGCTGTGTTTGTACTAGCAGTGAATACTGGAGTCTAAGAAATTATCCTCATGGTGTCATCAAGTGTAGTCTAAAGACGCTTGTCGTGGGGAAAATTAGGTGTATTTGTCATAAAAAGTAATAGATCTCCCCAGAGCTTCTACATTGCTCTGCTTATTATGACTTCTTTGGTTCTGATAAAATATTTTAGAATTTTGTCATCTTGCATTTTCTTTGAATCAATTGCTAATTATATTTTTTTATCACCGTGGCGCTATTTGTCTCAGAGAGCCAAAACCTTCAATAAAACATGTGCCACCATCTTGGTAAGCTAAACGATGCATATTAGGTGGGGTTTTTTTGTTTTCCTTATAGTATCATTAGAATGAGTATATTCACCTTTTTATAATGAAAGCACTTGATAGTTACTTCATTTTCTCCCTGAATTGAAACTCAATGTTAAACATTTAAGGAGACTAAGTGAGAAGCCCAGTGTGGTGGATAGAGATATCGATACAGAATGTACTTAGAGTGATGACTTCAAAATGGTTCTTAGAAATCGTTCCTTAATGAGTCCAGACGGCAAATGGCTCATGTGGGATTCATAGAATTCAGAAGATAACTGCTAGTTTGTCAATTTTGGCCTCCATGTTCCTCTGCACATACACCCCTCCCCACTATGCAAAATGTTTGACGGTTTTCTTTTTCATACATCGAAGACAGACTGCCTGGCTTCTTTTCAAAATCCTTTTGGATACCGTCCACACTAACAGGTGGCACCGCTGTGGATTAGCCGACATTATGAAAATAATCCATGTTTTCCCATGTGCGTGCGCTCTAGTTGTGGCCATTGTCTTTGATATTCTTAATCCGAAAGAAACTTACTTCTTTGCTCTGTGAAAAGAAAAGGAAAGAAAAACAGAAGATAACTGATTTCTCTCTCAAATTATCAATGGGAAATTTAACTTTAGTTCCAGATAAAAGTCAGTCGCTCACTGGGGTGGGTCGTAGAGTGCCTTGGGGAATTAAGTGACAGTAGGAGCAAATCTGAGGTGGGAGGAAAAAGGGAGGGTGACTCTTGGCTCTTAAAGGATGTGTGTGCCTCAAGTCTTAAGGTGGACGAATGCGTTGGGACATTACTGCTGCGTGCGATCAGGATAATTTCGGCAAGAAAGACATTTTGGCATGTAGATTAAATCACTTAATGTTTTTGGACCTAAATTTCTATCATATGAGAAATGGTAATCTTTTAGTCTACCTGCCTCTGCAGAGGGGAGCAATTTGATGGAGTCTACCCCTGAGAATGACGCTAGGAACACAAGTCTTACATTGCCTCTGATGACAGAGCATGCGTGCTTTTTATTATCCTCAAGTCAACGTGAGTCCGTTGAGAAATTTTGCTAATTATCATTTCTCACTAATAATAGGAATGTCAATGTTTTGGCAAATGCTTTCTTTTTCTTTTAATAAAATTTATATCTCTCACTAGAAAGGCTCTTTGATGCATTAGCTATTTTTTAATAATATAAAATGTGGAAGAAAAACTTTATAATTGTTTATATTCCTTTATTGTTATTTGATGAGAAAAAGGTTCTCGTAAATAATTCAAATAAAGAAATAATACATGGCCAAATTCCTTTCCCCAAAACCTTAGCCATTTTTTTTCAGTTTTTGAGACACCTCTCCACATTTCCTACAATATTAGATATTTCATTTTTAATAGTCTGTGTACCATATCAATTTTGCACTTCAATTTAGTGATTGAACCTTTGAAACATAGCTATCTTTACTAACATGATTTATATTTCATGGAAAAATAGTAAATATAGTAGCTAATATTTAGTAATCCAGGCTCTGTCTTAAGCATTTGATATTGCGTGTCTAGGGTCAGTATATGGTAACACTAATTAAAACATTTTGATTACAGTTTTCTTATCAATTCCCAATGTTTTTTGACTTTATAGACACACTCTGTCATTGATGGCTCTTCAGTTCAAACTCAGCTCTACAGGGAACAAGAAGAAAACCTCATACAAATATCCAGAGAGTAAAGGGGATTTTAATGAAATGAGATAGTGTTAATTTCTTCTTTGAGAAAGAATGGTTCTAGTTAGAAAAATTATTTTTTCCATAATAATAGCATTCAAATGTAAATTTTGGAATTCTAGACTGGGAAATTCTTTCTCAATGGTAGGAAAGAATTGCATTCATTTTTGTTAAAACACCATCAAGTATTTTGCAAGCAGAATTAATTTTAAAAATATAGGCTTAAGCATTCTCTGAGCAATGGAACTCATAGACATGACGTTGAGGGTGGTTTGTCCATTAAAACCAACCTTAGGCTCTGAGAAGTTCTTTAAAAAAAATGTTTATTTATTTTGAGAGAGTATGAACAGGGGAGGGAGAGAGAGAGAATCCCAAGCATGTTCCACACCACCCAGCTTGGGCGTGATCTCACGGACTATGAGATCATGACCTGAGCAGAAATCAAGAGTCAAATGCTTAACTGACTGAGCCACCCAGGCGCCCTTCGGCTCTGAAAAGTTCTGATGATCTTAAGTAATATCCATGTCTCATCAAACCCAGGTTCATGTAATGGTTTGTTAAACTTCGGAGACTTTATTATAGATTTTCGTCAACTTTTGAAAAATCTCAACCTTTTACAGTGTAAGACGACAGTGGCTGCTACTTGTACAGAATAACTGAAGTTAAAACATTTTAAATTTCTTTCTTCAACCACCCACCATAGAAAATTGTAATTAAGTGTAACATCTAGAGTTCTGAAACAATACAGTAGGTTCTCTCTATAAACCTCAAACATGTAGAAAGTCCAGCAGTTTTTGTAGCCTGTCAAAAAAAAAAAAAAAATGATTGGCCAATTAACTTGTGGGATCCCTGATCAAATGACTCGTTACAGCCCTCTTACTTTTGACTCTAACTCGTTTTCTTTATAACTCAATCTGTATTAGTCATGTTTTTTTTCCAAAACCCTTGTTTTTTGAGAATTAGTTTTCTCTGCCATTATCTTCTGGTTTGGTGGATTTACTGTGAGTTTTAGCTGAAATCCTGACGAGGTGGACGTGCCTGTCATATTTGCAGCTCTGTAAGAGTCCGTAAGTTCAGATATGTCTCCTTGTCTCCTTTCCTCTCTTCCGCAACACATTGTGGCCATTTAAAACATACCTTAGCAACTTCCCTTGAGGCAGAGACTCAGTTTCAAAATTAAAGGATACTATAGATTTAATTACTTGTTTGAACTGTTGGAACAATTATCTTCTAAACGTGTGTTGAGCATTTAATGAACGGCTTCTCTTATCACTTGTCTTTTTATATACTGTGTATTATACCCATCTCCCTTTTCAAAGGACAAATCCTTTAAGGGATGGATTTCATCTTTTGTTCTTGAACCCAACCAGCAAGTTGCTCTGAATACAGACTCATTCATACCTGTTGGTGATGGTGGTGGTGGTCGTGGTGGTGATGGTGATGATGACGGTGATGTTGGTGTTGGTGGTGATGATGGTGATGGTGGTGGTGGTGGTGCTGGTGATGATGTTGGTGCTGGTGGTGGCAGTGATGATGATGATGATGATGATGACGGTGATGGTGGTGGTGGTGGTGATGATGGTGATGGTGGTGGTGGTGGTGATGATGGTGATGGTGGTGGTGGTGGTGCTGGTGATGATGTTGGTGCTGGTGGTACCAGTGATGATGATGATGATGATGACAGTGATGGTGATGGTGGTGGTGGTGATGGTGATGATCATGATAATGAAGGTGATGGTGATGATGATAGTGGTGGTGGTGGTGGTGGTGATGGTGATGATGACAGTGATGTTGGTGTTGGTGGTAATGATGATGATGACGGTGATGATGGTGGTGGTGGTGCTGGTGATGATGTTAGTACTGGTGGTGATGGTGATGATCATGATAATGAAGGTGATGGTGATGATGATAGTGGTGGTGGTGGTGGTGGTGATGGTGATGGAGACTAAGAGAAAAGGAAAAGAAAGAGGATGGAAAGGGGAGGAAGAAGAAGAAAAAGATGAGGTCAACTATTCAGGTTAAAGGAAGGGTGAAATCCTTTTCTTCTCTAAATAAAGACAGATCTTTCAGAGCAGCTAAACCTAATTTGAAAAAATGCTGTCAGACTCCATTTCATGTCCTTAGATTTGATTTTAAAGAAATTTTTTTTTATTTTTTTGACCTGAAATACAGTTTCATAGCCACCTTCATGAAAATGAATAGATTTTCATTTTTATTATTAAAGAGTCCACGTATATATTGCTTACAGTTCCAGCAATTAAGTGAAATATATTGAACGGTCAAGTTCAGTAGATGGATCCTGAAACCTGAGAGGTTATGTCTCATAACATTTTATAAGATGCTAATAAAGAAAAGGTAGCATAGGTGTATTTGAACCTGCTGACACTAAGCTCGCTGTGTTCATTAGTCGGTGTTAATCAAAGAAGACAAAAGTGTGGAGGAAACAACACTGTAAAATCAGCAAGGACACTCTAATAAGATAAGGCCTCTCTAAAGCTCTGTCTAGCTGGTCCCTACTCACGTTCATAGATTTAAAGGCCAGCCCGTCAATGAGTAACATTTCCCTTTACTGTCTGTTAGGCTTTCCGTTTCCATATTTTTATCGGCACTCAATCTTGAGCACAGTGTGGTTATGACCAAGGCACAGTCTGAAAGCTCGAGTCACTGGTACGTGAGGGGCGTTTATCACAACATTTACAGGATCATCTTTTTCTCCCTGCAGTTCGGTGCACTCAGTTCTTGATAAACTAACCACTCATTTATGCTTTGGGACAAACATGTGATATTAGTATTTGGTGAAACTGAGAGTGAGTTCTTCCGGAACATCTAAAGTGACGTCATGTCTTATATGCCAGCTAGATGGCCGGAGCAAAAAGTATAATCTTTGCGAAAGGTTAGTTGCAGAGATTTGCTGCAACACTAGATAAAAGTTAATCATCAGAGGGGTGGCAAACCCTGCCGACATTGACGTCGGAGCTGCGACTAAATGGCATGTATGGTTCTTCCGTAGTGCTGTTTGGCCGTGTCATCTGCATATCAAGGGAGGCTGCCATTTTTACATGAACATTAAAATATCCTTACTGTTTCTGGTAAATTAGAGGGAAATTTTGTATCACATTCATGGGTCTATCATCCTTAAAGTATGTGGCCGTAACTCCAATACCTTATTATTTTTTTTTCAAATTCTGCAGTGATGAAAGGCAACATCGTTATTACCTAATGGTGTCAAGGTCACTTCAGGCGGCCGGATTTCCACGTGCCTCTGTTCCACCAAGCATGATAGAAGTTTTAAAATATTAAATATGCAGAGTATGTTTTTAAATCTAATATGCCGTATTTAAAAATAAATCGACTTTAGGGCGCTTGGGTGACTCACTCAGTGAAATGTCTGACTTCGGCTCAGGTCATGATCTCACAGTTCATGGGTTCGAGCCCCGCGTCGGGCTCTGTGCTGACGGCTCAGAGCCTGGAACCTGCTTCAAATTCTGTGTCTTCCTCTCTCTCTGCCCCTCCCCTGCTCATGCTCTGTCTCTGTCACTCTCTCAAAAATAAATGTTAAATTTTTTTTTAAATTCTCTTCATTGGCCACTCCGTTCCATGTGTATCAGATACCCCGTGCATCTCCTCCTATTTATTGACACAACCACTTTGCTTCACCCTTAGATATTACAAGAATTACTTTTTTTAATGTTACTTTAATTTTGTTTTGAGAGAGAGAGCACGAGCTGGGTAGAGGCAGAGGAAGAGGGAAAGAGAGAATCTTAAGCAGACTCCACATCTGGTGCAGAGCGCAATGTGGGGCTTGATCTCATGACTGTGAGATCATGAACTCAGCAGAAATCAATAATTGGACTCTTAACCAGCCGAGCCACCCAGGAGCCCCTAGAAGAATTATTTTTAAATGCACTGGGTGATTTGGCTTACTTGACTTTATTATAGATGTCTATGAACTCTGAACTTTGAACTATGTCCAATTGCTAATATTAGACAATTTTCATCTGCAAAAAATGATACTTTTAATATATTTATACTGTTGGTGTGTACATTTATGGAACTTTTTAAATGTGTTCATCAGTTCTGTTCAGAAAATAGAAAATAATACATGATATGGCATGATTAAGATTTGCATATTTATGTAAAGTATGCTTAAGCTTATCAGACTTTCTCCAATTTCTTTATGAGCTCATTAATTTGTTGTGTTATTTTCCCTTTTAACAAAAATTGGCAAAATGTTTGGAGATTTTTTTTGTTTGATGCCTTCATATATGATGGGAAAGCTAACATTTTTCTCAGTTTTGAGGTCATCTGACTGACCTCAAAGTTTGGTAATTGGGGGCTTCCTACACAGAGGACTAAATTAGTATCTACGGCTTTTTCTGCCTCTCTCAGAGTGGACAGTATGCCCTTTCGTCTGTGAGAGTAGAACATCTGTTTTGTTCTTCCCTGGGTAAAGTAACACTCCCCACATCCTTTTCCTTCGATGCGGCATGATCCAAGGGAATCTCATCTCCCACAGGCTGAGTGTCATTCTGCCGTGAGCGGTTCTTACTTCTGTCATCCATGACAGGTTTACCAGACTGGTTGTGGTCCTCAAGGGGCAAGGAATTACATACCATTTCAATGGGGAATGTAACCCAGGCATTAAATTGAACTATTACCTTTTTGGTTATTTTGATATTTTGTTGTGCAAGAAAAAGAAGGGGTCTTCTGGTCTGTCTTTTAGAAATAGAGCGATGCCATAATTTAGGCTTTGGCGTAGACGGTAGTTCAGGACAGCACCAAAGAACACCAAAATGCCCATTACTTTATATGTAATTTTACCTGTTAGCTTTTTAAGTACGTGTGTGAAGGGGACAAATGGGAATGGATGGGAAAAAATTAGCAGCATCTGATCTTGGTCTAGGATGGACTAAATTGTTTTATTTTTTATTTTTGGGCTAAATTGTTTTTACAACTGTTTCGCCCCAGAGGGTGGAGAGTCCCAGCCCTAATTTAGATGATCTCCATTCAGTACAATGAATATGAACCTCATATTACCAAGAATTGGACTTAGATCTGGTTAGCATACATTGATTGAGTGAAGCAATTTTTATTTCTCCAATTCACGTTTTGTGTTAGATTTGCTACATGTATAACTTTATTTTTGTCATATCTTATGTATTCTTTTTAGCTATTTGTGTTCCATTTTGTAACGTCTCAAAGAAGATTTCTCTTCAATTTCTGCAACAACATTTAATCATCTACCACCAGTTACAGTTATTGGAATCATTTGATGACTTCTTGACCACTTAGAAGTCTATGTATTTTTTTTTAATTGTAATCTTGAAACTGGCCATATGATTTGAAACAAAAAAAATTTTAATATTTCTTTAAAATTTAGTATCACGGGGTGCCTGGGTGGCTCAGTTGGTTAAGCGACCGACTTCAGCTCAGGTCATGATCTCGCGGTCTGTGAGTTCAAGCCCCGCGTTGGGCTCTGTGCTGACAGCTCAGAGCCTGGAGCCTGCTTCGGATTCTGTGTCTCCCTATCTCTCTGCCCTCCTCCTGCTCACGCTCTGTCTCTATGTCTCAAAAATAAATAAATGTTAAAAAAATTAATAAAAAAATAAATAAAATTTAGCATCAAAACTCTACCCTGCTTAAGAAACCATAACAAGTTGAATGAAAAAAGAACTGAATCTGGAAAATATTTGAGTTATGTCCTTATCAGAAGGGTTTTGCATTATGCTTTTTGCTAAGGGATTTTTTATTTGTGTTTGAAACTGTGTCCTATTTCCGGAGTGACAAATAGAAGTCTTTTAGAGATGTCCGTTGGACCTCAGCCCTTTCCCTCACTACAATATTAACATTTTTACTTTTGTATATAAGGATCTCCATACTATGTCTTGTCCCTGTATGTCTTTGCTTGGTTGAGTTCATGTCTGTCTTTGTTATAAGTTGAGGTTCCAGTGCTGTTCTCAAAAATTGACTCTTATGTTCATGAGAATGTCTAGTGGTTTGTGGGGGAAGGGAACAAGATAGAGTGTCAGCTCATGGACGAGGTCGTGGAATGAAAGTGCCCAGAAATGACAGTGGCCCACAGTTAGAAACTAGAAACAACGGATATATGCTTTGGCCAAAACAGAAATGATTTCTATTTCAGAAGAGGTCTGATGGCTGGAAGAGTCTAGAAAGGAGAGTGACCGAAGCTCCCTGGGACAGCTCAGGAGAGAGAAGCCTGGGCTCTGCCTACCGTATCGAAGGGCAGGAAATCAGACAGGGTGAGAAGGCAGGGTTGGGAAAACATAATGTTGGTTCCCATTTTGCAAAATTAAAAAAGAGAGAGAGAGAGAAAGATAGAAAGGAGATGGTATTACCTATCACGCCTCTGAAATCTTTGAGCTCTCTGCTCATAACTAGCCTCTGGCAAGGATTTCCAATTTCCTTCATTTTCTTTTATGTGAAATACAGCTGAGAATTTGCCAGACAAAAATTGAATACCTCTTTTGGAGCCGTGTAAAAAAATGCATTTTATATTTCCCTTGGTAAAATTGTTTCCTGAGGAAATTCGCTCTTTTCTAAGGAGAAAATGTAGGCCACAAAGAGAAAAAAAATTCTTACATTTCGACTTGTGTGCCACATTTGCTCTGATGAAGAATGACTCCAGTTTAAGAGATGAATAGAAACGACCCACTTGAGAAGAATAGCAAAAAAAAAAAAAAAAAAAAAAAAGCAAAAACAAAAAAACTCAAACCCATCTGTGTCAATAAAAGAGGTCAGTTGCCTCCACCCCCATTACTAAACATAATTTTAAAAACTTTTTGCATTATTTGTCAATTTTCAGTAAGGCAATATTTGGTCAGTCTGTGAGGAGAATGGCAGGAACTCAGCGCGTTGCTCCTTGTGAAGCCCAGCTGCGCTCACGTTTTCCATATTCCATGACCAAGCACTTGCGTCATGTACGTGTGCACGTGCTGTGTAGCCGCAGCAGCGCGACAGACGAGATGTGGGCCCAGCCTGTATGACCAGACTACAGACATGGTCATGGAGTGCCGTAAGCATTCGGTGTAAAGAGAAACTTCCTGTCAGGTTTAGACAACCCAGCTTCCCCAAAGGTTATTAAACAATATACCAACAACCTTCGTTGGTAAGGTGAGGACGCAGCCTTAAATTGTTAGAAATGGAAAACTTAGAAGAATGATTATGAACCATACGTTGCGATTTAGGTGTGTCTGTAGGTTATACAAGTTGTGGCCCGGCTGTAGTCTAATACAGGAGTTCCCAAACCCGGATTTGCCTGAGTACCACCTCTTTGGGGTGTGTTGAAGCCTAGACTGCTGTCCCTCCTCATACTTCTGATTTCAGATTCTGACTCAGTAAGTCTGGGGTGGGGCCCAAGAATCTGCATTTCAAATCCTTTCCCAAGCAAATCCCGGGACCACACAGAGAGAGCCCCTGGGCTCTTAGATTATTCTCTACTGGTTTTACTGTGTAAAATTCAATGGTGAATTTCCCAACTGAGATTTATAATGTATACATCAAAATAAGGATATTACGGATTCGAAATCCCAGAGCCTGAGAGGAAAACATAGTCAGAGATGGCAGTCATTTAAAATGAGAACTTTCTGGATAATAACCCCCAAATTTTGCTTTTGAAAATCAAAAGGATTTTTGAAATCTGTGATCATGTGCGTAAGCTCTTGATTGCTTCAAAAAGTGGTCTGAAATGTGCCGTGATAGACAGTCCCAGCTGGATGATTCAGGAGATACAGGAGAAAATTATAATCATGGGATGAAGGGGGGAATTGATTGAGATAGGAAACTCAGAGTTACTGAAAATGCTAATGCATGTAACAATAAAACAGTTATCATGTATTCGGTGTACATGGGAGCTCGCTTGTTTGGGGGGAGGGTCTGAATATGGACTCTGTTTCACACTGGACTGTCGTGAACTGTTTCCGGTGTTAACCACTGTTAGTGTCATTAGCTAAGGAACAAACATCATAAATTTTATGTCGGAGATCATGAAAGACCCAATGAAGATCAGCTCTAGGTTATAAATTTTATAACTAGGATCACAAGGCATTTTTATTTACAAATTAAATAAATAGAAAACTGTGTTTTTATATAAATATGAAACCATGTGCTATTATTTGATTTTCGCATTCCTCTGCTAAAATGTACGTAAGTTATCTAGAAGAAATAACTGAGCATTTTTCACATATTGGAATGGAATATGATATCAGATTGGTTACTTTTTCTAGAGAAAAGAACGCTCAAGAATCTGAGGTAATCTTTTTACTGTGAAAAAATGAAGACATAGGCTTAAGCCACACAAAACACAGCTTGGGACTTCATAGAAATTGGTGAAATTTTTGTCTGGATCAGAACAACTTTCAAAGTGAGGTCAGTATGCACTGGGGAAGGAAGTGCCTCTGGGAACTTATTATATGTTCATTAGCTCAAAAGCAAACAAGCAAGCCGCTTGCCCCATGTAATGGCTGAAGACTATGCCTTCCACTCAGCACCGCCCCTATGGATGGTACCTCACTGCTTCCCCCAGGGTTCCCAGATGTTAATGGTGCTGTGGAA
Organism: Paguma larvata; assembly: GCA_030068075.1. Classification (NCBI taxonomy): domain Eukaryota; kingdom Metazoa; phylum Chordata; class Mammalia; order Carnivora; family Viverridae; genus Paguma; species Paguma larvata. The sequence continues at coordinate 32,828,413 of CM057823.1, forward strand.
TTACGATCTGTTTTTGGTAAACAAAACGGAAAAGGTTTGTGAATGCAATAGAATGGGGCAAATGGCTTCTGTTCTAGCTTCTACGTGTTGACAGAGAAAAATCGTAAACTGCCAGAGGGCAGGGGGTGGAAACAACCAGAACCATCACTACAGTTTCCAGTCCAAACTCTGCCACGTGCCAGCCATATTTTTGGTCAGGTAACTAAATTCTGATCTGGACACTAAATTTTATCATCTATACAGTAGGAAAAATAGTGTCTGTAAGTTGGGATTGATATTTTATTAAATAAGATAATTTTATTAATTATCTACATGATTGGTACTGGTTCGTAAATTGTAGATGTAAAGTGGGTTTTTATTCATCTTTTAGGATATGCTGTTATTTTCATTTATTATGTTGTATTGCCTCCTTGTCCCTGCAAAAAGCCATCTCAAAGATACAAAGTTTTGTGATTACATGTAGATAATTCTTTCAGAATGACTATGTGCCAGCCACTCTTCTTAGTGTCACTGAACAAGGCCGGCTAGATGTTGGGTCTTTTGATGTGAAAGTGAAGATAGATTGTAACCTAGACAAAATCCAGACATAAATAAATAGATAAATAAGAAAATATCAGTGATACGCTTGCAAGACAAACAGAGTAACGTATTAAGAAGTGACAAGATTGTACCTGAGCGGCTGGCTGTGGCTGCAGTCTCATCCGAAGGCTCCCCCGGGGGAGGGGCTGTGCTTGGCTGCTTAGTCACCCGCCACCTTGTGGGTAGGCCACGGCATTGCCTCATGACACAGTAGCCAGCTTCTGAGCAGAAGATCAATGAAACACTGGAAGAGAACATGCGAGGTGAAAGCCGCGGTGCTTTTGCAATATATCTTGGCAACAAGATTCCACCACTTCTTCCAAAGGCTGTACATTAGAAGCAAATCAATGAATATAGCCCTTATTCCAGTGCAAGGAATCCAGAAAGTCATGAATGGCATGAGGCAGGGGTCACCGAGGACTGTCTCAGAGGCTGTCTGCTACAGATCTCCAGAGGTGCCTCAAAAGCAGCATGTCCTAAATGCAATTTATCCTTTCCAGTGGAATCTATTCTACATACTCTGCCCTTGACTTTGTCACCTCCGACACCATTTGTATATGCTGTGTCCAGACCCGAAAGCCCAGGTCATCTCTACTGCCTTCCACATTGTCATCCATATCTGGTTGGTCATCATGTACTTTTAGTTCAGAAATGCCTCCTAGTTTTGGCTTCTCCTTTTCATCTGTTCAGTTGTAGACTTAACACCTTTTTATTTGTTATTATTATTATTATTTTTATTTTAAAGAAAGTGAGTGCATGTGAGCGGGGAAGAGGGGCAGAGAGAGAGATAGAAGCTTAAGCAGACTCCATACTCAGCACGGAGCTGACCTGAGGCTCCCCCCCACAACCCTGGGATCCTGGCCTGAGCTGAAATCAAGAGTCAGACACTCAACCAACTGAGCTACCCAGGCATCCCAGCCTTAACACTCTTAATCAGTTCTTGGGGCACCTGGGTGGCTCTGTCTGTTGAGTGTCTCTGACTCTTAATTTCAGCTTAGGTCATGATCTCACAGTTCATGAGTTGGAGCCCTGCATCGGGCTATGTGCTGACTGCATGGAGCCTGCTTGGGATTCTCTCTCTCCCTCTCTTTCTCTGCTCCTCCCCTACTTACACACGTGCTCTCTCTTCAAAAAATAAACTTAAAAAAAAAAGACTCTTAATCAATTCTTGCCATAAAACTATTGTGGTTAATTTGATTAAAAAAACGTGTTTCCCATAAAGATGTTGATACATGGACATGTGAAAGGTGTCGGGGGAGGGGGAGGGGGACAACATTTCAATTTCAGAAAGTTAATAAAAAAGAGAAAACATTTGAAAAAATATTTACTCTTATTATGAAAATGTGTGTGTGTATGAGAGCGAGATAGAGGGAGAGGGACAGAAAGAGAGAAATATGAATGGCCCTAGTTCGTGGTAAGCATTTCTCTTGTGTGTTTTAGACTGTGGCTTCCATCCTACTATAATCATTTAGGAGTAGTCTCTGTTAGGTGAGAGATCACTGACGCTCTTCTCTCTTACATGAATTCAGACGATTGTAATCAGTTCCTGAGTTCCATTTTTAACCTGTGAAGTTAGGGTTTAATAAATAAGTCTTCCTTTACACATAAAGAACACGTATCCAAGAACTTTGCAAACCCATTGGAATAATAAGGGGAGCTCTGAATTCTGTGGCTGCCACTAGTTGGCCGGGTGGCATTTGGCAAATCCCGTAACCTCCATGACCTGTGCATTCCTATTTGCAGTGTTAAGAAAATGCACCAGAGTTCCATGTCTGTGCTTCTGTTAATTTTGGACATGTTTTTTAAGCCTGATACTTTCAAATGTAATGTAAGAACATTATTATTACATCCTTGCCATCTACTAGAACTAGAATATCTTCTCTCTTCATACGTTTTATTTTCCTCTGCTAATTTTTTCATAATATAAGTTCATTTGTCATTTGATGTTATTTATAAAATAAACTCACTTGGACCCCAGTATTCTGTTAGGTAGTAGAGACTACATGGAATGATTACATTAAGTGGAATCTCTAGTCCGAAACATGAAATATGTACCAGAAAATAGAAACATTCATATTTTATTCATTCTTTCTCTCTCAGACACACACACATACACACACACACACACACACACACACACCCCAAAAGCAAATTATAAATGTAATAATGAAATGGTCAAGTGAGAGTAAAACATTTTATATGTTCTGTATCTAAAGAATCAATCTCGACATTTCTTCCGCTGTGCGAAAGGCATTGATGCTGCCTTGTTTTCCTTTATAAGAAGGACAGTCTATCTTTTTTCAATTAAGAGGTGACTTCATCATGTCACAAAGTCCTTCAGTCCACAGCTTTTGTTGTTCTTTCTTTTGAACTAAATAAAGGCATCCTTAAACAGTAGTTAACAGGATTAACCAGTTTAACATACGCCTTCATAAACTTTCATTCTGTAATATCGAATGGAGATAATTTTTCTATTTGGTAGTTTCTAATTTGGAGAATATGTTATCTTTATACTGTTTATAAGTAAATGCCCCAATAGTATTTGCTTTTGTAGTAAAAAGAGAAGCTAAATATTTCAGGCGTTTTGATAGAAAATAAATTCATAAAGGCAATAACCAAGGCAAAAGATTAAGAGAATCATACTTGTGATACTTCTAGCATTCTGGTAATTTAAAAAATCGATGGCACTTTTAACTATTGTGACCTTCTCTATAGTGCGGCTTCAGGAAATAAATCTCATTAATATATCAGTCCCTTTATTTTGCTGGTGAATTTGTTGACAGATAGTAATTGGGTCACTGTATTGAAATGCCCCATGGAAGCTCAGGATTCTCTGTGTGGGTTGGCATGACAACCATAGTGGTCGATTAAACAAGCTCAGAAATGGAGGAACTGCTTCTCAAAAGATGGTAACTGGATGAGGAAGCAGAAAACTGTCCAGAGAATGGCAGAATGGATGGAAATTTCTAAGAATCGCTTTGAGTGTGGCATTCTGTCTTGATTTATGTAGCGTTAATCGGATAAACACCATATGTACAAAGAGCTAGATGTTTAAAAATTCCCTTAGATGATTGGCATATATATTTTTGATTTTGCCTGCATTTTTCTAAGAAAAGGTTGAGATGGCCTTAAAATATTAAGTACTCTTTCACAGAAAATGCTAATATTACTCAGAACAAATGGAATCACTATAAATGGTAATTTCTCCTCAGCTCATTCCCTTTTAAACCGTTCTGTGAGGCGCATGGCAGGTGACATATGCAGATGGCATAGATTGGCATATTGGCACCCAGGCACTGCCTTTGCTGGCCAGTATTGCCGCGGCCAGATTTAGGGACCAGGGAGATGGTGAATGGTAAGTCATTAGCAAGACAGAGACTTGGAGAAAGACTGATGGTTGGCTCCCTGTCTCTTTTTTCTTCTGTATTTCAACTCCATTCTGTGGCTTGCACATAACAATTAACCTCCGACAGAATTTGGAGGGAGTCAGTAAAAGCCAGTCTTTATAATCATGGGACACTTCGTATTTTTTGTCATTCATTTTTTTTTTTTTTTATTATCAGTACCTCAGACAGCCCTTAGGGTAGGAGAGGAAGACATCAGCTAGCTAGCAAGTTTTGTTTTTTTTAATCGCTTGATTTTATTTGGCTAATAAAATAATAAAGACAGGATAAAATGGACGTAACAGATTTACTGTGTCTGTAACTCGGTTTAGGGGCCAAGACAGTCCATATGTGAGGTAAGTGGAGGCGGCAGGTTTTCATTGGATTCTTTTTTATTAGTACACCCGAATGGAAATTCAAATGTGGATGTTTTGATTAGTCAGCGAACAGAATATAAATATCAACTCTAAATAAATCATTTTGCAGAGGCCCAGATCATTTCAAAAGTCTCTTACTGAAATGAATTTTAAACGTCAGGATCCTTTATAACATTTTTGAGAGGAGGAGATATTACATACCGTCTTCCTTCTACAAAGGAAAATTAACTGTGTGGGATTAAGGAGCTAATTAGTGACAGATCTAAGCCTAAGACCCTGCTGGCCCGATTCAAAGGCAGGCTCTTTTTATAGCACCGTGGTGCCTTCTCAGCCCGCCGCCATCCCTACTGTGGTCCAGCGTGATAACTTCCGGGTTCCACGAGCTGTGCATTTAGTGCAAGTGCAACCGATACTGTTGGCTTGATGAATTTTATTTTGATTTTCCTCATTTTCTTCCTTTGTCATAGTTCCTTATCTGAAGCTGTGGGCTCTAATTTATTACTTTCGTAGTCTTCATTTATTTTTAATTTTGAATAGCCATATTAATATTTTTGCTATATTTAAAGGTCTGATTTATTCATCAAGACTGACCAGAGGATGGAGAGGGTTAAATATTTACTCGTCATTGGTTGGCATTTAAAACTCAACCCGGAAAAAAACAAAAACAACTTTCGAAATTGCCCTCTAATGTTATAGATAATTGTCTCTGTGAGATTCTCATTTTCTGCTATGCACGTAATGAACAATAAAATCTGTCTTCGGTTTATTTTAGGAGTAGGTTCTTCATTAAATTTCTAGCTTTGGGGGCAAAGGTTTTATCTTTCTCGTAGTAGTATCCTCATGCTGCTTTGGTCGAAGCGTTTCAAGTACCAGGGACTCAAAAATGTTACATTAAAAAAAAATCAGTAATCTGCATATTTTAATTTTCTATTTGTTATTTCTGTTAATGAACACGAACTGAACCTATGTTACCAATTTGAAGATAATTCTCTGAGAGAAAAATTGCGTTTTCCGTGATTTCCGGATTGAAAACACGCCTCTGTCGCCCTCCCTTTTTTTTTTTTTTTTCTTGCCCGACCTGTCAGTTCAACATCTTTGTTCTCATTCTTTGTTCTCTCTTTTCAGTCTGTCCTGGGACCCTTCTCACTTTCCGTTCTCGTTCACGTCTCCTCTCCGTCCCGTTCTCCCCGGTTCAGATCCAGCCGCCCTCTCCTTGGGTTCGGCTGCTTCCAGGAGATGAGCACGCGTTAAGGAATCGCCATGAAAGAAGAAAAGAGTGGGGGGGGGGGGGCTTGAGGAGAGAGGTGCTGGAGAGCGAAAGCTCGAGAACTGGAAGAGTGTAGATAGGAAAAAAAAAAAGAGGGAAGAAGGGATAAAACCATGGACAGGAATGCTATTTTTGTTGGTTAAAACTTCATATCATGTATCTGTATGAGACATATTTTCATTCTTTATTGGAGTCATTCATTCATTCATTCATCACTTCATAAATACATAATGAGTGGGGCAGCTCAGTCTGTTAAGCCTCCGACTTCAACTCATGTCATGATTTCATGATTCACGAGTTTGAGCCCTGCATCAAGGCTCAGAGCCTGGGGCCTGCTTCAGATTCTTTGTCTTCCTCTGTCTTTCAAAAATAATAAATAAATGTTAATTTTTTTAAATTTAAAATAAATAGATAAGGAGTCCCCAGCTTGTGCCAGCTCTAGATGAACTGCTCGGGACATAGCTGTTAAAACTGCACAAATAAAAACAACACCATATAATCCTAGCCTTCCTGGAGCCTGTGTTCTAGTGTATAAACACTTAGCTTAAAATTCCACCTAGCTGGGGCGCCTGGGTGGCTCAGTCGGTTAGGCGTCTGACTGCGGCTCAGGTCATGATCTCACGGTTCATGGGTTCGAGCCCCACGTCCGGCTCTGTGCTGACAGCTCAGAGCCTGGAGCCTGCTTCCGATTCTGTCTCCCTCTCTCTCTGCTCCTCCCCCACTCATGCTCTGTCTCTCAAAAATTAAATAAACATTAAAAAAGTTAAAAAAAATCCACCTAACTATACGCATAGCTGGATTTTGAGAAACTTTACAGAAGACGATTGGGGAGGGGAAGGGGAAGAAAAAAAGTCATGGGGCGGGGGGCGGGGGGAGGCAAAACATGAGAGACTCTTAAATGCTGAGAACAACCTGAGGGTTGATGGGGCGAGGGGAGAGGGAAAAGTGGGTGGCGGGCACAGAGGAGGGGGTTTGTTGGGATGAGCACTGGGTGTTGTATGGAAACCAGTTCGACAATAAATTATTGTTAAAAGATGGTGCTCTATACTGTTTATGAATATCCTTGTTGTAGAAGCAAACAAATCCTGCATAGACTGAATTTGACTGTGAAGAGTGACCTCCAGTACGCAGTTCGATGACATGGGTCCGGAATTTAGTAGAAAGATCTGCATTGGAATTTTGCACTTTTTTTTTTGTTTTTTGGAGACAGTGAATGCATGTGCAAGTAGAGGGGCAGAGGGAGAGAGAGAATATTCCCCAGGTTCCATGCTCAGTGTGGAGCCTGGCGTGGGGTTCAGTCCCACGGCCCTAGGATCATGACCTGATCCAAAATCAAGAGTTGGGGGGCGCCCGGGGGGCTCAGTCGGTTGAGCATCTGACTTTAACTCAGGTCATGATCTTGCAGTTTGTGAGCTCGAACACCACATCGGGCTGTGTACTGACAGCTCAGAGCCTGGGGCCTGCTTAGGATTCTGTGTCTCTTTCTCTGTCTCTTTGCCCCTCCCCTGCTCATGCTCTGTCTCTCTCAAAAATAAACAAACATTTTTTAAAAAGTGTTTAAAGAAAAAGAAAAGAAATCAAGAGTTGGACACTCACTGACTGAGCCACCCAGGCACCCCAGAATTCTGCACTTTTAAGTTATCAATGATTACGGGATCATTGACGATACTGGTATTGAGTAAATCCACCTGCAGGTGTTTGTAGATCAAGAAGAAGCCCCCAACAGCAATTTAAAGAAAACATTGTTGAGGGGCACCTGGGTGGCTCAGTTGGTTAAGCGGCCAACTTCAGCTCAGGTCATGATCTCGCGGTCTGCGAGTTCAAGCCCCGCATCGGGCTCTGTACTGATGGCTCATAGCCTGGAGCCTGCTTCGGATTCTGTGTCTCCCTCTCTCTCTGCCCTTCCCTTGCTCACGCTCTGTCTCTATGTCTCTCAAAAATAAAATAAAAACGTTAAAATTATTAAAAAAAAATAGAAAACATTGTTGAAAGAAGCTGAGAACAAGAAAGAGAATGTTAAGTTACCAGAAAGAATGTGTTGTGTCCTTGAAGGAAGGTGCAGACGAGGTCACAGAGGAAGAGGAGGCCAGGGGTATTAGACCTCAAGGGATATTAGAAGGTCAAGGGTAGCTCTGATAAGAGCAGTGCCAGCTAAACCTTTGAGTGAGTCTTTTCCGTGGTATTTCTCTGAGGTTCATACTACCTTGGATTATTACAGCTTTAAGATACATACATATTCAGGGGCGCCTGGCTGGCTCAGTTGGTTGAGCGTCCGACTTCGGCTCAGATCATGATCTCACGGTCTGTGGGTTCGAGCCCTGTGTCGGGGTCTATGCTGACGGCTCAGAGCCTGGAGCCCGCTTCGGATTCTGTGTCTCCCTCTCTCTCTGCCCCTCCTCCACTCATGCTCTGTCTCTCTCTGTCTCAAAAATAAATATTAAAAAAAAAGATACATATTCATATCTGATACGTCCCATCCTGTGAGAGGCATGTTATTTTCTCATTTTGTGTGGTCTTAGATATGGTAGGGATTGGAATATGCATTTACATCCAGGGCAAGGAATCACAATAGTGGAGAAACAGGAAACAAGAAGATAGCCCTCCATTCTAGGCCAGCGAAAAGCTGGTAGAGAGAGGTGCTGAGATCTCGTGTGCACTTGGAAAGGTTCATGAACACTTTGCAAAATGACCCGACCACAGGTTTTTTCCTGTCCCTATTTAAAGAATAAAGTTGAGATTTGTTTCTTGAACACAAAGATTTTTCCAAGTCTCATTCTTTTGTGTGTTTGGCCTTCTATTTTCGGGCAGAGAAAGCACAGTTGCGGTGAAGTTGGTCCGGAAGTTCCTCGAGGGCTGGATTGGAGGATCAGGGACTAAAGGTCGGGGGTGGTATCAGCTAAGCTCAGATGAAGGCTGTAAGTTGAAAGGATTCAGTGGATTCGAGGAAATACGGGGACAAAAATAGATGAGACCCAGGGTGTCTCCAGGCCAAAAGAAATACTTGCACTTTTATCTGTTAAGTAGTCAGTAATAGTATGTCCAACGCTGTCTGACAGATGTCTCTGTGTTTTCCGTTCATTGCAAGTTAAAAATACTCAGCGGTGTCCTGGGGGTTGGCTGTGACCCTGTGAAGTGCTTTGGGTCACAGGTTGGAAACCATCGTTAATGCTATGCCTTCTCATATCTTGTTCTTTTCAGAACGAGGCGTGTGCTCTATCCTCATTGCTCATGTGGCTTTCGGTCCTCTTGCTGGACTGAGTCTGCAGAGGACCCCAGCTCTGCTTCGTTCCTCTCTGAGTCCCCTGCGCCCAGCATGGACACTGGCTTATGGCACGGGGTTCAATAACTAGTTGTTGGGTTCATCCAGATTGTGAGTGGGTTAATCTCATTAGTCTTTATATAAAATGCTAATTTATCCGCGTGTATTTTTCAAGCCATAAATTAATTTCTGGCACTGTCGCTTGGAGGATTCACTGTTACGTCTCTGTGAGCTCTGTTGACGACGTATGAGCAGAAGGAATGGGAGTGCCAAAGATAATTACTTTCCTAGGTCTGCGTAAGGGAAGGTGAATTAGACGAATAGTCAGTCTCGGTACACTTTTGAGGGAATTGTGGTAGCCGTGAGAATAACTGTGACAATAGTGAGAATTCGTCTAATAAATACACTTAACTCGTTTTATTCTTCGAACAGCCGTAGGAAGGGCGATGCATAGAAAGTTACCCCCAGAGTTAGGGATTGAAGACAACATTTGTTTTTTTTCTCCCACAGTTATGCGAGTTGTCTGATTTGTTCTTCTGTGCCATGTGCTATTGGCTCCAAGATCCTGGGGCATCCGGAGTCCTCTGGGGTCTTGATTGGGCTGAAGTGTCCAAGGGGGCTCAGTTGATGCTGGCCGTGGCCTGAGACTCTGCGCCAGTACCCCTACATGTGGCCTCGGCATGGGACTTGGACGTCTCCCAGCATGATGGCTGGATTTGGAGAGCGAGTCTCTCAAGAGCGAGTGGTCTTAGAGACCCAGGCAATGGGCACGAGGATTCTCGTGACCTAGCCTCAGCAATGTGACAGCTTCTCTTCCACCACATTGTATGTGTAAAGGAAAATCACTGAAAAACTAACCCAGATTTAAGGGGAGGGAATTAGATCCCACTTTTCGGTGCAAGAGGCAGCATGCATAACAAGAGAGGGAATGAAGTAAAGGTTGTTCTCTTTGATTCTCTATTACATGTAGTTACTGTTATTGTTCTTATTTTAGAAATGAGGGCGAGGATTCATGGAGAGGTCAGTGACTTAGTTTCATAGCTGAGAGATGCAGCAGCCAGGACTCAAATTCAGAGAATTTGCTCCAGGAGTCCCTGCTCCTAATCGCAATCTGTTACTGCCTCACCTCTAGCAATGCTGTTCACTGCCTTCCGTGATCACACACACACACACACACACACACACACACGCACACACGCACACGTGCGCACACACACACATTCAGGATATTGAGAGATCATGATAGCAGTGATAATGGCTATAATATTTTGCCTCATTTATTAAAGTTCACCTTGATTAGTTTATTTACCCATAGAATGAGTTTTTCTTCTGTAGTTTAGTGTTGAAATGATTTTAAGTTTACAAGAACATTGCAAGGGTAGTACAGAAAGTTCCAGCATAAGGTGGAACCCAGCTTTCTCTCATCCTTACATAAGCATGATGCATTTATCAAAACTTAGAAATTAACCCCGAGACACTATAGACTTTATTGGGATGTCCAGTGTCATTCACAGATGTCGTCTCGTGTCCTCAGATCTGACCCAGGACATGAACTTGCGTTCAGTCAGATCTGCCTGGTTTCTCCCAGTGCGGACCAGTGTTTCCATCCTTCCTGGTGTTACAGGATCTTGACACCGTTCGAACAGTACTGGTCAAGCAGTTTGAAGAACTGCCCTTGTTTTGTGTTTGTGTGATGCTTTCTCAAGATTGGCCTGCGGTTTGGATTTGGGGATGAATGTCACAGCGGTAGTGTTAACATTGCTTGCTTGGTTTGGGTTCGGTCTACCAGGTGGCTTCCTTGTAAAGTTACTCTTTTCCCCTTTCCATACTGTATTTGTCAGACATCCGTCATTAAGTTCATCCTATATTTTAGTGATATCAGGTATTTCAGAGAGCTCCTCTGAGGCTCTGCAAACATGACGCCACTCAAAGAAAGAACTCGATGCTCTGTAGTTTACTCCTGATTTTTCTCCTCAGATTTGAACTTTTAGGTACAAGGTTTATTTTTATAATTATTTAATCTTTTTCTCTGTAAATGCTATGGTATTATGCGACAAAATGAAGAACCATAATATAATCCACTTAATTCTTATCGACCTATGTAATGCCTCATATAATCTATTTGCCAAAGTATACAACATATATAAGATGTATAGTTCACAAAACTTTATCCTTATGTTCTGTTCACTAGCTCCGCCTTAATGAATCAAATCAAAATATGCATTCATCTTATGTGATTATAGCAAAGCACACAATTTATTAAAGCACAGTATCAAAACTTAATACCGTGCTTGAATAAATTCTGCATTGTTTTAAGTCATTCAGTTTTCTTTCTGTGTTATGAAATTTGGACTTCCACAAAGATCAGCTCTGTTACAGAATTTTACTTATGGAACATTGAAGTTGGAAAGAGTTTACAAATTTCTGATGAAAATAGAGAAATGTCCAACACGTGCCATGAATAAAGTCACAAATGTTTGATTCTTTTCTCAGTTTTTAAGAAAACATCCTACTGGTAGAATCGATATGAGTTAATCTAAGACAAATTTTATTTTAAGTTACAGATAAAAACGGGGTGTTGAGGCAGTGCCTGGTTATTTAATACCATTAATACTATAGCGAAGGAAAGAAACAATCACATTCTTTTATCAGAAAACAATTCAAAGTGTTTCTCATTTTAGTAAGTACAGCGAGAGCGATTTAAGCTGTTATTAAACTAGCAAAGTTGAAGATAATTTAGAACTAGGATTCCTTTTTCTGAGTTTCATCGCTGCTGATAATTTAGGACAATACATTTTTTCATATGTGTAGCGGAGACTGTGGTTTTACCAGTTCTGCTTTGACTTTATGCAGTGCATTCTGAACCAAACAAATATATATTTTAGAATGATAGCCACTGAGCCATCAATTCTGCGTGTAAATAGTACTGTAGTAGTTTAAGCAATAACACCATATATTAAGAGAAGAAATGAGAATAACAATTATTTTCCTCCTAAAGCTTGAAAATTATTTGTTCATCAGCTCTGTTCTTAAGGCTTATGCAAATAATGCAATCCATACTAGTTATGGAATATAAGTTATTAAAATGTATAATGTGATTCATACACCTTATCTCTGATTCCCATAATTGCAAATATTCTGGGATAATGAGGTGCTAATTTTTATTTGGTTGATTCTACTGGTTCATCAAGTGTGATGACTGTATAGACTGGAGAGTTGTATTCATTTGCTGTACTGTTTATCCGAGAACCATTGAGCATAAAGCATTTTTCTGTCTCTAAAGAGCAGGTAACCAGGTAGGGGAGGGAGACATAAAGGCAAATGTCGACTTTTTAAGGCTCTATGTGATTTTCTTAGTTTTCTCTCCTTTGGGACTTCAGGGAGTTTCTATGTAAAAGCGATTCTATTTTTGTGAACATTTAAGGATAGTTCAAATTTCGAAAGGTAGAAATGGGTGAGATGATACCCAATAAAGAGAAAGAGTCAGAGTAAAAGCCCAGGGTGGGTAAGAAAAAATAATTTTAAGAAACTCTAAACGTCCTTTGTTAGAGCCCGGGTAAATGGAAGATTAGTCCGGGGAATGAAACCGGGGCCAGATGACAGGAAGATTTTGGCCTCACCTTTTTGACTCCACACGGCAGAATTTGGTGATTAAATGATGGTGCTTGTTATAGTTGGCACTTATTTAGCCTTCTTTAAAAAACGGGGCGCCTGGGTGGCTCAGTCAGTTGGGCGGCCGACTTCAGCTCAGGTCATGATCTTACGGTCTCTGAGTTCGAGCCCCACGTCGGGCTCTGTGCTGACGGCTCAGAGCCTGGAGCCTGCTTCTGATTCTGTATCTGCCTCTCTCTCTGCCCTTCCCCTTCTCATGCTCTGTCCCTCTGTCTCTCAAAAATAAATAAACGTTTAAAAAATGTATTTATTTTGAGAGAGGGTGGGGAAAGGGACACAGAGAGAGACAGAGAGAGAGAGAATCCCAAGCAGGCTCTGCACTCTCAGCACAGAGCCCGATGCGGGGTTTGGTCTCACAAACCATGAGATCATGACCCGTGCTAAAATCAAGCGTTGGAGTCTTAACTGACTGAGCCCCCCAAGTGCCCCACAGCTGCATAATTTTTTGTCAGCACATCTTTGCAGCAGCCAAACAGGCCACTCATCTCTCTTTTTGCTACTTGCATCTCTTATAGAAAAACTTGATGTGCTTATATGGTCTTATTTCCACACCGTGGGTGATTTGCAAGTGGTGGTCTTAAAAATAAATAAATGAATGTAATCGCTGTCGTTTTTGCTTTATTTTTGTTTTTTATTACTGTGCCTGAGGACCATGGCTGCATTTTTAGGCTGTCTTTATACAAGGCTGAGTCGTTCGTGTTACTGGGGCCGGTGGGCTAGGGATTTCTTTTCCTGTATGTACAGACATCTTGCACTCCCAACTGAGATCGAGGGTATACTTCCCGAGTTCCCGAGTCCCTCTGCCACGGCCCGGTCTTTTATGCGTGTGTTCTCGCTCAACCTGACTGACCGGAGTTTTGGAACGGAAGCCTTGGCTCAGACCTACCGTAGAAAGTTTTCTTGAGCCATCCAATAAAATGCAACTTTACTATAGATAGGTGCTTCCAAACTCCCTGAGTGTGGACGGAGGGAGCCCCCTGGGAACAGATTGTGAAATTACTTTCCCTGGTTCTCTCAAGCTTGGTAGTACCCAGATATTCCAGGTATTATTCAGAAAACATTAGCTAAATTGTGGTGAGGAAATTCAAGTTGTCATAAACTTCAAGAAAAATTTAAAAATATTTTCTTCTTTTTGAAAAATACTGAATTATTTAGCAGAAACAGTGAAGATAAGGAAGCGAACGTAGGCTCGAGTGTGCGCGTATTGAAGGTGGAGTTTTATGTAGGCTCCGCTATTGACCCTCACCCTGCCTGCAAGGAGCTGTGCATTCACTCGACAGATATTTGCTGAGCGCCTACTCTGTGCCAAACACTTGGGCTGAACAAAAGTGACAGAAAACTGTGCTCTTGCACAGACTTGCGCTTCCTTGAGCAGAGTGAGAACCGGAACCTGTGTAGGTATTCTATCGGAAGTTAGATGGGGCGCCAACTGGGCGGCTCAGTCGGTTACCCCTCCGACTTCAGCTCAGGTCATGATCTCATGGTTCAGGAGTTTGAGCCCCACGTTGGGAGCTGTGCTGACAGCTCAGAGCTTGGAGCCTGCTTCAGATTCCCTCTCTGCCCCTCCCTTGGCTTGCACTTGTCTCTTTCTCTCTCTCTCTCTCAAAAATAAACAAACATTAAAAAAAAAAGTTAGAGCATGCACTGAGGTATTGGTTCTTCTGACTTCATAACCTCCTTTTTACTGACTGTGTTGACATTCTAATAAGTTGTATGTTGTTACAGTTTTGTATTTCAAAATGAGTACAAATCTATTATCTTCTTTGAAAGAAGCCACTCTTTTCATGAAGCATATTAATTTTGAACCTCTAGTTTTCCCCTTATTTCCTTTCAACAATTTTCTCCTCACATTTCCTGGCCGAGAATAGCTCATGTGGTACGAGGCTGTCAGGTGGCAATCCCGTTCCTGCCCGAGCGGTGCGTATCTGTTGCCAGAGTGGAAAAAAACCCCACGGAGTTGCTAATTTTTATTCTGTTTAATAGAAAAGTCTTTTACAGTTTCTTAATTGGATCTTCAGGGTTTGCTGATAGGGGTGTGTGTAAGCAGGCGATCCCTGGTTTTTTCCAGGCTGGCAGTTTGGATTCTTGAGGGTCATGGCAGCCGAGACGCTGCATTAGAACGGTCCCTCGTGGCAGACACACGCTCCTGTTTCCCCACATAAAACCCACCAGCTTTACTGGGAGCCCCTGGACTGTTCCCCTGTGTCCTCAGCTCCACTGCGTGCTTTTGAAAAGAATGACTTAGATCTGCAGTCTGAGAGGGACTTGGGGGGGTGTTCGGTGTACGTTGTAAAATCCAAACAAAATAGAAATCATTCTCGCCACGCACGTTAGTTTAAAAACATTTTCACAGGGGCACCTGGGTAGTTTAGTCGATTAAGGATCCAACGCTTGGTCTCGGCTCAGGTCATGGTTTCACGGTTGGTGGGATCAAGTCCCGCGTCTGACTCTGCACGGACAGCGCCGAGCCTGCTGGGGAGTCCCTCTCTCTCCCTCTCTCCTGGCCCCCCCGCATGCTCGCTTGCTCTCCCTTTCTCAAAATAAATAAATCAACTCAAGATATAAAAAATAAAAATAGTTTTCTAGGTAAGGGAATATCTACAGAGTCGTAAAGATCAAATGGTTAGCGGTGGTTTTTTCTTTTTCTTTTTTTTTTTTTTTTACGTATTTTTAATTTATTTTTGAGACACATAGAGACAGAGCGTGAGCAGGGGAAGGGCAGAGAGAGAGGGAAACACAGAATCCGAAGCAGGCCCCAGGCTCCGAGCCATCAGCACAGAGCCCGACGCCGGGCCTGAAGTCACAGACCGTGAGATCACGACCCGAGTTGAAGTCGGCCGTTCAACCAACTGAGCCAACCAGGCGCCCCAACGGTGGTTTTTTCAAGCAAGGGGAGATTAAATGCAATGTCAGGAGAAACAGCAGTGTTCCTGGGGTTAGATGGAGAACCAGAGTGGGCGGGGCCACGTACAGAGAGTGCGGAAGCTCTCTGCCAGCATTTTCACAGACACCTGTGAAAACTCGATGGCTTACTAGTCACTGGCTTTTTGTTTTGTTTCATTTGTCTTGCTGAAATATCATTTGGTAGGACATATTTTACCTCAGTTACTAGCAAATTTGTAAATAGTAAATTTTATTCCAGTTGTATAAGTAATGTAACAACACTTACGTTATAATATGCATAATTATATAGTAATGCATATGCTAGGAATATATGATTATATTATTGACACATTTATATAATTACATAATAAATGATGTTTTACCATATACGATGCTCTATTTCATATATATGGATGTATATTGTCAATGGGAAAGAATTACTAGGTAATTATAATCATGTATGTCATATTAGGCGGAAAAAAACCGAGGAATCTTTGGTAAGGAAATCTCTTTGCTGTTTGATCTTCTCATACTCTGGTTTTCTTACGCATCTTTCTTACATATCTTAAAGATGTGGTTGGAGAAGCACAGAACTGGACTACTGGAAAAATCTCAGGAACAGATTTTAACCGTTGCCCCAGCATTCCTGAGGTCAGTGTAATAGTTAGAGCTGAAAGGAAACACCGCACATTACCGTGGGGTAGTTCGAAGGGCAGGAAACCTGGGCGCTGACCGTTCTGGTGGCCCCGCCCTGCTAGTCCTCTGGTGTGCCCTGACATCTGTGAACAGGGGCGAGGGCTGGATTGGAGCTGGAGGGAGAGAGGGGCAAGCAGGTGGATGCAAAGCTTCGTTGCAGATGTGATGAGAGAAATGCGAGTTACATAATAGATGCTGAAGAAAGCAGTTCACACGATTACTGCTCTATAAATAACCAAGTAGGTTCTTGAAAAAACCTTCTTTTAAATGTCACCTTGTTCTTTCTGGATTAGTTCTACAGAGTAAGGAAAGTCTATAAAGCAAAGATCATCGCTATGGTATAAATAATGTAAAGGACCTAAAACAAATGTTTCATCACTTATTCTTCACTTTCCCTGTATCAATATGAGATGTTTTTTGTTTGTTTGTTTGTGTTTTGTATTTATTATTGAGAGACAGAGAGAAACAGAGCATGAGCATGGGAGGGGAAGAGAGAGGGGGAGACACAGAATTCGAAGCAGGCTCCAGGCTCCGAGCTGTCAGCACAGAGCCCGATGGGGGGCTTGAACTCACAAACTGCACAATCGTGACCTGAGCCGAAGTCGGATGCTTAATCGACGGAGCCACCCAGGCACCCCCTGCTTTTGTTTTCTAAGAAAATTGGATAAGTCCTCTGGTCCTCATCATCTGCAGATGGTATATTGGACACATTAGTGAATTCTAATAACATTGGAGCAAAGGCTTATGATTATACATTTAACATATTCATTTATGCTAATTTAATATACTGTTAGAAAGCTAGTTCTATTTAAAATTTGTAATGTTTTGATGTTTTCTAATTAAAAATTGACTGTTACTAATTATAAAATACGGAGTCTAATCCTGTAACTTACAAGTAGATATAACACATCCACTTAAGATGTCTTGAAGAAAAAAATTTACATTTATAATTTTTGTACAAATTTAGTAAGGAGGAGAATGTTCCCTCTCTGGTGACTTCATGTTACATAGTGAAATAACTTCGAGCTTAAGAGTAAATCAAGAAAAAAATATATATTCCTTATATAACTTATTGAGTGCCTACTGTATGTTAGGGACCAATATATGTGATTTTATTTATGATATATTCAGTATGAGGTCATGTTGAATCCATGAGCGAAGACCCTGAAAGGCTGAGTGCTGTTTTTGTGTATAAAGACAACATCCCCTTGTCTCCCACTCGCTTCCCCCACTCATGCTTCCATAGCTATTAGGAAGGTCTAAAATAAAATTAGGATTTTGTAAATGTTGTTATTAAAACCTATATGTTGTTTTTGTTTCTTTGCATTTGGGCAGGGATTTCTCTATAGAGAGCTTTGCTGTTTGAATTTGAGCTGGTGGCATAGGCCTTGGGACCATGTGGTTTGTAGACTTACATCTGGTGGACGTGTACTGGATACACCATTTCCATGTATATACTCTTATTTTCTCTTTGTTCCCAGAACTGGTCTTCTTTTCCACACCTGTCCCTTGGGATATATTAAAATATGTTAGAAGTTTTAAAAATCATGGGATGGGATGGGTATGTAAGTATGAAATGGAATGGTGACCTTCAGTAGGGAAAATGAAACTTTGTTAGGAAACGCTAAATATACAATGAAACTAAGTATTATTGAGGCGGGGATTCCTACTCTTCCCATTCATGAAATTGATTTCCCAGGGCAGCGTCTTAGTCATTGCTAACCCTTGTCATGCTTCCAAGATCGATGTTTGAATATATCAGAGACTGAATAAGTTAAAAGTTGCTCTGAGATCCCTTACACATCTGACTTTTTTGGCAGCAGCTCAAGTTTTGACATCACGAATCAGCACAGTTTGCTCTTTCAGAGACTGGGTTTCTGTGATTCCTTACAGATTGCCTCCCTTACATCAAGGTTGGCTAGGTCTTTGTTTGGGAGCCAAGTGGGAAGATACATTTGCTCTTACTGTCAGTTACATGAAAAAGGCACATTAACCCAATTCTCCATAGAATTTACATATAAATTGGTTTAACACAGGGGGTAAGTCAGTTCAAAATAGGACACTTTTAGGAGAGACACTTAGTATAAGATTGAATTGAAATTTTTATCTAAGAAAGTTTTATTAGGATTCTTGCTGTTAAAAAACAAAGTTCAGCTGGGTAAATTTAACGATCAAATTGGCTTTATTCAGCGATTCATGGGTTGGACAGCATCTCATCTAACAAACAGAAAGGAGCTCCCAAGAGCTGTACAAAATAGGACACTGTCATAGTCAGAAGGGGCAGGGACAAGGAGAGAGTGGCTTACCTCATTTTTCTTTCAGTGCTGGAAGGAGTCTGAGGAGATCACTCACTCCTGCTGACCAGGAAATTCCAGACTGACAGGTTAAGATACATTCCTGGAGAAGGACGTTAACTTAGTTTTGGTTTGGTGACAAGGGCTTAGCACAAATGACTCCCGCTTTCTTTTTTTAACGTCACCATAGATCTCTTTTTGAAAAAGACTTTTCTCATCAAATTGCTTATCTCTTTTCTTTGCCCTTTAAAAAAATCCTTCGTTTCACCTTCTCGTAATTTTGATGGTAATTCTCAACACCACAAATTAGTAGTGATATCAGATATATTGTGTCCTGGTCTTTTTACAGCCTGTGGATTTCCTTGGATTTAGTGTCAACTGAATCGTGTTTTTGAACATTTTTACTTTTTTTCTCCAGCTTTTCACTTCAGTGTTCTAGTCCAATGTCAGTTTATACACAAGAAATAGAACCTCTCTTTGGGTGCTTTCACCCCAGAGGACTGATTTATAGACTTACAACTTAGGTCTTCATAGCATGTTGACCTAAGGTGGTAGGAAAAATGGCTCTCCTTTTATAAACTTTTACGTAGCTTTTCTAAAGCTTGTAGATTATATTTTGGAATGTATTTCACACATGACTTGCTTATAATACTTCGTATACTACTTTATATCATCAGAAACTGTCCTGATCTCCCTTTTAATTGTTTTGAAATTAAGAAGATAAACCTTTGCATCCACTTTAAAGGAATACGAAAGCAAGGTGTTTGAGAATGAAGCTGACATTTCTTTTCCTCTGCTCTGTCAGATTTTTTTCCACATTACGTTGAAATACAAAATATTTGGTAGGATAGGACAGGATTAAAAATTACTACCTAGGCATATATATATATATACAAGTTACTCAGCCAGAATGCAGTCTTGCCGTTCGCACTGATGTGTTGGAGCTAAGAGGATTATACTAAGTGAAATCAGTCAGTCAGAGAAAGACAAAACCATATGATTTCATCATATGTGGAATTTAAGAAAAAAAAAACACAAAACAAAACAGATGAACAGAGGGGAAAACAAAAAAAACCAGAGAGGGAGGGAAACCATAAAAGACTCTTAACTGTAGAGAACAAACTGAGGGTTGCTGGAGGGGAGGTGGGAGTGGGGGAGATGGGCTAAATAGGTGATGGGCATTAAGGAGGGCCCTTGGGATGAACACTGGGTGTTGTATGTAAGCGATGAATTACTAAATTCTGTACCCAAAACTAATATTACACTGTATGCTAACTAACTGGAATTTGAATAAAAACTTGGAGAGTATTAAAAAAAAATACATTGAGGCAGACAGAATTCAGTTGTGCATATTACAGTATCTTTTAGGCAATGAAACAATCATTGGTAGAATTACAGTAACTAAAGAAGATGATACATTTTATTGTATTGTTCATGAAAATCAAATATCGCGACTACATTTACAAAACGCTGTAAACCTGTAAACGTGATGATACTAGTTGCATAGTTTATAAATAAACGTCAACCTTGGTTACAATACTGGGTTAGGTAAAAGGGAAGGGAAGGTATAACCATACTGTCTACTGGGAATGCATTCAAAACCTCTGAGTGCATATTACAGGAACATGTTTTAGATGAAAAAAAAAATTACCAAGCCAAAACAACATTTGAGTTGATGGAAAATTCTAGAGATTTAGTAAAAGGTATGCTAAATATCAGAGTCCTCCCTTTCCATTTTTTGGCTACGACTTGGAGCATGCCCTTATAGACATGCTCATTGTTTTCTATTGAATATGAAGAATGATCGTAGAGAAAAAACTCTGTCTTCTCCCATTCGTGTCCTTCGGTGGCTGCAGAATGTCTGAGGTCCTCCTCAGGTGTGCGTTTCATAACCGATTGAGTCTACGTTCCTCAGCTTTTTGAAATTTCATGAGGTTAATTGACTGTTTGACACAAAGATATTTTTCTTAACTGCAAATATCTTTTTCTTAATTGCAAATGTTTTGACAATACTACTCTTTTACAGCCTTGAAGACTTCTAAATAAACTATAAATACATGCAAAGATTTTGGCCTAACATAAAAACTGGTATGAGTGGGAGCCTTCTCAGCCAGTGCCTCTTACACATTCACCCAGACAGACAATAGAAATGTTAGTCCTACCCAATCCTGCTCACCTTATATCCTGATTTTAGTGTACATCCGTCCACAGGGAAATACAATTCGGTCACAGTTTGGGGATCATCAGGTAACTCAGAAACAAAAACTATTTTATGAACATTTTTATTTAAAACAGTGAATGAGCATCGAATAAACACTATTAGTAGCTATTTGAGAATGTATTTTTTATATGTCATCAGTTTTATAAACTCAGAGATAGAAAATAACTGTTTTTTTTATCTTTTTTTAGTGATTTGTCCGCTCTTCTTCCTAAAAATATCCTTTATAAGACAGTCATGACTGTAACATGAGATTTTTCTCACCAGTTGATTGTACTATAATGATCCAGTGTTGCCATTGATAATTATTCTTAGCTCTGTTGTTCAGTTGTTACGAAGACTCTATCATTATTTTATGATACTGTTCATTGTATAAAAAATTTGTGAAATTCATTCATGACTTGAATTATTTTATCTGTAGAGCTCAGTGCTCAATTATCTTTAGTTTCCATTTGGAACTTACACACTGTTGAGTTCTATCCCAAAGAAAAATATCAAAGTTGGTTTTTTTAGTTAATTCGATTGGCTTTATTATTTGACTGTTGAGGTCTGTAGTTTGTGAACATACATATTGAATACTTAGGTTTTAATATTATAGATTGGGTGCGGAAGGGATTCCAACGACAAACTATTTGAAGGATTTCTATTTTGTGTGAAAAAACGAAACTAATTAGTGCTGTTCAGCAGTTACTAAGTCGAGATATATTAGATCCTGTAGTATTAACCCAGTGGTTAATTGCCGACCTTTTTGGGGACTTTTGGCACATACAGTAAGAGGGAGAAATGAGATAAACTCAAATGCACTTTTCCTCCTCACTTGGCTTCTTACACACTAATGGGGTTATACTCTTATTATATAGATACCTAAATCGCAGATAGTGATATCGACAGAACTCTGGGCTACAGACCTTGATTGTCCTTAGTGGACTTGAGACAAATGGGATTTCGTTTTGCTGATGAACTTCAAGCTTTGTTGGGCAACAAAGTTGATAGAACTGGGTTTCACTACTTGATATGTGGATTAAAGAAATAAGGGAATTTTATTGCTTCATTCTAATTAACTTACATTGAGGGATTTATTTTTTAAAGTATTTATGGAATGTTATAACATTTTGCTTTTGATGCTTAACGTATTGAAAAATTTCCTTTCCGTTTGTGGAAATAACGGCTTTGTCATTCCGGTTCCGGTGTCCTGAAGTGAGAGCCCAGGCAAGCCTTTTGTCTGGAGAGAACTGCTTTCGCATTAGCTATGGCTGTGTTTCTATGGAAACGGCAGGACTCTGAGGTAGAGAGGTTTTGGTCCAACAATGCACAGCGACAGCCAATCAGAGTTTCCTTCCCTGTTCACTCCACTAACACAGAGCGGCGCTTTCCCCGGCCCTCCCAGGAACCCAGGTGCAATTCCGTGCATTTTCCCCCATGGGACGCATATGGCATTTTGTATCCAGTCAGTAGCTTCTGATGCTAGTTAACACCGACCGTCATTTTAAAAGATCATTTGATAGACACAGAATCAGTATTTGCCTTGAGAGTTCTCCTTTGTGTAGCAGACAAAAAATATTTCCTTAAATTCGGATGCTGAGATTTTATATCTTTCTCCGTCTGCCCCCGGTTTAGGCCAGTGGGCTCTCCTCCTTTCTGTGTTTCCTGTAAAGATGCGATGTGGCATCTGTTGATAACTTCAGTGTGAGCCATTTGTTACGTGTAAGGCTTCGAGTATATAAGAAAAGAAGTTTTTTTTCCCGCTGAATACCGAATGACTCATGCTGATCTTATTCCTTGGCGTGGCATAAACATGGTAGTGATTAATAGGCTTTGAGTGTAGAAAACCGATGCCCTGAAAACCCACTCAGCTGTTTTTTTCATATGTAATACATCTGGTAAACATTTCCTTACACGAGCTGCTGGAGACTGTCCGTCCGGAGGTATGGAATCTTCACTAAAATGTCACTGGACAAGGACTTCTTGAATGAAGATGTACAGATGGAAGTGTTTTGGTTAATTAAATAATCATAAAGACTCTTAGTATGCTGATTTATTCCAGTGCTCCAATCAAGACCTAAGAGAATTATTGACCAAGCGGTTCTGAGGAAATTCAAGATGCCTCGATCCGTAAGCACATTACTTTGTATTTTTGGACTTTCCCTGCTCCCATTTGATTTCTGAATACTAGATAGTTCTGTTTCGTCCTGTATGGTGAATATCTTTCTCTCTTTACCACTGGCATTCTTTTTCAGTATATAACTAGTAGATGGAGAAAAAAGGTATGAAACTCTGTGAATGACTTAATAAACGGAGAGTAGGAGGGTAGGAAGACGGATGCTGACCCAAGGGGGTGTGAAAAGTGAGACTAGGCTCCTTCCTGAGATTTCTCTTCCCTTTGTTTTGGCTTTGGTTTTCCTTTGTTCCTCTTTCCCCCAGAGCAAATGGATAGAAGGCAGTGAGGAGGGCCTGAGGCTCAGAACTCAGCACAATGACAGGCAGGCAAGTCAGTTTGTCTACACGGGGGCGATGTGGATTGGAATAGCTGAAGTTTCTTCCCCTGCAATCCACTTGTGACATCTAGGACAGAACTCTGCCAGCGATACACAGTTGTAAGCACGCAAGAGATTTCTTTTCTCGTGTTGCTCTTTCCTCTTTATACCCTCTTGGCCTTTAGCCTTTCCTGACGCTTTTATTCCAAGCCAAGCCTCTTTCAAAGTGGCTTCTGCTCAGCATTCATCCCTTTCCTCCCAATTAAAAACTGGCATTTACAGCGGGTGAGTAAGGAGCAGGACTTGAAGTATCTGATAAGTCTGATTGACAGACAGGCTGACCCCAGGAAGGGGCTCGTGTCTCCAGCCCCGAGAGGGTGTGTGGGAAATATTCATGAGCAAGATACCTTTTTTCTTCCTCTCGTGGTTGACCTGGAAAGATCAATACGCGTGTACAGAACAGAAGAATAAAAGAAGAGGCAGTGCCCAGTAGTGCACAGACCAGGACAGAAGGGAGAATCCGGAATCAATCTGGCGGGCTCTCACATCGATAAAAAGTAATTCAGATGAATGGTCATAAAATTAATTTGGAAGTTTAAAGAAGGAATGTCGGGTTTGCCCTGAAGTTTTGAGTCCATGGACTTCATTAGATGCTGGCAAGGTAAAACCACCCCATTTATTCAGAAGAAAAAGGGCTTCTTCCCTGTCTTGCGTACCATTGCCCACCCTGTACCTAGCTCCGAGACTCGTGCGCAGTAGCGGTAATAACGTCCTTGAGTTAAGGAAAAAACAAATGATTTCTCTATTTGGACAGTTGCATTGTGAGCCCAGGCATCCTATTTTCTTTTTATTTCAATTTGTATTTGCTTTTTCCATGCTTTCATTCTATGTTCTGTCTTACAAATATCACCTATGGTGTTTATGGACAATTCATTAAAAGCAAAAGCATTTAAGTCATTAAAAGATCTTAAGCAGTGAGAGTGACAAAATCCAGTGTGAACTTGTAAAAGATTCGCGGACCGGCTGTGGGGTTGGGGCGGACAGGAATAAAAGAAGCAGAAGTTGGAGGACTACAGCCACAGTCAAGGTGCTAAAGATTAGAAAAGATAAGAGTTCTCTTTTAAAAAATGTTTTTTATTTTGAGAGAGAATGGGAGTGTGTGTGAGCAGGGGAGGGGCAGAGAGAGAGAGGGAGGGAGAGAGAGAGATTCCCAAGCAGGCACCGAGCTGTCAGCCCAGAACCCGATGTGGGGCTCGATCTCACAAACCATGAGATCATGATGGGAGCCAACTTTAAGAGTCGGAGTCTTAACCAACTGAGCCACCAGGTGTCCTGATAAAATAGCTCCAAACACACACACACACACACACACATAAACACACACACACACACACACACACACACACCAAACAAAGAGATCTTACATATTTGAGAGAGGTCACTGCTAGATATGTATTTAGATAAACATGTAGGTATTTTCAATAAGTTTTGTTTTGTTTTGTTTTTTACCTTCCTTGCCACTTGTTTCTTTCTTCAGAAGGTACAGGAAGCTGTTGTCAATACTGGTGAATAAGGTGGGGTGTGTGTGACACCTGGGTGACTCAGTTGGTTAAACAGCCTACTTCGGCTCAGGTCGTGATCTCACGGTTCATGGGTTCAAGCCCCGCGTCCAGCTCTGTGCTGACAGCTCAGAGCCTGGAGCCTGCTTCAGATTCTGTGTCCCCCTCTCTCTCTGCCTCTCCCCTGCTCATGCTCTTTCTTTCTCTCTCTCTCTCTCTCTCTCTCTCTTTCTCAAAAATAAACATGCAAAAAATTTTTTTAAATACTGGCGAATAAGGGATATGCCATGGATGAAGTCCCTTTGGGAGAAGTCCGGTTATTATGGTGAACTTGGGGGAAAGCTGTGTAGAGTGTGCACCATCCCCATGGGTGATACCTGAGCGTGTGTGGCTATGACAGCTAAGGAGCTGCCAGGAACAGAGGGAATAAACCTGTAGCCCGGGGATTGGTGCCTGAGCTGAGGAAGATCGGGGCTTGGCAGGGATGTCAAACCCAGATCTGCAGACACAAGACCCTCAGAAGAAAATTTTGCAGGAGAAGGTTGTGCTAGCACAAATTCAGCACGTGCAAAATCCCGAAGAAAGAGAACTTAAAGCAACTCAGGATTAGGAGAGCATGGAGTTCAAGGAGGCACGTGTGGGCAATGAGGCTGCATGCTAAGCAGGTGCCTGGAGGGGAGTTTATAAGCCATCCTAAGGAGCTTGAAATTCATCCACGGCAGGGGAAACCTCTTAGAAAATGTTTTAATAACATAAATCATATGTTAAAGTTGGCATTTTGGAAATGCCGTTGGCTGCAGAGAGATGAGGTTAGAAGCTAGAAGATTAAAGTTAGCAAGACTCATGGCCATAGGGCTCTGGGAGGGATCTCGGGACTTTTGCAATGCTAAAGGTCAAGATGGTAGCAATTATAACATTCACCACTCTCTTCTTTTTGAAATCATTCTAGCAGACTGTCAGGGAGGAATAAAATCCAGCCATTCAATGAGACTGCTAGTCTGTTGAGAGTATATAAAATTTTTCTACCTTTTGAAATCTAAGTGTAGTATTCTCTGGACAGTAATTTTCCCCTGGAAGAAAAACTAAAAATATAAAACATATATAACATATATAAAAATATAACTATAACAGAATGAAAACAGTAGGCAAGTTTAGCATTTACTAGAAGTATGGTGGTCCGTGGCCAGTGCTTTCTTTGGGTCCTAATAAGAAATAGGATGTGGGGATATAGAATTTGTTTGGTGAGTGGTGGCTGTTCTTGAAACCCTAATGATCCAAAAGCCGGCTGGCACGCGGCCCTGGGCTTCGCAGACCTGGCGAGACCTCGCTGCGGGCTGTCTGGATCACCTACCGTGCAATGAACCCTCCGGAGGCGCAGAGAGGCACTGGGGAGAAGGTTCCATTCACTTGTAACCGTGAAGTCATCTTTATCTTTGACACCACTTACTTCCTGGTGTCTTTCATCTCTCGCTCTCATCTTCAAACCAGGCTGGCCTCTGTGTTAAATTCAGCAAAGACTTTTTGTGCATTATTATCTATCTCATTTATCTCTGTAAGGTAAGGAAGGGTATCCCCAGTTTTAGATGAGGCTTATAAAGATTCCGTGGTTTATCAAATTCACGTCGCTATGCTACTCGCTTGAACATTTTCTCTGGAAAGTCAAGGTTTAAACCCAAGATTGTGTGAAAACAAGGTAATACACAATCCCAGTTAAGTAGACTGTCTCTTAATTAACGGTCTCTTATTTAGGAATATAAAGGATGTTTCTAAAAACTACCTTTCAAATTGTGCCTCATTTTCTTCTTTTGCATTACATGTAAATGTTTATATGTACCTGGGAGTATTTATTTATTTATTTTTTAGTATTTATTAATTTTTGAGAGACAGAGCGTGAGTTGGGGAGGGGCAGAGAGAGAGGGAGACACAGAATCCGAAGCAGGCTCCAGGCTCTGAGCTGTCAGCACAGAGCCCAATCTGGGGCTCGAACTCACAGGCTTTGAGATCATGACCTGAGCCGAAGTTGGACACTCAATGGATTGAGCCACCCAGGTGCCCCTCCCTGGGAGTATTTTTGTCCCGAATGATAAATGGCCCCCAGATATTTAGACTGAACTTTTGTTATAAATGAACAGTACAGTATATTATACAATAAAAATTTTAAATCCACAAACTACTTTTATTAGATCACAAATTGAGTTTGTAGGCAATGGGCCATTTTTTTGTTTTGTTTTTTACTTCGCTCTCACTATATGTTTTTTATCTTCGAGTTTAGAAGTTTGGAACTAAATTTTTCAGTTCCTTTTGTCCTTGTTTGCTCTGGAAACTCCAAACCCCCAAGAAATGTAGTAGCCACTGGAATGTCCCCAACAGGAGTCTGGGGTCCTGTGTTTGCAATATGGCAGCCAGGACATTTTGTACAGAGTTTGTTGTTCTTCTGCGGGAGAAGTCAGGAAGGCCCACTCTGCCTCATCGGCGACACAAAGCTGATTTGATACTTGCCTTCGAGATTGCTTTGTACTCTTCTGTGTAACCTTCGAGGTCTAAAAATAGTCCTTTCTTAAAGCAGGTTCACACAGTCTGCATCATTCCCGCCTTAATCAGGTGAAAGTCTTTTCCTAGAATTATACTTGGGAGACTGAACCCCGCCTCGTAGTAATCAACTAGTAATTCAAAATCAGGTGCTAATTAGAGTGGAAATTCTTCCCCTTTCTAGATAAACAGGAAGCATATCGTTTAATGGACGGTCTGTTTTCTTTGTGTTCTTATCTCAGCCGTGGGCGTGAATGTGAAAATACCATCCATTTTGAGAACTGTTGAACTAGATGTTGTAACCCTTAAGCTGAAAAATGGGATCCCCACTTGAATCTCCAAGCAGACCGCTTCCTTTTCCTGTGTCTGTAACATATGGCATCTCGAATGTCTTCTACATAAAGGTTTATATTGTCCCTCTGGCGGCCTTTGAATATTCTAGAGTGAACTATCCTCTCTATGCCAGTATGACAGGTCTGAATTCATGGGTGCCAACAAACCCCAGATTTCGAGCTATCCCGTGTAATGAACAAAATAGGCAGGAAATGACAACGCTCTTCAAGCGTGTTACTGTCCAACAGCTGAGGCCTTACAACGGCCGCATACCTGATACGACAGTGCGCATAGAAATACAGTGGACTCCAGCAAAGATCCCCACAAAAAAAAATAAAATGTGAACAATATTTCCTCTGAGAGCATCTATTTTCTAAATACTCTGGTTTCCTGGTTCGGAAGACTAGAGAGTGGATTTGTAAAGGCTCCTTTTGAGGTTTTAATGGCCAAGCAGCCCAGTCAGAGGTTTCTGGTTTTGGCAAAGGTTTGCTGTGCGTAGCGCAAGCACATTTTCCTTGGCCGGGTTGCAAGCAGCTTTCACGTATAGAGAAGTCATCTTCCTGTCCCCCACAGGAGTGTCACCTCACCGCAACATATGTAGCTGAATCCTGCCAAAAAGGGGGCAGATTTTTAATCTTGGCTTTCCAAACGCTGTTCCATCTGTAGCGCTTGAGCCCTTTTATACATTCTCTAGTTTCTTTTAAAAGAACGGTGTGTGTCTTCAGGAGAACTCACGTGCCTGCTGAATGTTTAAACAGTTCTGATAGGTTTTATTTCGAGAAACTGTGTCAGACTCCTTAATTATAAAAAGAAAGAAAAAAGGGAATAGCTACCTTCCCCTCTCCTCGCATATTCTCTTCATGCCCAGAAAGGCAGTGCTGGGAAGCCAAGCAAGGTACCGAAAAGGCCGTGATTATGGCGGCACATCCGGGGGTAAGGCGCGGACATGCTGACACTGTAGCACACCAGTGGAAAACGGGAGGCATGGTTACAACTGCCTCAACAGTAGGTACCTTAGGGGAATTTAAATCCATTTTATGTATAAATTGGCATATTAAAAGACCATCAAGGACAACTGAGTTAGGGGGGAGATAAAGGAAAACGAAGGCAGTGAAGAAAAGCCATTTGATTAGTGTAAACTGGAATTGCTTTAATTGAAAATCACTCATCAATTTTGAAAGGACTGACATCCTTTCCATTTTTATCCCCTCCAAATAGAGGTTTATTTTACTGAGCACTGTTTTCCTAACAAAATTTGATTTGCTGCTCTTCAGAATCCATTGCCTTGGCAGCCCTTTTATTTTCTTCATCTGTAAAATTCAGGAGGTAAGATAAAGTTCATGAAAACAGTCTTCCTATTTTCCAACATTTTTTGAAACGTCTTAATTAAGTGAACTATTTCAGAGACTAAAGTCTAATGTTTACTTAATTGATATATGATTGTTTTACTTAAAAGGCAGATATCTGTTTCTTACTATAAAAAGCCTCCGTGAGTTTACAATCTACTGTGGGAATGGAAGATTAAACAAATAAACAACCAAATCAGTACATAATAGTAAATGACACTAAATGACAAAACCAGATTAATGTATTTTAAACGAAAGGCACTGGGATGCCCTGGTTTTTACTGGGGGGATTGGAGGCTAGTTTGGAAAACATGACATAGGAGGAGAAGCCTGAAAGGAGATTCAGAACTTTTTCAGGTGAAAAGTTATTAGTTGATAGTGGGGGGGGGGGGTTAAAACACCATTGGAGAAGATTCTAGAACAGTGGGGTACAGGGAAGGTACTGACAAGAGGTCCACGTTGACAGGACATAATGAGGAGGGGGACAATGCTGACAGACATACTATGAAGCAGGTCAGGGTCCAGGTAATCCAGAGATGGGTTGTACTGAGGGATTTCATTTTAGGGGTAATGGAAAGCTTTCAAATGGTTTAAGGCAAGGGAGATACATAATTTACTTAAATTCTTAAAATATCCCCTCCAGTCTTTTGGGAGAAGAATAAAATTGAGATGGTTAAGACAAGAGGGAACGGTCTAGATAAAAGGTGACGGTGACTTGGTCTAGAGTAATGGCAGTGGGAATTTTAAAAATTGGAAGGGTTCAAGCCATTTTGCACACCATCCAACACACAGGATTGGAAGATGGAATTTACAGTGGTAACGAGAGAGACCGTGTTCACAAATGACCGCCAGGCTTCAGGCGCGAATCCCTAGATGAATGGCGTTGCCGTTTTATAGAAATGGAGAAAGCCAAAGAAGAATTCAGTATGAAGATGAAGATAGTTAATCAGACAAAAGTTTGACACATATACAAGATACCCTACTTGATGTTTCAAGTAAGCTCTTGGCTAACAATCCTGGTGTTTTGTCATAGTCTTGAAATTCAGGGAGTTTCATGCTCCATTGAAGATACGCATTGTATCTTTGGTATGTGAAAGATGAGCTCTTTAATAGAAAAAAAAAAAACTGCTTTCTGTGTAGAGAGAAAAGACTTACCCCAAATCTTATATTCTTGTTTTCTTTTTTTAAAAAATTTTTTAAGTTTATTTATTTATTTTGAAAGAGAGAGAGCATGAAAGTTGGGGAGGGGTAGAGAGAGGGGAGAGAGAATTCCAAGCAGGCCCTGCACTATCAGTGGGCCTCAAACCCACGAACCATCAGATCATGGCCTGAGCTGAAACCAAGAGCCCGGAGCCTAAATGGCCGAGCCACCCAGGCGCCCTTATTCTTGTTCTTATAATTTGCATTTGCAAAAGAAACATACCATGTGGCATCTATATTTTCTGCAAAACCAAGCAAAATGAACTGTTAAAAAAATATCTCAAAGTAGAAACACCCCACATGTCCAAGGACCAATGACTGGACAAACAGATTGGTATATCCATACAGAATAATATGCAGGCATAAAAAAAAAAATGAAGAATTGACACATGCTATATCATGGAGGAATCTTAAAAATACAGAGTGGAAGAAGCCAGACACAAAAGGATACATTCGTATGATTCCAGTTATTTGAGATGGCCAGAATGGGCAAATCCATGGAGGCAGAAAGCAGATGAGTCATGGCCAAGTGCTGGGGGAAGGGGAAATAAGGACAGCCGGTCAGTGGGAACAGAGTCCTTCCGGAGCGGTGAAGGTGTTCTGGAGTTAGATAGTGGTGATGGTTGCACGGCGTTGCGAATGTACCAAATACATAGATGTGTATGGTGAATTTTAGGGTATGAATTTTACCACAATAATAAAGGGATCAAATAAAATATTTATCGACAAGGGGCACCTGGGTGGCTCAGTGGGTTAAGCATTCAGCTTTGGACTTCGGCTTAGGTCATGATCCCATATGTGAGATCAAGCCCCATGTCAGGTTCTGCACTAGTAGTGCAGATTCTTTCTCTCCCACTCTCTCTGCCCCTGCCCCGCTTGTGCTCGCTCGCGCACTCTCTCTCTCTCTCTCTCAAAATAAATGAATTAACTTAAAAAATGCTGACGGAAACAGCATTTCTGAAATCACATTGCACGAGGCTGCATGGAGAGTGTTTGGTGGCATCTAGGTCTAATGACGCTAAGAGCAGGACTTCACGCGAATAGCGATTTTATTCTGTTAAAGTCAACAGTAGTCTAGGATATTTAAAATCGAAAAATTTTCTGTTGGAGGAGAAAAACAAATTCAAAGGCAGTTATTTCCGTTGGGTAAATGGAAGACTTAAGGGGAAAAGCTGCATGTTTTCTGATAATTTTTCCGTGAGAAAGTTCACATTTGTCACTGAGACATGTAGAACATTCTGTTTCACACTGTTCGGTCAATAATTTATAACTAAAGAGTCTGGGGCTACTTTACATCATTGCATTTTGGTCCCCAGATAAACTACATTTAACGAGGCCACATTTCGAATGTTAAGAATGGAACATATGGGGGCTCCTGGGTGGCTCAGTTGGTTAAGCAGCCGACTTCAGCTCAGGTCATAATCTCAAGGTCTGTGAGTTCAAGCCCCGCGTGGGGCTCTGTGCTGATGGCTCATCAGAGCCTGGAGCCTGCTTCAGATTCTGCGTCTGCCTCTCTCTCTCTCTGCCCTTCTCCTGCTCACGCTCTGTCTCTCAAAAATAAATAAACGTTAAAAAAAAAAAAAAACAAAGAATGGGACAGACCATGAAGTGCAAAGTGAAATTACTTTTCATCGATCATTAAGGCATGCTGTGTTTCAAACCTCAAAATCTTAGTAATAGTAATCAAAGTAATACGATGATTAAAAATTAAAAAAACAACGACTTGGTGGTAGTCACAGAAAGGAAACTGATTTCATGTGATTCAGTTGATGCTCATCCGAAGGAGAGATTACTTAAAACAGAACAAAACAAAACAAAAACCCAAAAACATGTATTTGGAAGGAGAGACGGCTCTGAAACAAACTTAGAAAAGATTGCAAAATGTATTGAAAGGCATTAGATTATTTATGAAACAATTCCGGCAGCATCTCTTTTTAACATGGCTTTATGGTGCTACAAGGCATATGTCATAAGTCCACCAACTTAAAGTTCACAGCTCACTGGTTTTTCATGTTCTGGCGGTTCGAAGCCATGGCTGCAATCTAAATTTAGAATCATTTCATCACTCCAGAAAGGAGCCTCCTACTGTCAGCAGTCACGCCATTTCCCCTCTGTCCTCCCCGCCCTAGGCACTCGCTAATCAATCCACTAGCTGTCTCTGTAGATGGCCGGCTCTACTTTAAAGTGATAATCCAATCTGGTATTTTTTCTTTCTGGAGGGCTTAGTATTTGAATTAAGGTCTCACACTGGAGGTTGTGGGGAAAGAAAAAAAAAGCAATCATCTGCACTTGACCTTGAGACAGTCCTATTTATTTCTGGCCAGTTGGGGGGATTTCACGTTTCTCTTTTTGTTTGCCCCAGCTACAATTTCTCCCCCACAATCCTTTGTTTTTTAATCCAGCAGCTTTTTATAATATGCATGAATAACATTTTATCTGCCCAGGAATGTATACTTAGATTTGGACATTTAAATTCTTTCTTGCACTACAGTCTGACTAACTCCTGTGTTGATTTCAATCAGAGTTTAGACCTACTGCATAGCGCATATCGAAATAATCAATAAAAGAGGAGCATTTATTCCCATTACTATGTTTGGTACTGAACATAGTGGATGCACTCCGACTTCAATACTTGATAAATAGCGAATGTTCGTGGTCGTGTCAATGTTTTTGAGTGAGTGAATGAACAGTAAAGTGAGTGAGAAATATATGAAAATATGGCAAACGGTTGGTATATGGACAGTATATCGTATGTTATTAATTAATACCAAACTATAGATGCTCAGACCTCTGCTTCGTTTGTGCTTCGGAACACTGAGTGGCATCTGTGCCCTCAGTTACGAACTCAGCGAGCTCTGATGAAATGGATAGTAGGCGTCAGGCGAGGGTACGATGCCTGAGCGAATTCAGAGCGTAGTGAGAAGACACTGTGAGGGACCCGTGATCCTTTACAGCCATTTAAAACTTGTTACTTGACAGCTGAGAAATCACTGATGTTATTTGTCCTGTTCAGAGGCTACAAGTGTTAAGTTAACTTAGATTTCATAATTTTGATCTCTAATTTTCCGCAGGGAGGGAGGGAGAGATTATTTGGGTGAGTTGTATTCATTTTTAAAAATTTTTTATCAGTATGTTATGAGTGGTTAGAGTATAAATTTGACAAGTCATTTATTCCCAAGTTTGAAATCTTGTCACCTAATTATTGAATTATGGTAAACAGGGTACAAAAAATTGAAAAATGTAGCTTCCTGAAGCACGGGTAACAGGATCTCTTTGTATTTTAGTAGAAGTACAATGTTAAATGAGAGTAACATTAATTATTCCATTACCCAACACATGTTTGTGGAGTTCATGCTGTGTGCGGCAACAGAGTGGTCCGAGTCACGGACTCCGCAGTGAGGTTCCCTGAGCTTCTGTCTCAAGCTTTTGACCTTGAGAACGTGTCCTTAGTTCCCTATTGTGAGATTCCGCGTCAGTACATTCAGGATAACGGTAACACCTTCCTCAGAAGTTTTTATGAGGATCAAAACAATAAATAAATAAAAAAGCCTTAATACAGGACCTGGTATAAAATAACTCTTAGCTATTATTCCTGTGTCCTAAACACTCTGAAATAGTTGTCTTTCGATCTGCCGTCACCACTCTCTACATTTTACACTTTCCCTTGGCCGTTGCCCACTCTGAAAGTATTGTTTCTCTTTGGTTTTTCTTTTATTCCCTGCAGAAAGATCTTAGTATATCTCTATCACTGTATTTATCATTCTCTCTCTGTCTCTGTCTCTCTCTCTCTGCATTTGTTTCATGACTGAATAATTCACTGCTGGTAGAGCTATAGTGTTATAAATATTCCCTAAATTTTTGATTTGTATGACGAATATTTATCCTTTTCCTATAATTTTCCTCTACTTTGTAATCTATATTTGATTTTTGAATTCAGTCTTAAAGCATTTAATATATTTCATCAATCTCAGAGTCTATTGAATACATCTTGGTAAAATAGCAAAAGCTATGGGATGATAGAAGACAAAAATGAACAACCCCATTAGCCCTCCCCAAGCCCCAGGATTCATCTCTGGAGAACCATCATTAATAATTAACAGATTTATATATGTCTGTAAATTTTCCGTTCAAATACTAGGTATCAGTTTATACTCTTAGTCTACCAGAATACTTTTGGAAGTCTTTTTCAAGAAAAAGGAAAACCCCCTCAGAATTCACAGTAAGAATTATTTAGATGGCTGTCTTCAAAAAGAGGGCATTTTACACTCTAGCTTCAACTTCCTATCATCTTGATCTTTTATCTTTAACGCTAAGTCGTCTTGAAGGATTATCTACGTGTAAATTACATCATTGTTCATCTCTTTGTATGGTCCTTGTATTTCTTTAACTTTTGTCTGTTTCATTTCCGTGCATCAGAGTCACAAAAATCTCTTCCTTTTTGGAAGGAAACCATTGTCACGAAGTGGACCGCCACTTACGGAAAATCCACACAGCTACAGCCGTCAAAAATACCTGGACAGACTCACAACCCCTGAGATTCTGTCAGGAATCATCCACACCCTGACTGTACTAGCACATGATGAGTGCTTACTAAGTGACTAAACATGTGAGCTAAAGATTTAATTTAATTTAATTTAATTTTGCGCAGTGTTGTCTTTACAGCATACCTGCGTGTGTGCCAGACATCATGAACAAGACACAGCCCCTAAAGTCGAGGAGTGTAGAGTGTAGCGATTTTTGTGACTTTGATTTGCTAATAAATGGAAGACGTGGACTGCCTTGTAGAGATTACCATGGATTTGGAAATAAAACTGATGTCGCGGCAGTTTTTAAGGGACTAAATGGAAAACTGACTGCCTCCTGGGCCCTGGGGGTAGACTGCATGGTTTGCGTGTGGAGAGTTTGACTTTCCTGCCCTGCCCAGTGAGGACAGCAAGGTGTGCTTGTTACCTTATGCTTACATGTATGCACTAGTGCCGCCATACTGTCACAACCCCAGGAACAGTCACCGAAGAACACTCCTTGTCTTTGTAAATCCGAAGCATTTCCAATGTTTCTGGTAGCATCAACGAAAATGGTCATTTTTAGATTTAATTTGCTATTTTTTCCCTGATGACTCAGCTGATGCCCTTTGCCAGGATCTCCTTTTTTTTTTTTTAATGTTTTTATTTATTTTTGAGAAAGAGAGAGAGAGAGAGAGAGAGAGAGAGAGAGAGAGAGAGAGAGAGCGGGAGAGACACAGAATCTGAAGCAGGCTCCAGGCTCTGAGCTGTCAGCACAGAGCCCACTGTAGGGCTCGAACCCATGGGCTGTGAGATCATGACGTGAGCCGAAGTCGGACACTCATCCGACTGAGCCACCCAGGTGGCCCTCCGTCAGTCTCTCCTAAGTCACACTTCACAGCGCTGGACAGCTAGAAAGATACTTTGCCTGTGCAGGCACGTGCATGGAGTTGAACCGGAGAAGCCAGCGGATTTGATGGATTCCAGCCACATTTAAGACCTACCTCATATTATTTGTCACTCATAGGAACTCCATTTGCGTTCATTTGCAAACTCCATTTGCTACTCATTTGCAACTCAAAAGTTGCTATCTATTTTCTTGAAGATATTACTGATGCGATTGCAAAATGCCT
Source organism: Paguma larvata (assembly GCA_030068075.1). Taxonomy (NCBI): domain Eukaryota; kingdom Metazoa; phylum Chordata; class Mammalia; order Carnivora; family Viverridae; genus Paguma; species Paguma larvata. The sequence continues at coordinate 32,864,117 of CM057823.1, forward strand.
CTCTTTTCTTATGTCATTTCTTAGTTTTTCCAGTTTTTCAAAAGGAAATGAGGTTAAAAAAAGAAAATACCGGGCATTAAAATTTTTTTTTTACTGTTTATTTGTTTTCGAGAGAGAGTGGGAGAGGAACAGAGAGAGAGACAGAGAATCCAAACGGGCCCTGCACTGTCAGCTCAGAGCCCGACGTGGGGCTTGAACCCATGAATCATGAGATGGTGACCTGAGCCAAAGGTGGATGCTCAACTGACTGAGCCATCAACCAACTGAGCCACCAAGTGCCTCTGCTGGGCATTTTGTTCTTATGTCTCAGTCTTGTGCTGGGGTCTTTTAAAAATAAATAGTACATATTATTCAAACTACACAGCGGCTCTTAAAATTCTTCGGTCTAACAGTCGAGGAGACAGAGATGTGGAGAGATTAGATGTTGCCTCAGGTTATTCCACTGGCAGGGGGGTGGGGGGAGGGGGAGGCACTATCGGATTGAGACCTTCCTCCCACAAAGACCACTCCTTCCATTGACAGGCTGTGCTGTGCACTCTCCCATTCTTTTGCTGCGGTTTCAAATGGATTATATTAGGGCGCCTGGGTGGTTTAGTTGGTTGGGTGCCTGACTTTGGCTCAGGTCATGATCTCAAGGTCCGTGGGTTCGAGCCCGATGTTGGGCTTTGTGCTGACAGCTCAGAGCCTGGAGCCTGCTTCGGATTCTATGTCCCCTCTCTGTGCCCCCCCCAAAAATAAATAAACATAAATGTAAAATATAAAAAAAAAAATAAAATGGATTATATAATGCATTTGCAAGTTTAGAATTGAAATTATATTTTATTTTGTTTATTTCATAATAATGTTAGGCTGTTAATCTGCTTTTTATTCTATTTCCCGCTAATCTGTTCAAACATCTATAATCTGCAGATTTTCATACTTAGTTTGGTTCTGTGAATGGTTCTCTGTTCAGTCAACCAAGTCTTAGCTTGCTTCCTTTTTGGATGTAGGTTTGCTCCCTGTTTTTGCTTCTGTAGCACTGTTTTCCTGAACATCTATTTTTCATGAACTTTAAAGTTGAGGCATATAAACGAGGTAACCCAGACTCTGCTGTATGTGTGTGGACATTACCTTCCTTGATGAAGTACCCTTGATGCTGAGGACTCGGCCTCTTCAACACTCATTTTGGCCCTCACCCTACTGGGAACACCGGAAGAACTCTGTGCCTTCCCCACGTGCATGGCTGGGCTGCACTGTGCTCTCTATGCTAGCTGTTTATCGCTGAATCACACATTGTAGTGCATAAAACAACAGTAAACATGTTTTTTTCATGTGCTGTAGTTTCCGTGGCCAGGAATTTCAGACCAGACCGTCCTGAATCATGTGGTTTCAGGAGGCTGAAATCACAGGTCAGTGGGGTCTGTAGTCACACGCAGGTCTGACGTGACTCCAGGTTCACTTCCGAGGTGATTCACTCACAGACTGGTGCTGCCGAGTTGGTGTTGGCTGTTGGCCGGAAACTTTAGTCCTTCCTTGAGTGCGTTTTTCTACAGGACTGCTCGTGAGCCCTCCTGGCTTGGCAGATGGCTCCCCTCACAGTGCTCAAAGCTGCAGCGCCCTTTATAAACTAGCCTCAGAAGTGACATACCATCATACCCTTCGAGTACCACAGCTAAGACCTACTAACAATGTAGGGAGAGACTGCGTAAGGGCGTGAATATCAGAAACACTGCTGGGAGCCATCTTGGAGGCTAGCTCGCACACGTCCCTGAGTAAGCTTCCATTATACCTTCCTGAACCTATTGGTTGTCCCTTATTTGCCTTTCGTGTTTTGCTGTTGTTTCCTCATAAAATAAATAACATTCTTTTTATTCTCAATGTTGCTCTCTATAATCTCAATTTACTTTGGGAGGCCAGTATCTTATCACAGGAGCAATTTATTTTACTTGTTCTTTTAGTTCTTATCACCCACGGTATTTATTAATATCACTTCAACATGGCACGGCTGTTAATAATTGCGTTATTAAATAGCGTGTTTCTTCCACAGTATACAGATGTTCGATAAATTCATAAATCTAGCTCCGACATTTTTTCTAGATTATATATTCTATGTATACCAATGCTTCGATATCCCAGTGGCAACTCAAAATTTATTTTTCCCCTTCTCTTAGCTCTACACGCTGTCCTGTCAAATTCAGTAAATGGTTCACCATATCCTATTCTCACAAGTAAAACATTGCCATTTATTTGAGATTCTTTTCTTCATATATAACATGGAACAAGTTACAGTCTTTATGGAGTTTACCCTTTTTTTTTGAAGAATTTATTTTTTAATTTATATCCAAGTTAGCATGTGGTGCAATAATGATTTCAGGAGTAGATTCCTTAATGCCCCTTACCCATTTAGCCTGTCCCCCCCCACATGGAGTTTACCTTCTTAATACCCTTTGAGATTGCCGTATGTTCCCCATCCCTGGTGTTGTGACCACAACCAAAATCTTGTCATTTCTTGCCTGGACTGTGTCATTCATCTCCTGGTGGCCCTCTCTCCATTCTCCACCCCAGATCCTCCCTCCAGGCTTCTCTCAGAGCATTCTTCAGTGGCTCCTCATTACCTTGCAACGTAAACCTTACACTCCGTTCTCTCTTTAACTCTTACTGCCCTCTTCGCTCCCATACTTTCCAGAACATACTAGGCCCCCATCATCTGAATCACCCGAAATCACCAATGCACCTCAGCTCCTGTGGTATATACCACACTCAGTCCTGAAGTGTTTCTCCTCTTAACTCTCTCTCACCTACACAACACCTACTCATCTTTCAAGGCTCCGTGCAAAGGTTCCCTCTTCTGGGAAAGCTTTCTTAAACTCACCTTATGATCGACACACCTTTGTCATGTGTTTTGTTAAATTCCACATGTGAGTGAAATCGTAGTATTTGTCTTTCTCTCTCTGGCTTCTTTCTCTTAGCATCCTACTCTCTAGCTCCATCCACGTTGCAAATGGCAAGATTTCATTCTTTTGGTGGCTGAGGATGTTCTAGTGTATATATACCACACCATCTTTATCCATTTAGCAGCCGATGGATACTTGGGCTGTTCAAACAAAACAAAGGAGTAAAGGGGGGAGAGAGGGAGGCAAACCAAGAAACAGATTCTTAACTATGGAGAACACATGATGGTTACCAGAAGGGAGGTGGGTGGGGGATGAGGGAAGTTGGTGACAGGGATTACGGAGTGTATTTGTTGAGCTGAGCACCGAGTGTTGTATGAAAGTGTTGAAGCATTATATATTGTACACCAAAACTAATATTACAGTGTATGTTAACTAACTGGAATTTAAATAAAAACTTGAAAAAACATTTAAAAATTGACACCTTCCTGCCTTTAATTTTCTCTTCTGATAACGTAAAAACCCATTGGTGTCAAGGAGTATGACTAATTTTTTCCAAATTTCCTGAGTTCACAGTAGTGACTGATACACGGAACTCATCCATTAAAATGCTAATGAATGGAAAGGGAAATTCATTCATTTGACCTTGGTAGATGGATTACTAGGCTGTGACTCACTCAGGAGCGCTACGTAATTACCTACACCAGTTTGTATGTTAGTAGTATTTTCAAGATATTGTTTATTGGGTTTGCAGAGAAGTACCACTAACATTTGATTGGAAAATCCCTGTAAGTACAATTTTGAATAGAAGCAGTTCGTAGTTTCTTGACTATACATTGAACTTAAGAAAACACGATTTTGATTGTTTCATATTCAGATGTCCAAAAATAAATAAACCTTTTTCGTTCCTTGAACCTCAGTAATCGAAAATGTTAACTATTGGTTAAATGGTTCCAAAGTTTCCTTTTAAAACTGAAAAATCTCTTTTGTTTCTTGAAAGCTATAACAGAAATTTTATGTCGTCCTCCTGACTGCATCCGAAACCCAAAATTTTGATTATGTGGCATTTGTGTGATTACAGAGAGGAAAGTGTGGCTAAGAATGCCATGTTTAGTTTTTACATTTAAAATACCTTCTGCGCATTGATCACATTGCTAACCAGAATGGCACATTGTTTTCTCTAGTATCATTGTTCTTTTTTCCCCTCGAACTACAACAAATTATATTTCTCTGGGTCTTTATGTTGTTACAGTACAAGAGAGGACTTTGAATTTAAAACACATTAAATGTTTTATTTTGTTCTAACAATGTTACAATGTTCTGTTACACAAAAGTTTTTTTTAATATTTTTTCCTATGTCTCTATTTCTTGAGACACAATTAAAAGTGCCTAAAAGACAAAAAAATATGTGTCTTACTGTGTGTGTGTGCTGTATACAGAGAAATAGATCTATTTCTTTGGTTTCGAACCACAGGAATACAGACTCCATGAGTATTTCACCGTGTTGCCGCGATAAAATTATTGGATGCTGACATCTGGGGTAAATACTTGAATAAGTAAAGGCAGTTTATTACCTGCATATTTTCTTTAAGTAAATAATTTACCGCTCTGCTCTTCCCTTGTCTTTGTCACTGGATTATGAATTCTATCGGTAGATTGAACAAAGGCGACCATCATTCTAGATACAGTCTTTTTGTAGAATCTCTTCTTCACTTGGAATGCCGTCATTGTGCTCTGAAGTAAATAACCAGCATCTGGGAAGAAGGTACATTTTAAAATGTATGATTTAAGACTCTGAGCTTAGTCTAAAGCTGAGTGAATATCAAACATGGCGAGTATATTTTTATTTCTCCTGCGGTTATTGCTTTGCAATTGAACGAAATGTGTTTAAATTATGAAATAGAAATACAGAGGTAAGATTAGCCTGCTGGTCAATGGAAAGTCAGAAGTTTGGGGAGTTTTGTTATCCTTAGGCTTTTTAAAAATCTTTTCTGCTTAGAAATTAGTTTTCTAAGCACCTGGTGGGCTCAGTTAGTTAAGCGTCCAACTTTGGCTCAAGTTGTGATCTCACGGTTCGTGAGTTCAAGCCCTACATCGGGCTCTGTGCTGACAGCTCAGAGCCTGGATCCTGCTTCGGATTCTGTGTGTGTCTCTCTCTCTGCCCCTCCGCCAATCACACTCTGTCTCTCTCTCCTTCAAAAATAAATAAACATTAAAAAAATTTAGTGATTTGTAGGAATTGCACTTTCCATGGGCCTTATACCTTTTAATTCTTCCATGCCTGTATTCTATACCAACGCCCCTGTGAATGTTGTTGCTGTTGTCATTTCAACTAACTGACTTGAGCCCATCAAGATTTTTGATTCAGCCCATTTTGATTCAGACACATACCTGTGCATCGAGCCGCGACATAGTATTGTTCAACTGCAGGGCACCTAGCATTTGTTCTACCTGGAATCAGCACTGGATGGGAAAGAGATGAGGACTGGTAGAAGTAGTTGAAGTATCTCCTTATTAGGAGATATTGAGAAATTGTGAGTTGCTAATAGTTTTAATAGGGAGATTGAACGTAGAGCCTTCTAGGTGAGGTAACTGGTGTAAGCAAAACACCAGGGAGAAAACGCACTTCTTTCTTATGAAGGGTGGACCTACCTGGTATTTTGATCTGTGTTGGGGTACAGTTGCATAGCTGAGGGACAGTGGATAGTGGGGTACCTAAAAGGCAGAATACTTGATGTAGAAGGCAAAACATGACTAAATTGTTGGACATAACATAGGTCCTTGCAAAGTAATATGTGTTTTAGTTGAATCATTTGCAAAGATGATTAAAATAGAAATAGAAAGAGGATTTTCAGACGAATATACATAGTGCGTAGGAAAGTAGAGAAACCAGAAGTTGGAGACCATTTAAGAAGCTGTTAGTTTAGAGGTTTAGACATGAGTGGGCAAAGAATTTGCTTTGAGATAATGAAGAATTAAGATTTAAATTCCTAGGAGTAAAATTTCTTAGTTAGTGAAGGGGATAGGAAAATGGGGGCCCTGAATAAGACAATTTATGAAGGTAAAACCAAATTATTCCAGAGTTTATTAGCTCAGGTAGAACTAGTCAGATTTCCTCTTAAAATGACATTCCTATTTTTATCTATGAGACATAATTATCTCCAGTCCATTTCACTTTGATATTTTCCATTTCCAAGTAAAAAAAATTGTCTCTGTGCAGATATGAATTTTAATAACCTGACTGTGCCATTTTGTTCATAATTCCTTTCTAATCATTTAGAGCCCTTTTCTCCTAATAAATGTGAAACATTGCTGGATATTATTTTTAGCATTTATAAATATATATTTCATGCTAAAATGAATTACTTTTTATGATGAAGAATACCCGACAGGTTCCGAACAGGGAATATCAAATATTGATGATGTTGAAAATCCATGGGATCGTTTCATGAAGCGGAACAGAAGGATAAGGCTGTGGATCTAAGTCTGGAAACGAGTTCACGTCAGTTGGTTTCAACTTGGTGTGCCCTGTGGGAAATGCGGGCACAGCGTTTCGGTCCCCGGAAACGCTAACGGGATTGATGAAACTCTACTTCCCAAGCCGGAGACCGTTCTGTCCGTGGTTGTTAGCACGTGGCCAAGCAGGGTGCTCGTGTTTCTGCCCACTGCTCTCGCACGCAGCTTTCACTGTGTACAGACGGAACCTTAACACAGCGTCCTGAAGCTGTGTCCGCGTCTCAGTGTCCAGATTAGGACCTAGAGCCCTCCGAAGAAAAGAAATGTTATAACCAAGCAGCAGATGTGCAGGGTCCATTTTATAAAACGCGAAGAGATCTTCATCCTTCAGGCTTTATTTTCACAAAGAGATACATGAGCAGATAGAGGCAGATAGAATTAAACTGTTTTCCTTGATTACAATGTGTCAAAAGTAAACATTCCTAGCATCTGACGGCTTGAAACCAACCTTCAGACTCTTGGAAAACTTCTTTTCTGTGAGGCTGTTTCTTCGGTCCAATCCTTCCTTCCCGGAGCAGACTTTACTAGCATAGAGGAGGATCACCAGAGTCAGTTCAGGGAGGACCACGTGTGACCCATTTTGAAAGACAAGTGGACGTCAGCCAGACCAGCATGGGAGAACTCCGTGCAGACAGGTGGCAGGTTTGAAGGCACAGGATTCGAAGGAACTGCGCCCAAATCAAGGACAATTTAGATTCTACTCTTGGGGTAACAGGAAGGTTGAGGAGAACACGAATGAACTGCCCAAAGGACATTGGATCCTTGATAATAGTTGGATTTGAAGTCTTCATCCTGTACCAGTTCTAAGGTAACAACCTCCACAAGAAATGGGGAGAAAAGAAACGTTCTTCCTATAAGCAAGATACGATCTACGTCAACGGTAATGGGATGGAGAGACAAGGCCAAATTAAGAAGGGTTTCTAGATAGACTGCTGAGTGTGGTGTGTGGGAGCATTGAAAAGAAGGAAGAAAACTGGGAAGACTCCATAGTTTCTAGCCCTGAGAACTCCCTGGTACCGTTACGCAAGACTGAACCCAGATTGAAATGTGCAGACAGCACCCTGGCCCCCGTCTCTCCTTACGGTGTCCTCCAAGCGCACAGAAAAAGCGCTCCGTCATCATCTCCAGGGCTAACATTTGCTCGTGCCGTTTATTTCTGACATTCGCTAAGTCTAAGCACTCGCTCCCCTGTTCTGCCTTCTTTCTCCAGTGTTCCTAAATTTTCTCCTCCCCCCTCATATCTTATAAAATATAAATTTGTTTTCCCTGAAATGTAAAAAAAAAAATAACATACTGCCTTGCGTGACCATGGGTCACCCTGTGTTTATTGTCCATGGTATGACCACATGGAAAGTTATATCACTTCTCTTTTGTCAGTTAATACAAGTGTTTTTACTACAGATAGTATCACTGAGCTCCGCAGAGGCTGAGGAATTTGCCGAAGGTAAACTTGTTTATATTCAATATAAATAGTTCACACAGTTAGAGTGTACTAATAAGATTGGTGATTAGAAGGGAGCAGGACATTTTTTTCTGCAGTATGCTTGGGATGATAAAATGCTGTTTCCACATTTTAGGGGAAATTTGAGAAGTTAACTTTTCATGTTACTGATTGAGTTCAATTTCCATATGATGCGTCTCCCTTATTTTCTAGAACATAATGATTTTACATAATCTCTTTATATCTCATGGCCATGCACGCTCCATGTTCCCTGATGCTAATACTATCAAACCCTCATATTCATCTTCCTGACTCTTCAAAATTGCTTTCTTATTTTCCTGGATTTAAATTCTGTTGGTGCCCTCAAGCATTAGAATCAAAATTGTTTGCAAGACTGTAGAAATCCATCTCTTCTTAGTCCGCCTGCCAATCACATGATCTCAAGCCTCCCATTTCTGGTTTGCTACCCTGTAATTTACTGTTGTTACCTCTGGAGATGCAATATGTCTGCTTCATTTGCGGCTCATAGATGAATCTCCCTCAAGATTTTAACCAGAGTGGTATTCCATTCTAAGTGTCATCCAGAACCGCTTAAAAAAATCTTGTTTGAGAGAGAGAGAGAGAGAGTGAGAGACCGAATGCGAGCAGGGGAAGGGCAGAGTGAGAGGGAGACACAGAATCCAAAGCAGGCTCCAGGCTCTGAGCTGTCAGTACAGAGCCCGATGCGGGGCCTCGAGATCATGACCTGAGCCGAAGTCAGACACTCAACCGACTGAGCCACCAAGTGCCCCCCTCCAGAACTGTTTAAAAAGCTTTAGTTAAGAAGCTGAAATAGGGAAACCCAAACTCCCAAAATATCGTGCATCTACTTTTATAACCTGCATGTTACCGTGTTGCTTTTGTTCCTACCATTTCTCAAGAGCTCCATTTTTCAATCCGTGGGCACTCCTGGACACGAAACTTTGGGCTCAAGAAGCCATAACCCACCTGAACTTTAAGGACCATGCTATGCTTTAGAAATAGGTATACCTTTGGATAAAAATCAGTAGAGAGTTTGCACAGGAGCGTAGTTATGGAATCTGGCGTTTATGCTCAGGCCGAAGCGGCCAAGCCTTTGAGAACTCTGCCCGTCGGGCCGGTGTGCAGCGGTGGGTCCTGAACAACACCGGGAGCCCGTGGGGAAGCAGAGAGTGGAACAGACGTTGGAGCAACTTTCTGTTCTCTGACAACACATGCCGGCCTGAGAGTCTGGGGGAAATTATCATCAGCGAGTTGTCAGAAGAATGTCTTTAAAACAGGAATCCACGTCCAGATGACCATGACATTTTATTTAAATACACCAAAAAAAAAAAAAAAAAACAACTAAAGTGAGACAGATTAAGCAATATCCATCCTTTTTTATGCACGTTTATCATAAGCCATGGCATGCACAACTGTGCCATCATGGAGTCAAGATATAACGTTCTGTTCTCTGCTCATTCTTCGAGCAAAAAACGGAAACTCTTATCGGGATACAGTTATTATAGAAAGGACACTATACATATATTAGAGAACATATTACTGTATTTAAAGCTATTGGCTTAAAATAAGGATCCCCTTTGTAATTCATATTCTTTCATTGATCCAATATTGAATTCAGTCTAATCCTTCACAGTCCTGAGACTGTGTTATGGGGTTCTTTTTTTAAAAATACGTTTAAGTATTGCATCGTCTTCGTAAGTAATCATCCAGAGTGACTTGCTTGGCATGAGACAAAACAATAAAGTTGACTTCCAATATTTTGTTTCAGTTAGTGTATTGATAATCTAGGAATATATCTATAATCTATAGATAGAGCTTTATAGTGGTTTGTGAAGATTCAACTCTTCTAATGTCTAATATTTAAGGTTTTCAAAAGATAAACTTAATTACTATCTAGCTAATCTAGGGAAATCTACCTTTAAACTAAATATGATTGGCATAGATTTAGGAGTAAGAAAAAAATGCCCTGGGGAAAAACGTGAATATAAAAGGTTCGTTCTCTACAGGGTATCACATTTCTGATCTGTCCAGTTTGAATATCTGAAGCTTCATTCTAAGTATGATGGGTTTCATATTTCAGAAACTTGCATGTAAAGATATAAAATACCGTATTTGATCTTTAAGTCTGATCTTTTAAGAGACCACATGAAGGATTGATTGGGAATAATGGAATTCTAGTATTTATGACTTACATACAGTTAACATGCAGGCAGGTTAAGAAGATGTACATATCAAATTAACACAACAATTAATATTTACTCTCTAAGAAATGAATAAAATCCCTAGTCGAGGGTAGCTGCCCAAAGTGTTTCTCTAATGACCCGTTTCAATCCTCTTCCTTGTTTTTCCTAGTGGTTCCCCCATCAACTACTGATTTTCTGTCTTTTACCAATCTGTATCTTGTACTTGTCTGAACCTAAGTGAGTACATTTTATTTGGGGGGGGGATTGATGTTTATATTAATTATACAGAATTAATTAGCCTATCTCTCTGGAACTGCTCAGAATGTAGACCTCTACTCCAGTAGAGGATGAGTCCATTCCTTCTTCTTTATCCCGCTGCCGTGGCTGCTGCCCAACGAGAACCCCAGTCATCTCCCACCGGAGTTATTCAGATTGAGACTTGATGTCTTGTCCTCAGGTCTTGTCCCAGCTTAAATCCATCATTCACACTGCAGTGTGATCTCTCTAAACGATACATCTGCTTCTGTCCTTCTCGGAATAAATAAAACTCAAGCCAGTTAGCGTGAAAGAGCCCTCTGCGTCCCCCCTGTGAGCCCCAGATCCAGCGTCAGATGACATCTTTGTTCACTTTGCATCATGCATCCTGGTAATATCAGAGGCGATGGTATTTCTGTCCACATGCCGTGATGTTTCTGGAGTACTTCGTGTGGCTGTTCATTCTCTGCTCTCTGCCTAGCTCATCTTCCTTTGCTTGAACATTTCCTGCCTGTATGTGATAGAAGTGATACTAATGCAGGCATCCCCTCTTTAAGAGGATTTTGTGAACTACACGTTCGTACCATATTAGAGGGAGGACTGCATTCTCCCTGCCAACTGCACCAGAAGTCTTGAGGCAGGGGCATGCTCTTTCTTATTCACCGTGGTACTGTTAGCACCTCGCCCAACGCTTGGCACGTAGTGGGCAGCAAATGTTCGTTGAACTGAATAAAACAACGTTCATGTGTTTGCTTTTTTCCATTTGTTAATTTGCACAGCAATCACGCTCAGTACAATGACGGTTGCACCTGATTCACGTATGGAGGGATCGACCCAAAAAAACACTCTTCACCTGCTTAATTTTTCCGTGAAATTCCTTAGCTAACTGATGAATGATAACCTTGGATCTCTAAAACGAACCCATCGCCTGTACTCTCAAGCCATGCTGTTTCAAAGACAGACACCAGGTGTAGGCCGGAATAACAGATTTAGGATGCACATACTTTGTGTATGTCGTAAAGAATCTGGCCTTCCATGCCTTTTCCGGTTTTTCATCAAAATATTCTCCTGAGCAATTTCTATCCTATCTTCCTTCATCTTTGTAGTTTTGGCAGTAGGATCAGACAGGAAGGAAGGGCTCTTTGGGCTCTACTTTCAGAGGAAAGGAATATGAAAAGAATAACCGAAGTCCTGACAAAATTGCTTATTTTCCCGTCTTTTCCTCCTCGTTATGCTAAACAATTTAGAGTTCTCTGCAGTAAAAATGCATACTTGCTTTAGCTCCTCCTCACCAGTCCCCCACCCCCAGTAGACCCAGAAGCAGGGTATTCACTCAATGTCAAGGAGAAAAAGTGTTTCTTCTGAAATGTTTTGTGTTTATGAACAATTTCTCTTCAAGGCTGCAAGTTTGTTCTTTAGAGAAGAGTGAATGAGAGAGAAACTACCATCTTTCCAGTATATAGTATGAGGTAGTGTTGATGTTTAATATCAAAAATAGTAGATTTTTTTTAATTTTCTGTTTTATTTTTCTATTACATTGATTGTGCTGCTTCTTATTCTTATTTTCTTCCTTCTAGTTTCTTGGGGTTTAATTGCACATTCTTGTATTTTAAGTGTCTTGAGATGAATGCTTAAGTCATAGGCTTTCAGCCTTTCTTATTTTAAAATATATATATATATATATATATATATATATTTCTGACTGTAAATTCTCTGTAACAGAGATTTAGTGCCTACTGGAGGGTTTAAGATATGCCCTTTCATTGTTATTTATTCTAATTTTCTTTTTTATATCTCTTTGGCACATGTGTAACTTGGAAGTTATATTTTGTTTAAATATAACATATTTGGATTTTTCTCTGGGTTTTTTTAAAGAAACCATTTATTATTTACTCCCACATTAGTGAGAGAGAGAACATGATATATTTCTTTTCTTTTTTTTTTTTTTTTACATTTGATGTAACTTACTTTACTGCTTACTTTATGGCTTGTTGTGGTAAATATTATGTGCATTGGATAAGAATGTATGTTCTACCCCTTGTAATTGTGTTATTAAATATATGTGAAGTTGGTCAATTTGTTAATCATTTTGTTTATCTCTTATATATCCTTTTTTTTTTTTTCTTACTTTAAATTCAAGTTAGTAACCACAGTGTAGTCTTGTTTCAGGAGTAGAACCCAGTGATCCATCCCTTACCTACAACACCCAGTGCTCATCCCAACAAGTGCCCTCCCTAATGCCTGTCACCCGTGTAGCCCATCCCCCCACCCACCACCCCTCCAACAGCCCTCAGTTTGTTCTCTGTATTCAAGAGTCTCTTATGGTTTGCCTCCCTCTCTGTTTTTATCTTATTTTTCTTTCCCTTCCCCCCGTGTTCATCTGTTGTGCTGCTCAGATTGCGCATAGGAGTGAAATCATATGATACTTGTCTTTCTCTGACTGACTTATTTCGCTTGGCATAATACCCTGTAGTTCCATCCACGTTGTTGCAAATGGCAAGACTTCATGCTTTTTCAGCACCGAGTACTATTCCGTTGCGGGTATATCCCACATCTTTGCTCATTCATCGGTCGATGGAAATTTGGGCTCTTTCCATAATTTGGCCGTAAATCTTATATATCCTTCCTTTTTGCCTCTTGGTATATTTAATTACTAACATAAGTCAACTCAACTCTTCAACTATGATTCTGTATTTATTTCTCCTATTAATTGCTAGTTATTACATTACATGTTTGGTGGTATTTAATTAGGTGCCTAGAAATTTAGAATTATTTTACATTCCTCTTGAATTAAATATTTATCATGTGAAATGTCCCTCTTTATCTCTAGCAATAACTGTTGCCTTAATGTTTACCTCATCTGATAACAGAATTTTCATACAGCTTTCTTTTGTTTAGTATTTTCATGTTATACTTTATTTCTGCCCTTTTATTTTTCATCTTTCTGTGTCCTTATATTTAAAGGATATTTAAAATTGTGAACAGCATATAATTTTCTTTTCTGACCCTTGTCTTTTAATTGAAGTATTTAGTCTGCTTACATTTATTTTAATTAATAATACATTTAGGTCCAAAGTTACCATTTTACTTTTGTCTTTGCTTCTCATTCTTTTTTCCCTTTATGTTATATTAATTATTATTTTAAAAATTTATTTATTTTTTAAAAAAATATTTTAGTGGTTCCTTAGAGATTACAGCATGCATTCTTAAGTTATTTGAGTCTACCTTAACCTACCTTTACCTAAATTAACATGTACACATTTTCAGCCTTTGCACTGTAACTTATACTTTAATTCTATTTACTTCACTTCCTTTGTAGTATTATTGACATTTAATTTAAATGTACTTATATTAGGAGTCACAAAAGTTTTATTTTTTAATCAGTCAGTATTCCTGTAGATATATCTGTAAATTTAGCATTTCATTCTCTCTGTCTATTCTTTTTCTATCTGGCATTATTTTCCTTCTTTGTTTTTATAAAGTCTTTAACAAGGAAAAGGAGTCCCTGGGTGGCTCAGTTAGTTGAGCTGAAATTGTTGATTTCAGCTCAGATCGTGATCCCAGGGACAATGGGATTGAGCCCCAAATCAGGCTCGGCACTTAGCATGGAGCCTGCTTGAGCTTCTGTCTCTGTCTCTCTCTCCCCCCTCCTCTACCCCTCCCCTGCTCACAAGCACACGCTCTCTCTTCCTAAAATAAAAAAATAATAAAAGAAAAAGAAAAAAAAAAACACTCTATTTCTTTTTTTTTCCTGCTTTTGTTCCTGAAAATCTCATCCTCTATTTTAGCACTTTAATTCTTTAAATAGATCATGGTTTTGGCTTCCATCATGTGTGTTGTGAAATCAGCGTATTTAGGGCTTTCCTTGATCACTCTTTCTCCAGGATCTTGGTCCCTCCTATCGTGGCTGCTTTGATTACTCTTAGAAGCTTTCACACATCTGATTTTGTGTTAGTTTTTATATGGATCTAGCTTGCGTATTGTTTTCGGCAGGATGATTATCCTAAGAAGCAGTTTTTGTAACTGGAGATTAATATCAGTCTTCAATGTACATTATCTTCAGTGTCTATTTTCTAATATCCACTTTTGTACTCCTTGCTGAATGATTGATTTTGTGATCATAACTTTAATACAAAGAGGATGAAATAATGTAGAGAAAAGTAGTCAGCAAGCATAATCTGGAAAGTAACTATTTTAAAAATCCCTGATAATTTGTGATTGCTATATTTTGTGTATTGCTATCTCAGTTTCAGTAATCCTCCTGGGTATTTAATTGAAATTTTGAGAAAGTGAGACATCGTACACATTTATCTAATGCATGATGCAACAGAGCGTTGCAGTCGCTCTGGAACAGACACTCCCCTCGAAGGAGTAGAGGGAATTATTTCTGTTGTGGATGTGCATGGCTTAGACATCAGAACAGACGTCCTGTCCCACTTCATAGGATGAGGAAAGTGCAGTACTAGGGTAGTATACGTTTTTGGGTACTTATTTGGATAAGTACTCTTTAAATTAAATCTACTTCAGAGGGAAAAGTTTATACATATTTTGCCCCCCCCCATATATTATTTTCAAAAATGATGACTGTAAAATATTTTGTTATCAGTGAGTTTCATGAACACATGATGACTGTAGGGGCACCTGGGTGGCTCGATTGAGCGTCCGACTTTAGCTCAGGTCACGATCTCATAGTTTGTGAGATTGAGCCTCACATTGGGCTCTCTGCCGTCACCCTGTCAGCGCAGAGCCCGCTTTGGATCCTCTGTCCCCCTCTCTTTGCCCCTCCCCCACTTGCACTCTCTCAAAAATAAATAAATATTAAAACAAAACAAAACAAAAAAACACATGATGATTATAATCGGAACAATCTACTTCTTGCCTTTAAGTCTCTTTTTAAATTTTTTTTAAAGTTTACTTATTCATTTTGAGAGAGAGAGGGCGCAAACAGGAGTGAAGGAAGGGCAGGGAGAGAAGGAGAGGCAGAGAATCCTAAGCAGTCTCCATACTCTCAGCCCATCTGGGGCCTCGAACACACAAACCATGAGATCATGACCTGAGCTGAAACCAAGAGTCAAATGCTTAATCACCTGAGCCACACAGGCGCCCCGCCTCTGACTCTCTTATTTTTACTCTTCTTTCCATAAATGTCATAGACCTGATTCTGAGTTCTCATTGATTACCAGGATCTATCACTAATTTACTAACTACTTTTCAGGAAAGAAAAAAAAAAAAAGGATTTCTTCCTTTGAATTACCCAATAATTGTAAGCCAAATCCCAGAAACATTAAAATGTGAGACAAACTCCACATTATGAAATTGACAAATTATGGAATGTGTTAGAATCCCAACTAAGCGCTGGTTAGCTTGCTAAACAGGACAAGCACATGAATCAGACATACATCCTAGCCTGAGAGAGTCTGTAACCCAGGTTACATTAGTAGTGGAAAATATATACATATATATATATATGTATACACACACACACACACACACACACACACACACACATATAGCAATACGACCCGTGCTTTGGTCTGGTGTGTCCGAGGTTCCCTGGGAGCCTGGTAGGAGATGATGCTGTTCGTCACATCCTGGTAATGAAAGGTCACGTGCTCCGTGTGGAGAAATGTAGGGATGTCTTCAGTTAGCAGTTACATCCTTCCTTACGTACTTTAAAAGCTAAGAATGGTGGCACTGTGGCAAATGGATTGGAAGGGGGCCATGAGTTTTATGTTCAAAAGTCATGCAGAAGATCCGTAGTAGTCTGAAGTAAGGCGGGAGTGATGAAGAGACAGAATACAAATGGTTTTAAAAGCGATTTAGGAAATTCAAATACACAGATCCCGGTGACTGTAGGGATAGGAAATGAAAGGGACAAAAGGGAAAGTTCTTATCTTTCCAAACTTGCAGTTTTGTGTTTCTAAATGGAGCGGTTTCAAGGGGCGTCTGGGTGGCCTCGGTGAAGCATCCCACTCTTGATTTTGGTTCAGGTCATGATCTCACTCTCATGAGACGGAGCCCCAACTCCGGCTGGGCCTCTGGGGCGTGGAGCCTGCTTGAGATTCTCTGTCTCCCTCTCCTGTTGCCCTCCCCCCCCCAGTGGGCACGTGCTGCCTCTCTCTCTCTCTCTCTCTCTCTCTCTGTCTCTTTCAAAAATTTAAATAAGTAAAGATTAACTGAGTGGTTTTGAGCCCCATCAGCTCTTAACAAGGTAATGCAAAAGTGATTTGTGTTTGATTATGTTGGATTTAAGGTGCCTGTCGTGTGCTGGAGAAGCAGTTACACAGTTGTGGTGGTTAGGAGCCCACTTAATACTACAGGAAGGAATCGGGGAAGTTTGAGCAAGTCATTTACAAGGCGGTGACGGTAGATGAGCTTGTGGGGAGAAGGGCTGCGATCCGGGACCACGACAGAGCGTGAGAACCGGCAGCCCTTGTGAGAGGGGGGGCGTGTGGACAGGTGAACGGAAGGGCGCTGTTGACAAATGGCTCAGGAGAGTCCCTCAGGGCAGCGCGGATAGTGACGCCCGATGACGTAGGGAATGGCACATAGGAGAGCCGGCAAGTGTCCCTTAGGTTGGATCGTAGGTGACCGAGCGACCGAGCGGCCTCGCTGAGAGCCATTCCCGCAGCATCATCGGATTTGCGGAGTGGAGGCGGCCAGCGATGCTCAGGCGCACGGATGAAGCAGGTGCGCTCCTGACCCCTGGAGCCGCGGGCGACGGCAGCAGGATTGCCCCTACTTTTATACTTTCCTACTGTCACATTTGCTGGTGACATTTAGAGCGCTTCCGAAGCGCCTGTCAAAGTTTCTTTAGTGCTACTTAAAATGCTACCCTTTCAGCTTATTTTGGAAGCCCTTTTACATTTGACGCTATTTGAAGGAAACATGAACATGAAATAAACTCTTCTAAAAGCTAAAACAGTAAAAACTCAATTACAGTAACAACGAAACAAAAATCTTTTCTCGTTGAATAACTTCTACCTCTCTGTGTGGATGTATACATGAAGCAAAATTCATTCACCTTCCAGATGTTTCCAGGGCTCCCGATATACCACTTCTGGGGTGTATTAATGTCATGTTTTCTTTCTGTTTAGAGGCATTCATGGAGAAAAAATTACAAGGAAACAGAGAATAAGAGATTTTTTTTTTCCTGCTGGAGTTGTTCAGAATGACACGAGCTGGTCTTGAACACCGGCTTCCGCAAAGGAACTCCCTTTAATAGTTGTAACTAAAAAGATGAAGTTATTTCACTTCTATCCATAATTTGCATGCAACGCTGCTTCTTCACAAATTGAAATAGATAGAAGGTATCGTTCAGAAATGTATAGTGGCGGAGTATCTTAAGATTCACCTCCCCGCCGACATCACTTTTATTACACAACGAGCGATTCTACAACTAGTTTTTCTATCTTAAGTTAAATGTATTACTTAACAGAAGTATGGTCCCAGCGACATCTTATAATTTTTGAGTGGTTGATTAGATCGGGTGCATCAAAATATGTTTGATATGGTAACCCAAAATTATTAACCTGTTCCTTCTTACGTCCCTAAAATTTAACTAATTTCACTAAAAAAAACCTTGTGCTCTAGGGCAACATCTTCTGTATATTGATCTTGGGAAGCTGTTGACCAAATACTATTTACTATGACTTAAGCCATTGATATAGTTCTTTGCTTTGTATCATCTATGTTTTAGCATATTTTTAGATACTTGTTAGATTCCCTTAGGGAATGAAATAATCAGTAACAAAGCTTTTGTTTTTGTGAAAGGAAAATACAAATACTCTCATATAGTTTCTGAAGGTTCACTTCTTCATATACAGAACTGGATTTACATGTTAAAAGGAAATCTTAAGAAATCCTGACTTGAGACACCTGGGTGGTTTAGCTGGTTAAGCATCTGGCTCTTGACTTCAGCTCAGGTCATGATTTCATAGTTAGTGGGTTCGTGCCCCCTATAGGTCTCTGTGCCGACAGCATGGAGTCTGCTTGGGATTCCCAGTGTTTCCCTCTCTGACACTCCCCCACTCATGTGCTCTGTTTCTTTCTCTCAAGATAAAGAAATAAAAAAAAAGAAAGAAAGAAAGAAAGAAATCCTAGTGGCTTCTCATACTGGAAGAAGCCAAACGACTCAGGTTTCCAGTGGTTCATAAAAGTATTTTTTAAAGATAAATGTATTTTAATATTTTAAATCTTTTTTACAACCTTAGGAATTAAAAGTATGATATCCGAGAGTTATTTGCTTATTAAAAATGTGACTCATGAAATTGCATTAATTAAGAAAAAGATTTCTTTATGTTTTCAAAACAGCGCGGCCATCTTTGTTTTTCTTTTGTTGTTGTTTTTTTCCCCAGTACATATAGTTAGTACCTTTCCATAGCACTTGAGTCTTAATTATTATTAGTGCTCAAGTTGGAAATTGCCGGAATTAAACTTCAGGCATCCATGATATTGAAGCTTAGAGACAACATTTGTCTCTAGGAATAGGCTGTACTTTTGTGCACGTTTGCAGAAAATATGGCAAACTTTTATGCCTGAATCCTTCTATCGACTGTCTAATTTGTTCTTATTTATAATGGAATATATATTTCCTTGGCAAAAGTATATACCCCAGATGAGTAAATGACATGACATGAAATTTTGGGAGAAGAAAGAGGTAAATAGGAAAACAGATATAACAATTTTTACATTCAGGCAAAGAACTTAGGATAATTAGGGACATATGCTGTCAAATGAAAACTAAAATAAAATATCTTCTAGTCAACACCTTGTCAGCCGCAGCTGTAGTTTTCTGGAATGCTTGCTTTAGGCTTACAGCAAATGCTCTTTAGTTTCTTAGAACAAGATATGACCACCTCCACAAATTATGTCACTTTTGTAGTTAAATGTTTTTTTCAGGAAAGCAGAGGCTACTAGGCTTCAAAAATAAGCTGTGAGTTTTTTAAATTAACGTTTTCAAAACCCGTCTGCTGTCCACCGCACCTATAACTTTGTACATCCGAAACACAAATAGCAGATGGCGTGTGGGGAGGGCAGGAGGGGAGAACTCCTCTGCGGTGAAACTACATGGAATCCCCTTGACTTAATCAACTTTTCTGCACATTAAATTATTTACAGTATGAACACATCGCTCCATTTTACATTGAGACTTGCATGTTTGAAACCCCCTCTTCGCGTGCCATTTGTTTACCGAAGGCTGATTGTCTAGTGCAGAAAAAGGTGCTGGAAATCCTCCGATTCCTGCGTGTTCCATCTCGGAGCCCTCCGCGCCATTCCTTTGGGCTCCATGTTGCCCTTCGCACTCTGTCCTTGCCAGACACCTTCAGAGAGCCTGTAGAGTACAGAAGAGCCGAGGGCTTTGTTTGCTGGATTAGTGTCTGCACTGAGCTCGTTTGGGACGTTTGGAAGGAAAGATGGAGGAGATTTTCTCAAGGTCGTGCCAGCAGCAAAGGCAAGATGGTGGTACTGGCAAGAGGACCAAAAACTGTTGGTTGTTGCCAATGATGAGCACCAAGCAAAGTAGCTTTAGTTATTTTTAATGTTTATTTATTTTTGAGAGAGAGAGAGAGAGAGAGGCAGAGACACAGAGGATCTGGAGCAAGCTCTGTGCTGAGAGCAGAGAGCCCGACTTGGGGCTCAACCCAAAAACCATGAGATCATGACCTGAGCTGCAGTAGGACACTTAACCAGCTGAGCCACCCAGGTGCCTTCAAAGTAGCTTCATTTTGAGGCTGGGTGGCCAAGAGGTGCTTTGGGGTGGAAAGCGTGAGCACCTCCTTCCTCACGCCATGTTCCTGAAATGGAGGGTGCCCAAGCAAGCGCTTCCACTCACACTGCTGGCCTGCGGTCCTTCCAGAATCACAAGGATGGTTTCAGACCTTTCGGTCAATGGGCTACCTCATTTACATAGACTCAGAGATGCTAAGCTTCTGTTACATCAGCTTCCCTGTGAGAGCATCATAATCAAATCACATCTTCACACTATTATTAAGATTCTTTTATTATAGTCAATTGGCTTTAAGATTTCTTTAGTATAATTTAAAATGTTTTGCATTAAATGCCTCCTTTTTTAAAGTTCTCTGTGGATTAATTTCTTAATCATATTTGAAAACCAGGGTTTCCTTAATATGGTAGAATTTTCCCGAAACAAGAAACTTGCCACTAAAGAAACAAAGCGTGCTAGTTGTGAGCATTTTAAAATAAAAGGTTTGAAAAGACCGTGGTTAAGATCATTGGAAGAGTAACTGAAATGCAAGTACGGAGTATTGTCCCCCTGAGCCACACGACTTGACAGTCACTTTGTGGAATTACTTAAGAAACAGAAATCGATGACACCTATTTGCAGCTTTTTTCTGGAAGCAGCATCAGTCCAATCTTAGATGCTAAAGGTGAAATTATTTCATATTTTCTACTGCTTCCCCCCACCCCAGGAAAAAAAAAATTGAAGCAATCTGGACTTAACTTATTTCCTAGACGATGTTATCCGGGGAACTCGCAAGGGTTTCCACGTTCCTCCTTCTATGCATAAATTCGCGTTTGCTTACACATATTCTATTTGCTTGATGGTTGAATAAAAGACTACTTTCTGTTGTTTTTCACTTAATTCTGAAAGGTCATGAAACTATTATTTGTGTTAAAACATCAGTGCCTCGTTTCTCAAAGAGGTGCAGTATTGATTTCAAAATAAAATATGTGGAATGATCCTTGAACTCAAATATTGAGAATTTGCTAAGCTTAAGTTTTCATTCATTCATTCATTCATTTCACATCTGAGAGAAAAATATAAATATTTAAAAATAATTAAGAAGGACAGATGTTTGCCCTGAAGAAGTTTCGGCCCCCTGAGCATGAGGGACCAGCATGGGGATGGGTCCCACTCCCTGCTCGTCTATTTTCTGAGGCTGAGACTGTAGGAAAGCTACGAAAGTTTCTTGTGGCCCTTTTAACTTTATTCCTCTGATGAAAAATGAAGGTGATGTCGACGGAGTAGGAGCCAACTTGGTCACCTGTACTGTTTCTCTCTGACACTGAGGGTTGAGTTTTCCTGGGCACTGTTTGCTGACCCATCCAACTAACTTTAAAATGGGTAATGGTTCCTGTCAGTGGGTGGTGGTGTGTCTATGGTCACACAGCTTTGTGTTCACAGGCTACTTTCGTGATCAAATAGCTCTTAGAAAGCATAACTAAATTATCTGAAGATTGATTTGAAGATAGCTTGGCATGTTTTCCGTAGAACAGTTCTTGAATCTTGTCCCTGAGAACCAGAGTTGTTGTTTTAAGCAGCCATCATGCTGTCATAAGGGGAAGTACAGGTGGAATAATGACTATTCCTGGTTTGCATTTGGCCTGCCACAGATTTCAGGTAATGCATATTGATAATACAAGTGTCCAGACTGGGGAAACCAATGTTCATGCCAGAAGAGGAGCACAAATTGTTTTCTCACTGAGTGACCGTCGTCGGTTCTTTCTGGCCGGTATACCTTGTGGAAGATGGTTACTTAGTTTATTGAGTTGTAATCTTTCATCTTTGTGTAGCTTTATTGTTTTACATTGAGGTCGCAAGTGCTAATATAATATATTCATCCTAAACAAATAACCCCTTTATAAATGTAGAGTATATAGCGCACACTAAGATACAGGAATGGCAATAGAAAGAAGAGAGCAGTGGGGCGCCTGGGAGGCCCCCTTGAGTGCCCGACTCTTGATTTCAGCTCAGGTCATGATCTCACGGTTCATAGGATTGAGCCCTGCATTGGGCTCTGCGCTTAGCATGGAGCCTGCTTAAGACTGACTCTTTCTCTCTCTCTCTCCCTCTCTCTCTCTCTCTCACACACACACACACACACTTTCACTCTCTCTCTCTCTCTCTCTCCCTCCCCCTCTCCTTCTCCCTTCCTCTCCCCCCTCTGCCCTTCTTCCCTGCTTGTGCTCTCTCTCTCTCAAATAAAAATTGAAAAACTGAATAAGAAATAATAGTAAATTTTTAAAAATTAAAAAATAAATAAGAACACTAAGGCAACACTTAACGGTAGTATAATTTATGAACTTGATTACAAAAGATGTAGAGGCTAGAGAGTTAATTACTTCATGATGTAATAGAAATTCTGTATAAATTCAATATGATAAACAGATTCAAATGTATTAAACTATTAAAATTTTAGTTACCAATGAGAAATGAACATTCTGATTTTCACAATTTTATTTCCTGTCACTGTTAGATTTTTCAGAGACTAGTTGTTAACAATAACTAGCCATTAAAGTAGCTCTTCTCTCTAATAAACAGTGTTGCTTTCTTTGTATTCATTACTTTCGATTAAAAGGATGCTGGTTTACCCAAGTGTTAAAATGCATATGTAAAACTAAAATTAGAAGTCTGCATTCTAATAGGAATTGGAATTTTTTTTTCAAACAAAGCTTTATTTCAATTTTGTACATACTTTTCAAGCACTCAGTCAACTGTCATAGTCTGTACAGCATTCCCAACTGTTACAGACTTCTGTAAACCTCTTCTGAACTCTGTAAAACATAAATAATGATCCCCTTTGTTGAATGTTTCCTATATTCCAAGTTCAGTGATAAGGACTTTCATTTATCAAGTTATTCTGTCACAGAGCAACTTCTGTAATACATAGCATTTCATCATACACCCGATATTTGAAAGACCCGGGGGCGCCTGGGTGGCTCAGTCTGTTAAGCGCTGACTTCGGCTCAGGTCATGATCTCACGGTTCGTAGGTTTGAACCTCGCGTCAGGGTCTGTGCTGACAGTTCAGAGCCTGGAGCCTGCTTCGGATTCTGTGTTTCCTTCTCTTTCTGCCTCTCCCCTGTTTGCATGTTGTCTTTGTCTCTCTGAAAAATAAATGAACATTAAAACAAATTAAATTTATGAAAGACCTGGTGGTATCCCAGCATAGGTCAGAAGGTTGACCCAGGCCCGGCTAGGTCCTATGGCTCTATTCTTCCACCACCTCCAAGAGGGCAGAAGGGACCTTTTCCTTTTAATATAGCAGGCTAAACCGTCTTGACCCTGTAGTGACAAATTTACAATTTTTTTGAATCTTATCAAAACAGGATGTTTCTCCGAACAAAATTTTCCATAGGGAAATTTCATAGGGAAAACAATGCCTTTCTCTTCGTGGTCATCGGTGATTCCTTATTTCTAGCCAGTCTCGTCAGTTACTGTCGAGTTCAGTGCTGATGGCCGATGGCAGAGGCTCGTAACCGGAGTACGTCTGCAAGACTGGCGTGGTGAGTCTAATTCTCTCTCCCCAGCTCCAGTTCCATGTAAGGAATGGCTTCTCTGACACCTCACATGGATATGTCTTCTAAAGAACACAAATTCAAGCATGCCCAAAAAGGGGTTCACTGTTTCTCTGCTTTCCCATCTCAGCTCACGGCCAGCGCACCGTTCTGTTTGCCCGGGTTAAATCTTTTGGGGGCACCTTGGCGTTTCCTTTTTCTCTTGCATCCATCCCATAATAAATCCTGCAGCTCTGCCTTCAAAGCGCATCGAGGCTGACCTCTTCACACCACCCCCCGTCTGGTCCGATCCCCGTTCGTCTTCAGTAGCACCGCCAGAGCTGTCCTTGGCAGGATTCAGTCAGATGATGTCACCATCCTGCTCTGGACCTTCCATTCTCTCCCCCGTTGATGCAAAGTAAAAGCCAGTGTTCCGGTAATGGCTTCAGGGCCACATGCTGTCTGCCCTCCTAACTCCCCCGGGCTCTCCCGCGGCTCTCCTTGTCCTGTTCTTGGTCCAGCGACAGCGGCTGTCTTGCTCTTCTTTGAATAATCTACTCAGGGTTTGCTGAAGCCAGCCTGGGACGTTCTTCCCAGGTCCGCGTGCGGCAAACTCACCAGGTCAAGGTTTGTCCAACTCTTGCCTTTGGTGTGACCACGGCGCTCCTGTCCTGACCGCCTGTACAGTCCTGCGTCCTGCCTTCTTGCTCCCGTGTCACTCTTTGGACCCCACCCTCCTGCCACTCTACTTTTAATTTGTCCCCTTGGCCTTGTCACATGTTAACCTGCTTACTCTTTATGATGATGATGATGATGACGATGATGATGATGATGTTTTCTTGGTTATTGTTTATCTGTCTTTGCTGCGCTCCAGGCTGAGGTCCACAGGGCGGGACCTTTGTGATAGTCAGTGATGTAATCCAAAGCACAGGACGCGGCCACTTGATAAACATTTGTGAAAGTGGTGAAGGAGTGTTAGAATGATTTTTTTTTCTTTTTTGGCTTTTGCAGCAGAATCCCACACTCACATTTTCCAGGAAGCAATGTCAGTAATAATTTGAGAATATTTCGTTGATATGGTTAAAAATAGTCCGTAGAAGGGTTTTCTAGGTTGCTTTCGGCAGTCTCGGGGGTAGCAAATAGGCCGAATCCGACATCATTTCCTCCCTAGAAAACACCGTCTCGGGCTACCTGCCAGCCTCGGTTCCTCCGGGGCTCAGTTAAAATGTCACCTGTTCTGAAGAGCTCTCCTTTGCCTCCCTTTGTCTGTTAGACCTAACTGCTCTGTTTGGTGTACCAACCACTGCTAGGGGACAAAAGTCTCTGCTTCGCTCAACTTATATTGTGGAGGTAGGAGACGCACAATTAAACAAAAGTCTCTGTAAATTTAAGAGATAAATAAGAAAGGATGGAGGAGAGGTCGTTCCCCGGGGCCTGGAGGTTTCCAGTTTTAATTGGGGGAGTGGCCAGGGACACCCCCACTGGGGAGTCACATTTGGGCGGAGACCTGAAGAGCGCAGGATGCTGGAGCAGGCAGAAACTGGGGTGCCCGCTTCCAGGTGGAGGTCGTAAGTGACAAGGGAGAAGGCCGGTGGGAGGGAATGCATTGTGGTCAGGCAGCCGAGGGAGGGGGGGAGCAGGTCGGTGCGACGGGGGCAGAGGTAACTAGGGTCTGTTGTGTGTATGTGTGTCTCGATGGATTATGAGCACCACGAAGAAAGGATAAAGTCTTACAAAGGTGAGTACTCAGTAACTGCTACATACTCCGTAAGTACTGTCAAATACTGATGGAAACTTTTCTTTCATGCTTTACTTTCCTCGTCTGAAAATTTGAGAATCAAAATAGCATTTGCAATATGTACATGTAACAGGCACGTATTTCATCAGCTATAAAATATTCTTTAAATAACTTTTTTTAATGTTTATTTTTGAGAGAGAGAGAGAAAGAGAGAGACAGAGCGCAAGTGGGGGAAGAGCAAAGAGAGAAGGAGACACAGAATCTGAAGCAGGCTCCAGGCTCTGAGCTGTCAGCACAGAGCCCGATGCGGGGCTCGAACTCATGAAGCGTGAGATCATGACCCGGGCTAAAGTCAGATACTTAACCGACTGAGCCACCCAGGCACCCCTAAAATATTATTTTTAAAACCGTATTTGCATTCATACCAAAAAATGCAAAAGGAATTTCCATGCCTTCATATAAACAGTAGTGAAAATTTCAAATTTCCCGAAGTCCATTTCTAGGTAGTGTAATTCTGATGAATATTTATAACCATTGTTTTCATAGAGCCAGGCACCTCATACTTTTCATGAAAGAAAAAGCATTTTCATTTTATGAACATTCCACCTATAACACTTTTGACCCTAAAACCCATAAGTGTCAGAATTGTCGTCTAACAAAAACAATGTGCAGATTTGCCTTGTTATTAATATAACTTGCATATTTATGCTTGTTTTTCTCTTATCACTATTGATTGATGACTGTCTTTTAAATTTTTTTTAATGTTTATTCATTTTTGAGAAAGAGAAACAGACAGAGTGCAATCAGGGGAGGAGCAGAGAGAGAGGGAGACACAGAATCCGAAGCAGGCTCCAGGATCCGAGCTGTCAACCCAGAGCCTGAAGCGGGGCTCGAACCCGCAAACCGTGAGATCATGACCTGAGCTGAAGTCGGACACTTAACCGACTGAGCCACCCAGGCGCCCCAATCACTGTCTTTTACAGTGTGATCTAAACTGGTGAATTTAGCGAACTAAACTGAAGCTTACTTATTAAAATAAATCTGAAGACTGAGTTTTGCTAGAAGCTTTCAGTTTGTAAACACAGCTCTTTTGGGATAGTTAAGATTTGCTTTTATTTCAATAACAGAAAGCTATTTTGTAAAGAAAAATACCCCTCATTAGAGCAATTTCAAAGAGATTTTTTAAAAAAGTTTTGATACTGTTTTTCCTAGTGGGCACCAGGGGACCATCACTGGGTAGTATGATGGTCATTCTAGAAAAATAAACAAGCTGGAATTCATGCATCAAGGCTCTAGCTTGGTTTATTCCTGTTCTATCGATGCTTTCTTCTAGACACCTTTCTGGAGACAACATTCTTTTAATCCCAGGGAGTTGCTGGGTGGAATCCACCAGAATGAATTCAGAGAGAGAGAGGTGACTGCCTTCATATTCTTCTGCAGATCTATTTTTAGATGTCTCCATGCACACTTGTTCGTTTTCCAGACCATTTGTGTGCTCAGACTCATAAATAGTTCTGATGGCTATTTGAAATATATGCTCCTAATCTGTCTTCCAGTTTGGGTTAATGATTTTTATTTGTGAAAAGACTTACAGTTGGTATTATATGTGCACTCATTAGATTCACAGCTTGATTAGTGTATTTGTCCTTCTCGGGGACTAAGAATGGACCACTTAATAACAATAATTAGGAGTAACAATGCCTTCTCCTTGTTTCCCAAATTAGAAAGAATTTAGGACCGAATCTGAATATAACTACAGTTGGTTTTCTCTTCGTGATGACCTCTAAGATTTTTAACTCCTAAGATATAAGCCCATCTGTTTTTGGCTTTCCTGTTTAGCCTCCCAATCACTTTTCTCATAGTAAGTGTTTGGAAGATATTTTTTTCCAGAAAGAATAAGGATTACTATTAATTATAGAAGTTCAAAATAGGCTAAAGTAATGGAAATATCCAGAATGTTGTGCTTTGAAAACGGTGAATTGTCAATTATGCTAAGTGACCCATAGAAGATATAAAATAGAAACACTGTTCTGAATAAAGATAAATATTGTTTCATGACATTTAGGAAGTATTTAGTAATTGTTTATCAGCTTATTATGAAAAAGTCTTTATAAATAAATAATTCTCAAAGATCGAGGTTATAAAGTAAAAAATAGTTCACCTACTATAAATATTACAGCATTTTTAAAGCAAGGGATTAGCTACATTTGAAATATATCGTATTTAAATTTGAGAGAGAAAGTGCGAGAAAGGGAGAGGGGCAGAGGAAAAGAGACGATCTTAAGCAGGCTCCTCGCTCAGCACAGAGCCTGACACGGGGCTCCATCCCATGACCCTGGGATCTTGACCTGAGCTGAAATTAAGAGTCGGACGCTCAACTGACTGAGTCATTTGAAATAATTTAATGTAGGTTGAGGATACTTGAAAACTAGCCAAGAAGATTGACGATCATATACGAAACAGAAGACCACCACACAATCTGTAGGGAAAGGACCAGTAGAAGGTGGCGGAACATATTAATTGATGCCTATTTGATGTGTATCAGAAAAGAGAACAACTAGAGGGAAGGGAACAGTATTTGATTCTGAGCCACAAATCCACGTAAGAATGGAGGAGCTACAAAGTGAAAATAGAAATGGCAAGGAAATGTTGAACTAAAGAAAAACAATTTGGCAGGAAATAAGAAAACGGTGTGGCTTCAGATTGAATGTGCACATCAGAAGAAAGGGATTTAATCAAAATACACTTTGATATTTCTTGCTTGAGATGTTGGAAGTCAATTCAAAGGAGATGATAAAAGTTCAGTGCTGGAAATATGAGTATGACCAAACATCAATCCTGTGCATTCTATAGGAATTTAGATATTTGGGATGAAGGATTACATAGGATTTCCATTAATAATACTCAGATGATGGGACGCCTGGGTGGCTCAGGCAGTTGGGTGTCCGACTCTTGAATTTGACTCAGGTCATGATTTCGGGGTCGTGGGATCAAGCCCCGTGTCAGGCTCTGAGCTGAGCATGGAGCCTGCTTAAGTTTCTCTCTCTTCCTCTACCCCTCTCCCCTGCTCGCTCTCTCTCTCTTTCTCCCTCTCTCTCTCTCTCTAAAATAAGTAAATGCATAAATACATAAATAAATAAACTATTAAGGGGCACCTGGGTGGCTTAGTCGTTAAAGCGACTGACTTTGACCCAGGTCATGATCTCACAGTTTGCGAGTTCGAGCCCCGCTTGGGGTGAGCTCCTGCCCTGCTTCTAGGAAACATGAACCCCACTTTGGGTAAAAGATGAGCCCTGCTTCTGGTGAGCCCCACTTTTCTCTCTTTCTCTGTCTCCCCGTCCCCATCTCTCTCTCTGCCCCTCCCTCACTTGTGCCCCCCCTCAAAAGAAAATATGATAAATTACAACATTTTAATCTTATAAATTTAACTAATTCTCAAATTGGAATTAAAGTACCATCCTAGAGGTAGTCTAAGGTAACTTTTTAAGCAAAATTAAGTGCCTGTGCTAGGTTCCCCCTACTATCTTAAACACTCAGTCAAGCTAAAAAAAACTGTAGCTCCAAGACTTGGTCTTTCACCTGGATCTTTGTATCTTATTTCGGTCATGGTTACTTTTAAAAATAGCTCCAACTGGATAAATAGCTTGACTCTGGAACGTTTTCATGTCTTTTATAAGAAGCATCTTTTTCATAAAAAGGTGACGTTATACAGCAAAGCACCGTTTTGCCCTTGGGCTGTATGCTTCAAGAGAGACGTAGCCTGTCAGGTTCACTCATCGCTCCGTTGTCTGCCTCTGTGTGCGTCTGACACTTAGTAGATCTGGGTTATACTTTAGCTCTGCTAATGCAGTCTGTGCGGCCTCAGGCAACCCACTTCCTATCTCTCTGGCTCAGTTTCCTCAGGTTATAAAACCAGGATAATAACTCTCTTGTGTAACAGCTGCCTTCCTAGATGGGAAATCTCTTCAAGATTCAAAGCCCTATATCAATGTAGATCCTAGTATTATTTCATAATATTTCTCGGAGATAGGTGACAAATTAATGACAACTTTCAGTTACCCGAAGGAGCATTAGACAGAAACTATGGAGCTCTCCTGGTTTCTGCTACGATCAGGCAACAGTAAATTGCAGCATTAAGTATTTGATTTAATTACACAAGGGTAATGTGTTCATGTCAAAAGATTCTCTTTCTGTATGTTTTTAAAACACAGGATGGAATATTTCTTAACTGCTATGTTATAAATGCATCCTTCATTGAAACTAAAGTCAATTCTCAGAATCCCTTGCTATTTCAGATTATATAGATTAGCTTAATGAAAAAAAAAGCATGTATGCCACATGCGCACACACACACATTCAGGGAAGAATATGTCCCCCTCTTTTAAAAGGTATGGGCATTAGGGCTGCTTGGGTGGCTTGGTTAAGTGTCTGACTTCGGCTCAGGTCATGATCTCACGGTTCGTGAATTCGAGTCCCATGTCAGGCTCTGTGCTGACAGCTCAGAGCCTGGAGCCTGCTTCGGATTCTGTGTCTCCCTCTTTCTCTGCCCCTCCCCTGTTCACGTGCTGTCTCTCCCTCTCCGTCTCTCTCTCTCTCTCTCTCAAAAATAAATAAACAGTAAATAATAAAATAAAAGGTATGGGCATTATAGCATTTGAAGATTAAGTGACTAGCTCGAATTTAGACAGTTCATTTATATTGATTATAGCATGTAATTTGAGTCTTTTTAAAAAGAAATATTTGCTCAAATGCCAGATTTTTCCAGATGCATACTCTCATTTAATTGGGGTGACCATATACCCCAGCCTTTTGGGACAGTCTCAGTTTACCCAGAACAATTTCAATTATCACTTGTTGTCCAGGCCTAATTATTAAGAGCACCTTCTCTTTTATTCTCAAACGTATCCTGAATTAGGGGCGCCTGGGTGGCTCAGTCGGTTAAGTGTCCAACTTCAGCTCAGGTTATGATCTCATGGCTTGTAAGTTCGAGCCCCACATCGGGATCTGTGCTGACAGCTTGGAGCCTGGAGCCTGCCTAGGATTCTGCGTCTCCGTCTCTCTGCCCCTTCCCTGCTTGTGCTCGGTCTCTCTTTTCCTCAAAAATAAATAAACGTTAAAAACATTTTTTTAAGTATCCTGAATTGGAAGATAAATTTTATTGTCTCTTCCATGTCATTCTAATACAAAAAAATCTTCCATGAATGTTTGATGTAAAGAAAAAAAAAAATAGCAGTGTCAGAAAAGGCAAGTAGCTGGTGTAAATTCTCTCTCCTGGTAAGCAGCTGGCCCAGAATCTCAAACCAGGTCCAGCCTTTTCCACTCCTGTCTGCTTTAACATTTCTCTTTTTTTATTCTTAGGAAGGTTTATTTCAACATCATTTATAATGAAAAATCAGAAATAACATTAATGACCAATGATAGAGAATTTGTAAACTAAATTATAGTTTATGTGCATACTGAGGCGGTCATTAGAAATGTTTTTGAAAACCGCTTAATGATAGGGAAGACCATTTACGTTATATTATTTTTGTCATTTTATTTTATTTTTTTCATCGTGATAAGTGTACTCTGCTTTAACGTTTCTAATCCCCAGTGCAGTCCCATCAAGCATCCAGCGTGATATTTTAGTACTTATGAAAATAAAACGAAGTTTGAGGTGCACGTTCTGTGATTTGCATTATGAAAGAGTCCCGGATTAAATACCAAAGCTTAGGTTTTCCTGTCTTCAGTACACACATTCCTCTGTAGATCCCCAGGTATTTCAATTGTCCTCCCAATGTGTGTATTGATTATCGCGTCTGTCCTTTTTATGTTCACATGCATCTCTGTGCCCCGTGTACATAAATTCTTGGTTCTTTTTCTCTGGGTTCTTATTTTTGTTTCTCATTGTGATGAAGGGCAGACAAACATTTGATTTTATTGACCCTACTATAATGGCAGGCTTACAATGGTAATTAGTAAAGATAAATTCATGTTATCATTTTTTTAAAAATATATATTTCATTTACATGGAATTTATTGGTTAAGACTCCTATTCTTTAGGAGCTAAGAGAAGAGATATTATTCTGATTTTTTTAATCAAGATTAATCCTAAATTTAATGGCAAAAGGGACAGATTTGTCATTCGTTCATTCATTCAGTGAACACGAACTAAAAACTTCTCTTGCAGGAATAGCAAATATGTAACACAGGCTGCTTCTCTTGACCCTTCTGTGCTCCGAGCAGACATGACTGGTTTATGCGGGTGTTCCTTCCTACTGAGTCTGAAGTGGCTTTGCAGTTGTTTGCAGTGTGGTCCTCAAGGCAGCCATTATTAAAGATCAGAGATGAGGGAGTGATGGTTAATTTTCTGTCTCAACTTGGCTAGGCCCTAGTCCCCAGATATTTGGTCAAACATAATTCCAGATGTGTCTGCGAAGAGCTTTTTTTTTTAGTTCAGATTTTTTTATTTGAGATTTACTCAAAATCATTAGATTTTGTTCAGCCTCTTTATTCAGTAGACTTTGAGTAAAGTAGATTACCCTCTCTAATGTGGGTCCAATATGTTGAAGGCCCTATAGAAAGAAGACTAACTTCCCCTGAGGAAGGGAATTTTGCCAGTAGGCTGCCTTTGCTTTCTTTTCTTTTCTCTTTTCTTTTCTTTTCTTTTCAATTTTTTATTTAAATTCTAGTTAGTTAACATATAGTGCACTCTTGGTTTCAGGATTATAATTCAATGATTCATCCCTTACATACAACACTTATACTAATGGTTTTTTAATTTTTTTTTTATTTATTTTTGAGAGACATAGAGACAGAGCATGAGCAGGAGAGGGGCAGAGAGAGAGGTAGACATAGAATCTGAAGCAGGCTCCAGGCTCTGAGCCGTCAGCACAGAGCCTGATGCGGGGCTCGAACTCACAGACCGTGAGATCATGACCTGAGCTGAAGTCAGTCGCTTAACCGACTGAGCCACCCAGGCGCCCCTGGTTTTTTAAATTTGATTAATGTATTGAGTAGGTACTACATGCCGAGCACTGTCCCAGGTGCTGAGATACAGCAATGAACAGAGCTGATTCTGCGATTGTTTACAGATCTTACATTCTAGAAGCATACAAATGTGGAATTTAAATAGTATGTTGGAAGTACCCTAGAAGACAATAACTAATGTAAGAAAAAAAAGAGGGTGAGGAATGAGGAATATCGGAGTTTTGATAAGATTTAAAAAGATGGGCCTTACTATAAAAATAAAATAATGAAAAAATAAAGTAAAATAACACTTGAGCAGAGCCTTGAGGAGGTGAAGGAACAAGGCATGGAGATATCAGGGAAGAGCAGTACAGGCATGAGGAACAGTCAGAGCAAAATGTCTGAAACAAGAGTGTGCCTGCCGTGTGTGAGGAGCAAGCACCAAGGCCAGTGGAGCTGCAGTCAAAGATGAGGTCAGAGGGGCAACAAGTGTTGAAATTATGAGGGCTTTGGACGTCCACTAGCACGTAGGCAGTTACTCTGAGTCTGCCGAGAGCCAGTGAAGGGCTTTATGAAGAGGGGTCATGTGATCTAACCTTTCAGTAGAACCCTTCAGGCTGTTCTCTTGAGAATAGAAGTAAGTTATGATAAGTAATATAAGCCCTCCACAGAGTGCTTTTAAGATCCCTCAACTGTTCATTCAAGGAATATTTATTGAGCATTTGATTTGTGCCAGGCACCAGATATACAACATGCAGCGAAATCCTGTCGTTCCTTACCTTTGTGCAGATCTACATGATTACAAGGTCAAATACATGCCGGGGGCCACATTCCAGAAAGAGAGGCGATGACTTTGTCTGGAAGATCAAGGGACATTGTCTCATGAAATAACCATTCAGTGGAGTGAAGTAGGTGAAAGCGAAGGTGCCGTGTGTGTGTGTGTGTGTGTGTGTGTGTGTGTGTACATTCCAGGCACTGGGAAGTCTATATACGGACAGGCTCTGTGACAGAGATGAACTCAGAGTCCATGTCAGCCACAGCGAGACACAAAGATCCCGCTAAATAGAGGCCAGAGAGAGAAGACTTTTGAAAGTCAGGCTAAGGATTTATCTTTATCCAAAGGTCAAGAACATTATAAGTTATTCTAAGATAAAAGTTACTAATGTGATAAAGCAGAGAAAAGGCATAACATTTATATTCTAACCAGTTACTTTGATTGAAGGCTGTCAGGACGGCCGAGTGGTATAAGTGCCAGACTCCAGCTGCGCTTCCTACGCTAGGGGTTCTGGAGTCCAAATGCGGTTGCGGGCGGGTTCAAATCCTACTTCTGACATGCCCTTTTTCACCTCCCCCTAACTGCGTACACAAGTATATCTATCAGAACAGTCTGCATAAAAAAATTATTTTGGTGGAGATGGGCCATTGGGGATGCAGCATTGGATGTCCATTAGGGCTCTTTCAGTCTGAAAGAGAGAGGCTGGCAGAAGGACTGTCAGGATTTAGAACCTTTGCAGAAGAAGGTAGAGGTGAGGGTGCAGAGCACGAGATGCCAAAGAGGCAGGGAGCAAACCAAGAAACCAGTTGGTTGTTGGGTCTCATGGGCCAAGCGGAAGAAGTGTCAAGAAGGAGGGAGGGTGGTACGTGGTCTGCCAGGGGAGAGGCAACACGGAAAGAGCGAGCACCAGTGGCTTCCATTACACTAACCCAAGGGAATGCACGTCAAGGCAGGTTCCTGAGGGCTAGGAGACAGGCAGGAAGTTGGAAGAATAACTAAAGCACAGAGAAAATGCCAACAATGATACACAGAAACATGATCATTTGTGGTATTAAAGGTCACTACGCCACAACCAGCAAAATTCTAGTGGTGATCGAGATGGCCGTGGTGGTGATTTTCATCTTTATCTACATTTGACAAGTAGGAACTGACATTATGGTGAAGTAAATAACGAAGTCAGAAGAACGGTGAATAAAAGGCTGGGAAACAAAATCATGGACTCTGGCCTCAGATGCTCTGTGTTCTTTTCAAAATGGCACCTGCCAAAGATCTTTTCAGGGCAGTTTTTGAATACTTCTTATTTGGTTTGGTTTGGTTGATGATGGATCATTTTTAATTGTGTTTTTATTTTTATTTTATTTAAAAAATTTTAATGTTTATTTTTGAGAGAGAAAGAGAGAGAGAGAGCAGGGGAAGGATAGAGAAAGAGAGAGGGAGACACAGAATCTGAAGCAGGCTTCAAGCTCTGAGCTGTCAACACAGAGCCTGATGCGGGGCTCAAACTCACGGGCGGCGAGATCATGACCTGAGCTGAAGTCAGACGCTTAACCAACTGAGTAACCCAGGTTCCCCTTTTAATTTGTGTTTTTAAAGTTTATTTCTTTACTTAGAGAGAGAGTGCATGTGTGCACACTAGTGTGAGCAGGGGAGGGGAAGAGAGAGAGGGAGAGAGAAAATCTCAGGCAGGCTTCTTGCTGTCAGCACAGAGCCTGGCATGGGGCTCAGTCCCATGAACCATGAGATCATGACCTGAGCCAAAATCAAGAGTCAGACACTTAACCAACTGGGCCACCCCATGCCTCCGATTTGTGTTTTTAATGGGAAAGACTTCCTTGTTCTCTTAGATTCTCACAGAAAATAACTGCAGTCCATTGGTGCGAGGTCCACAGGTTTTATGCTTTAACCCTCGCCAACAAGATTTCTAAGTACATGCATAGAACTGAACATTGCATTCTTATTTATGATGATTAATGATAATAAACCAGTTAAGTGAATGCATTGTTGCTCCATTACTATGAGAAGTATGTAAGAAGTAAAATTATCCTGAAATGGTTTTAAGTATTTTCTAGATACATGCTATTAAAAGTTTTCATATTTGTATAATGACATTAATAGAAGAAATGGATGGATAATTATGACATGCAAATAGTAGATCACTGGGTTATGGTGTTTTTTTAATTTTTTTAATGTTTATTTTTGAGAGACATAGAGACAGAGCATGAGCGGGGGAAGGGAAGAGAGAGAGGGAGGTACAGAATCCAAAGCAGGCTCCAGGCTCTGAGCCATCAGCACAGAGCCCAACGCGGGGCTCGAACTCACAGACCGTGATATCATGACCTGAGCTGAACTCAGCCGCTTAACCGACTGAGCCACCCAGGCGCCCCAACGGTTTTCTAACCAATTAATTATTAGACCCAAATCCATAGCAAACCAGGCCACATTAGTTTAGCACTTTCCCCTTAGACCTACCCATAATTGTCTGGCAAATGAGTTCTTTAATTAAAAAGACCAGAAAATGTCCCATTTTTTTCTCTCTCTCATAGATTTGTAACCAAAATTCCATGGCATTGAATGTATCACTTGCCCTGTGTTTCTTTCTCCATTAAATTTAATGATTTTTTTTCATTCGCAACCACTAGAAGACTGTCGGCTGTTCTTCGTCCCTTATACATTAGACCTCTCACCATAATGAGCACGCCTTGGTAGCATCTTGGTTTTATGTCACCAGATTGCTTGTTTGAAGGCTAGCATTGCTTCCTGGTTTCTAAATAAATCATTCTTGGAAAGTACGAGTCACAGGTTTCAAGCAAGTTATCTGTCAGTGATATGGAAGGGATAATGTCATCCAGTAGTGTTTTCATTTCCTTCAGGAAAATACTGTTTAGAATTTTTGCAATTTGTCCATTTTTGATTTGGGCATTTGAGGGGGGAGATACTAAAAGTTTGAGGCAATAGGAAGATTACTTCTTCTTACAGAATATTAAGATACCAGTTTTGCATTTTTATGTGCCTTCCTACTCTTCTGCGTTGTAAACTATATTAATGCTTTGGGATTTTATATACGAGAATAAAATTCTAAAGCCAGTTCTGGAATGTAGGTAACCAACATAAAATGAAGATTAAAAAATATAAAACTTTAGGATAGTTACCTTGGTAAATTAGCTCTTTGGATAACATTACATGCTTTTAATAACTTCCTCAAGCCATAAATACAAAAATATTTATTAAGATCCATTTAGATTGTATTTTCTACAACATGGGAACAACGCTTCTAGAAAAAGGAAAGATAATTCTTAGGAGTTTTTAAAGTTTATTTCTTTATTTTGAGAACATGAGCTGGGGAGGGACAGAGAGAGAGAGAGACAGCCAAGCAAGCTCCACTCTGCTCGGGGCTCACACGGGGCTGACATGGGGCTGGATATCACAAACCGTGAGATCATGACCTGAGCCAAAATCAGGAGTCGGACACTCAACCAGCTGAACCACCTAGGTGCCCCAGGAATTTTCGATAAGAGACTTTCAACACCATTTGTCTAGAGAGACAGATATATAGATGATTCAGCTAAGTACACACTCTGTTGCTATGAAACTCAACTTTGCACTAGGTACCTTAGAACAACAACAGCCTGTCTGGAAATCATGATATGACACATGAAGGCACATTTGATAATATCCCTATGAAATATTTTACTATAAAAGTTCCTTGTTTTTAGTGGTATCTTTCATGTTGACAAACTGAATTATGATTTTGAGGTTTTCATCTAGACTAATGATCTGCAAAGCATTCATTTCATTAAGGTTATAAGGATAGAAAGTAGCTATCTGTTTTGCAGACTGTCCTATATGACAGAAAATTTACATTTTATAACATCGTATCTTCTTTTTTAAAAAAATATAATTTTTTGTCAAATTGGCCAGCATACAGTGTGTAAAGTGTGCTCTTGGTTTCGGGGGTAGATTCCCATGGTTCATCGCTTACACACAACACCCAGCGCTCATCCCAGCAAGTGCCCTCCTCAGTGCCCGTCACCCGTTTTCCCCCTCTCCCCACCCCCATCCATCCTCAATTTGTTCTCTGTATTTAAGAGTCTCTTAGGTTTGCCTCCCTCCCTCTCTGTTTATAGCTATTTTTCCCCCTTCGCTTCCCCCATGGTCTTCTGTTAAGTTTCTCAAGATCCACATATGAGTGAAAAACATATGATATGTGTGCTTCTCTGACTGACTCGTTTCACTCAGCATAACCTTCCAGTTCTATCCACGTTGCAGCAAATAGCCAGATTTCATTCTTTCTCATTGCCAAGTAGTATTCCATTGTATGTATAAACCACATCTTCTTTATCCATTCATCAGTTGGTGGGCATTTGGGCTCTTTCCATAATATGGCTATTGTTGATAGAGCTGCTATAAACATCGGGGTACACGTTCCCCTATGCATCAGCACACCTGTATCCCTTGGATAAATTCCTAGTAGTGCTATTGCTGGGTCATAGGGTAGTTCTATTTTTAATTTTTTGAGGAACCTCCACACCGTTTTCCAGAGCAGCTGCACCAGCTTGCATTCCCACCAACAGTGCAAGAGGGTTCCCTTTCTCCACGTCCTTGCCAGCATCTGTATTTTCCTGATTTGTTCATTTTAGCCACTGTGACTGGTGTGAGGTGGTATCTCAGTGTGGTTTTGATTTGTATTTCCCTGATGATGAGAGACGTTGAGCATCTTTTCATAACACTGCACTCTTCTCTACTGCTTTTATTAGGTTTGTGAATTATGGACTGGATCATTTAAATTTGAATAAAAGTGTGATAGGAAACAAAAATATAAAACACTCTTCATTTAGATAATATAAAAATGACAGTGGCACGTTAAAAACAACATAGCACCAGTGTTTTAAGGCTAATAATACTAAAAATAAGTTATGTTTCTGAAATTCTCATTATGTGCCAGACCCTTTTCTAAAGACTGCACATGTATTATACCGCTAAGTGCTAAATTAAAAGCAAAATAATAAAACAAACCTTGATAAGGTTCAACTAAATGCATTGCAAAATAAGATAAAACATATGTTTCATTCTTCTAAAAATTTAGGTAGTTCCATCCTCCATCACAGAAATGCCCCTTGAGCCAAGCAGTGCCGAAAGACACACTAAGCAGGATGTCATGTTATTAATGAAAATGGAAATTGTTGTATTTTCACGTGTGCCTTTTCGAGAAAACCTTTATATTTTCTAGAAACTTCCATGAATCAAAACTTTTCAGATCGGAGTCACAGAAAACACAGACCTCAGGAACAGCTGGGTATAAAGGGGTGGAGAGTGGAAAAGTCCAGGCAAATGATGAGAACTCGCCATGGTCAAGGGTCTCACATTCTGCCTAAAAACAATAGGCTGAGGCTGGCCCACAAAATACTTTTAGGAACCAAGCTTGATCCAGGTTTCATCCCAAATTCACGTTTTTAAATTCTGCAAATGAAAAATACGTTATAAAGTTCAGGGAAGGGAGGTAATCCTGTCAGAGCAGCAGTGATCAAAGGTCAGTGCCCTTCCTACCATCACATATCTGCGCTGTTTTCCTACATTTTTAATTTCTGTCGATTTTCCTACCATTTTCCCACGATTGAAATCTGGGGGTCAACTCTGAATCCCTCATTTTTTCAGCCTGACCCTGCGTCTTGCAGTTTTTCCCTTTGTCGCCCACCGTCCACACATCATTTATTCTCCTGTAGGTACCGCTTCGCAACAGCCTTCATTCCTCGGTCGCCTGTATTTTAGAACTTAGATGCTTGGTAATCATATTCTAATGCTATTTTCTTTACTTCGGTTCTTCTTTCTCCAATACTGTTGGCACCAACAAACTAAATGACAAGCCTCATTTACCGTGCCAGTCCGGTGACCGGCAGGAAGCCCCAGGGCCCACCGGAGAGTTCTCGATGTACGAGACGCGTGCCCCCCTTGTGGTCCAGTCCCTCTTCCCTTACGGCATTACGAGTAACATGCCCGTCAGCCCATTTCCTCACCTCTGCCTCCCAGCCTTTCTCCAGGACCTTCTGCTTGCATCACTCATCGCGTTACCTTTGCTCAGAGTATCCCTATTGTCATTTTCCTCTTGGCTCAAATTCCTCTCATCCCTCAAACCCATGTTCAATCCTAACTCCTACACTTACATTTTCTGATATTTATGTGTTAGAAAAATATACCTTACAATTATTTCATAGGTTCTTGAAAGGAAGGTATATAATCTTTTTCAAGTTACATATGTGTCTGTGTCTGGAGGTTATTTTTGCAAGGAGGCGGTTTGGGTCTTCTGTACACATGTCTATTTCTTCATGTACTCAGTCTACCAGAACCATAGAATCTACCCCGGACAGGGAGAGATGGGTTGAAATCCTCCACTCTTCATGTCTTTTTTCCTATATTCTTTCATATTTTTATAATTCTAACTTTACTAATGATAGTTATTCCCTTTGAAGCATAAAATGTTCATAACCGTTACGTCCTTATTGTGGACTGACACCCTTAGCATTACAGAGCTCACTTTTTCCAGTCGCATTTCATGTTTTGCTTTGCTTTTTTCCCTTGAATTCAACCGTGTTGTTCGTGGTACCTGTGTCCACTTCGGCTGCATCGAGGGAAATGCGAGCATTTGGGGAACCACACAGGCCATCCTGTAAGAAAGCATGCACTCCGAGCAGGATTAGATTTGAAAATGCACATCACGGGCAAGTGCCGTTGTGGCGTGTAGGTTATTATTGGGTGGAAGTATTAGGGCAACACGGTTTGGTCTTGTAAAACATGTTTTCGTCCTTGTCAGATTCAGAAATGAAGGAAAAAGCCACGCCTTTTCCTTTGTTGGATAGGAAGGTGGCCCCTGGGACTCAGGCTTGACCGGTATTTAATTGTGATTTTTGCTTGCATTTCTCTAAAGTAATTACTAAAAATCTAATGAACCCAAAATTCGAGTATTTGAATGAAACTCTTTATTAATAACTTTTAAGAGAAAACAGTTGCTTCAAGTTTTCACTAATGTATTAGGATTTGTCAGAATCCTTCATTGCATTGTGTATACATACCAGTATCATTATAATTATCCCAGAGGATCTTACACAGGGGCAGAACATTTATAGCTACAAACTTTAAATATCAGATATTTGTAAATCTGTATTAAAGTTTACTCTCCCATTATAACATGATGTTACATTTTATAATATTTTTTAAAAAATAACCCACTAAGTTATTTCTTATATTTTTTAATTTCATATCAAATATTTCAAAACTAAGAAAATTTACTACTCTAGTACAATTTCTTTCTTTTTTTCGTAATTTGATGAACTATTTCTTTTGATTTTTTTACTTTTTATTTTAGAGAAAGAGAGAGATTGGGGGAGGGGGCAAGGGGAGAGAGAGAGATAATTTAAGCAATCTCCACGCTTAGCACGAAGCCCAAAGTGGGACTCAGTCCCGTGACTCTGTGATCATGACAGGAGTCAAAATCAGGGGTTGGACCCTCAACCGACTAAGCCATCCAGGTGCCCCCCCCTCTTTTCTTAAGTTTTTATTTTAATTCCAGTTAGTTAACATAGAATGTTATATTAGTTTCACATGTACAATACAGTGACTTAACCATTCCATAAATCACCCGGTGCTCATCACCCTAAATTTTCTCTTAATTTAGGTAATAAATGATTGAAATAACAATAAGTTTGCCACTTCAAATTCTGGAACCCTCAGTATTCTGGCCAAAGTCCTCCAGAAATATCTTCTTTCCTTCCTTGCAGTACTTCAGCATTTGTCCAATTTCCAAACAGATAGGCCTCCTGACCTACAGCTACATCTGACATAGTTTCCAAGTCAAATCTGTGGCTGAAATGGGAGACCCAGTAATGCTGAAAAAAGAGGAGGCAACCCCCTTTATTTCTGTTAAACATTGGTCTGGAGGAAACAGAGTCCAAAGCCCTCCCAGACATTTGTTTCTTTGTCGTGAGTTATCTGATCAAGGCCGCTTTTCTACTTCCCCTGGGTTTTCTTCGTTCGGTTCTGGTTGTAAAATACTTCGAGTCTTGTGGTTTCTTAAGTGAAAGGAAAATAACGTTAGAGATGCACATCGTCTTTGTGTAACTGCACAGCAGCAAGTCGAGGCCTCGATTAGGATTTCCTGATGAGAACAAACTGTCAGTTATGGTAAGCCTCTTCCCCCAGAATAGTATCTGCAAACAATGATAGGATTTTTTTAATATTGGTATTCTAACAGAAGAGGGCCATTTTTACATATTATACATATGCATAATATAATTTTAAAATTTATTGTGTGGGATTTGGTCACGTTAGAGAACTGAAGAAAACAGTAAAGACTGTCATACCACTGGAATACATCTTTCACTGTCATTAATTAAAGCTATTTTAAATGTCTCAGTCTAATTACTTCGTCTCACTTCCAAGTTCAATCTTAGAGTGAACATCGTTAGACATGTTAGAAAAAAGTACTTTTAATTATCTAGATTTGATCATATGTATCTGTGGAAGCTGCCCGAAGGGTCAACAGTTTTCATCATGAGTACAAAACACTGTCTTCCATGTTTTAATTCCAAAGGATGGTTTCTTTAGCAAGCAGTATCTTTAAGGATATCTAAGCTAGGACTTTGCAGTGATTTGAGAAAACCATTAAGCTAATGAGTTCATACAGCAGCTTCAAGGGTAATAAAAACCAATCCTGTACCTCATAAAACCTCCCTGGAGAGTTTCTTAAGTTAGATTTTACTTTTTAAAAATAGGAAAAAGCAAGCATTAGACAAGTTTAAGGAACTGCTACTTACTGAAAAACAGGCAGCAATATAACACAGTGCCGATACGACTTTCTGAGGAGTTTGTTTATCATACCTCGGTGATGACCACTCACGGCCAAAGACAGAAATTACTGTTTTTTCCTTACGTCGTAAGATACGTCCCTAGGGCTTGCCTGGGTTTAGCTCCATCTTTTGATTCTATTGCTGTGACTCCAATATGTTTTTTTCCAATATAATTTGAGTGGACAACATGTTGAAATTGAAGGATAGACCTTCTTTGATGGGCGAAGCTGGCTCACGTTGGTAACTGATTCAAAGAAAACAGCACGACATAGAGAAAGAAGATAGGTCCTTAGTTGTTCTGTGCTCCCTGTGTTCGTGGGCCAGACTCCGTGGGACATGCAGCGTGTATAAAGACACATAAATCCTGATCCATCGTCTCAGAGGCTTGTTACCAAATCACATGCAGACCACAGTACAGGAGCACAATATCCAAGGACTATATAGGGTCTGGACTCGAGCTGATAAAAACCTCGCGTTTCATTTAATGTATCTGCTTTTCTAGTTTTCCCCGGGCATTCTGCTATTACTTCTGCAGCAATTCCTATTTTACTCCACAGCCACTAGAGGTGACTGGCAGGACCTGAAAATGAGCTTTGTGTGTATTCATCAAATTCTGGGGATTAGTAATGTGAAAGAAGGAGATCTGTGTGAAATGC
Source organism: Paguma larvata (assembly GCA_030068075.1). NCBI lineage: Eukaryota > Metazoa > Chordata > Mammalia > Carnivora > Viverridae > Paguma > Paguma larvata. Next base: position 32,906,598 of record CM057823.1, read on the forward strand.
CGGTTTTCAGACATCAGCTGAGTTCTCCTACAGATCCACCCTGTGGCGAGCAGAGTACGAAAACAGCCGAAAGGCATATTCTGTTATAACGTATTCACAGTCTGCTTTGTAGTCTTCTTATCTCTCTCTCTTAAACCTTTATTTTTTCACCACTGCTCTCTAAGAGCTCTGTGGGATATGATCAAAAGAAGCAAAACGCATTAAGTTTTGGGGTTATGAGACAAATTAGTAGAGAGTAAAAATTACTGTAATGAAAACACAGTGCATTTTTATTTTGTCGTCTTGGTGCTCAGTCCTGTTGTAATACAAGCAAAATGACAGGCTTGAGCATGGCTCAAATAAAATCAACGTTGCCTCTACAATATTTAAAAAGATTTATTAAAGACTTTGAACAGATACTTCCCTGTCCTTTAGGGAGCAGGGCATGTACCAACAGCTCCTTTAAATGGGAAGGACAGGGACAGAAAAGAAAAATAATGTTGATTTAAAAATATTTTTTAGCTTTTTAAAGACTCCGAGTGCTTGAGAAAAGATAGTGCTTACAGAAATGACATTTCTACTTGGAAATGCTGCCATTTTCCTACTTCCAAATATACATTAGATCATTCAGATGCTCTTAACAGTACTTTTGGACCACAGAAGAGACTTTTCCTCCTAACATATTGTGACAATTTGTGACTAATCGTGAAGAAAGAACTGTGATGTGCCAATTTTGAAAATTCTGCTAATGTTCATGATACAACATCATCATGTGATTTTTCCAGAGGCGATTTCTTCTCTACTCCATATATATATATTTTGAAATAATCTTTTGATTTAGGAAATGTACTTTTGAAATATTCTTATCATTTTGATGTTTCAGAACATGGCTTTAAATTTTGCCTCATGCCATAACTATGAAATAGAAAATTTTAATATCTGCCTGTCTGAAAAAAAAACATCTTTAAATTGAGAAAAAAATGTGTCAATTCTAAGATACCAGATTGCATTAAAAACCTCTTGTTAGGTTTAGAGAAATATGATTGTGTCTGCAGATGTCATAGTGAATTTCCATGAACTGAATTAAAGAAGTAAACTTGCAATAAGCTATTCATGTTGCCTTTTATTTTTTTTTAATTTTTAAAAACTGTTTATTTATTTTTGAAAGAGAGTGGAAGCGGAAGAGGGGCAGAGAGAGGGGGGACAGAGGATCCAAAACAGGCTCCACGCTGCCCCATGCTGGGCTGGAACTCACTAACTGTGACATCATGACCTGAAGTCCAACACTCACCGACTGAGCCACCCAGGAGCCTCTCTTGTTGTCTTTGAAAAGAGAATTTGGGGGCGTCTGAGAGGCTCAGTCAGTTGAGCATCTGACTCTTGATTTCCACTGCAGTCATGATTGTAGGATTGTGGGATTGAGCCCCACATCAGGTCCTCACTGAGCATGGAGCCTACTTAAGATTCCCTCTGCCTTCCATTCTGCTTCTCTCCCCAACTCATACTCTCTGTCTCTCTAAAATTAAAAAAAAAACAAAAAACAAAAAACAGAAAACAAAAAAAAACCTTCAGGGGCACCTGGGTGGCTTAGTCTATTGAGAGTCTGACTTGGGCTCAGGTCATGATCCCGCCACTCACAGGTTCGAGCCCTGTGTCAGGCTCTCTGCTGCCAACTCAGAGCCTGGAGCCTGCTTCAGATTCTGTGTCACCCTCTCTCTCTCTGTCCTTACACCACTTATGCTCTTTCTCTATATATATGTCTCTCAAAATAACCAAACATAAAAAAATAAAAATTTTGAAAAGTAAAAAGAAAATCTTTTAAAGAGAATTTGTATTTTTGCATTTTCTAAATTTTCTTTTACAACTTTTTTTTTAATTTTTTTTTTAATGTTTATTTATTTTTGAGAGACATAGAGGCACAACGTGAACAGGGGAAGGGCAGAGAGAGAGGGAGACACAGAATTGGAAGCAGGCTCCAGGCTCTGAGTCATCGACGCGGGGCTCGAACTCACAGACTGTGAGATCATGACCTGAGCTGAAGTCGGCCGCCCAACCGACTGAGCCACTCAGGCGCCCCTCTTTTACAACTTTAAGTTCTAGTTAAGAATTACTTTATAGTTATTTTAATCACTAGTTTTTTTTACTTTTAAGAATGGGTTCAAATTCCTTAATTTTATTTTAAATATACTCCATGTCTATTTAAAATGACAGGTATCCGATCATGTCCTAAAACTGTGCTAATAGATGATTCCATCATTGCTTTTTTGCCGGACTTTTGAGGAAATCTGTGATCAGTACATTTTTTTTTACTGTCGTACGGTTTAAATATTGACTAGTATATTTCATGAACAGATTTAATTTTAAGAATGTAAATGTTATTCTTTTTTCAAGATTAGTTTTAAAAATTCATTTATTTTATTTTTAAAATAACAATATCATAAACTATATCAAGACAGTATTTGTTGAGCAGTTAAATTTTGCATAAGATATTCAGAAATAATTCACATGTTCTCCCTTAATGGCCTAATACATCCATTTAATTAAAGAATAAACTTACATTGCATATAAATACTAATTTTATTTTTTAAAAGTCCACAGAATATCTGGAATAATGGCCTAAGCAAAATACTGCTTTTTTAGATGTTAATTTGGTTATAAAAAATTTCTCAGTGATTATAAAGCTAAAAAGCATCTTAAAATTGCCTTGGCCTTGAGGTTCAAAGATAGTCCTATATCTGTGGGACTATCCCACAGATCTGTGATCTGGAGTCCAAAGTGCTGTACTTAACTGGCACAATTTTACAAAGTCATATGTTCTTTAATGTTAAAAATATAATCTCCTAATACCATATTGCTTCATTATATAATGCACAATGCCTATTTGAAAACATAGAATGCCTTATTACACTCAAAACTCTTGGCAATTATTGCAGCTCCGTTGGGATGTGCAGAAGACACTTAAAAATTTTTTTAATAATATGTGGTTCACCATATCCACCAAGAATAAAACATGCAGCCTAAATTGTGTAATTCTCATGGGTATGAACTATTTTTATGTAAAACAGCATATCCCCAGTGATCCTACAGGAGACATTTTATCACCAGGATTTCCTTTCTTTCTAGTTTTCTTGGAAAAGTTGTCTCTCCTAAAGAGTGATGATTAACTTTTAAAATTGTATTGCTCATCTCTATTTAACGTATGACAATTAATAGCAATGCTCTTGTGCTGTATTCTAAACTTGCACTGACTGCACATGTTGGCCATCCGTGTAGTCTCATCACCAGTGACCAAGTGGGAAGTACTGGTGCCGAAAAATGCACAATTTAAGAAGTAAATGCTTGCAAATAATTGATGAGCTTAAGTCATGTTCTGCTTAAATAATTCTGCCCTTTCGTTAGTGAATGAATACACAATTTCCACTAGACTTTGTTCATGTTGAAAATAGGATCCTCTTTAATGAGCTGTAGAAAGGATTCTCTGTAAGGAGGAGATGTAGACTGTGAGAAGGAAGGAGTATAGGTCAGTCAAAGCAGAAGGAACAGCATGAGTACAAAGGCTCATCTTCAGGAAGTGAAAGGTGCCCAGTGTAGCCGGTGTGTGGTGGGCCACATGGCGTGTGGGGCAGAGATCACAAACAACCCTCTGGTGTGTAAGGCCAGTTTGACACTGCAGTGGTGGCAAAGCACAAAGGGAAGTCAAAGGAGGATTTTAAGCTGGAGAGTGACATACTTTCATTTATGTTTCCAGATATTTCCTCCAGCCTTTGAATTGGTGATATGTGAGGTAAGATCAGGAAAAGACCCATCTAGGAAAGCAGATCTGTTTCAGAGAAAATGTGTCTTAAGTACCACATTATTTTGGAGCGTTACTTAACAAATGATTTTCAAAATCATATAAAATGTTATAGAACAACAATAAATAACGTGTGATGAATAAATTTTTTAAACTACCATCCTCTTTTCCTAAATTTGTTTGTTTAAGAGGCCACCAAGTCTGCTTTTATTGTCAATGTCGTCAGTTTTTTCTGTTTAGAATTTAATAGCTCTGAAAGTCTCAGGATCTGCTGTGAACTCTTCCTGTGTTGTTTTTGGTGGTGAAGTATGTGTTTTTATTTTGTTTGGAGGAGAGTCATATTGATAAACCTCAGTACTGTGTAATTATCAGAGCAGAATTTTAGAGACAAACATATTAGTTCAAGTGCAAACATTGCTGGCTATGTAGCTGTGTACTATTGTATGATGCATATCCTAATCCAAGTTTTTTCTTCTACAAAATTAAGATAATCCTTTACGGGGGGGCTTTTGAATTATTCCCCCAGCAAACCTGAATAAACATTGTTTACCTGTTACACAGAAAGAAAAATAAGCTGATAAAAACAAGAAATATGAGATAAAACAAAAAAGTCAAAATAGTGCTGTAGCCAATATCTATTCTCCAAATTTGTCTTCTTGATCCCAAAGTAGGAGATTTTCATGATTCTGACATTTGACTGTAGGGTAGACATGATAGAGAGTGTGAGGCAAAAGCCCTCTTTTTTGACCTGTCTTATTTGTTTGTTGAGATAGATTTTCCAAGTAATTCATATATTCAGGAAACATTAATTGAACACCCACCATGATACAGATACTATTGCAGGAATGGGGCATATAAAAACGAACAAAAAACAGAAATGTTTGAACCGATAGTTTTTACATTTTGGTGAGAAGAGTCAATAAACCAAGTCAACCACTGAGATCAGTGGTATGTTGGATGTTAACGAGCGTCATGGAGGAAAACAAAGCAGTTGTTAGGGTAGAGAGTTCAGTTTTCAACTGGATAACGTCAGGACCGGTTAAAGATGGCTGTGGACTCTTTACTATTCTTCCATCCAGAGCTGGAGTCCACTTTTCATCCTCCAAGACTCTGGGCTGTCGGTGACTATTTTGAGAGGAGGATGTGGCAAAAATTATGCTGTGCCATTTCGGGGTTCAACCTTTAAGAAGATTGGAAATTTTGCTTTTTCTTGAAGCTACTGCTTTGATGTCTCACCATGCTGTGAGACAGCTGTAATGGCCACCTGGAGAGGCCACTCGAAATGAGATATTCCCAGGGAGTCCTCAGCTGTTCCAGGCATGCTACCTGGGCACCATATATGCCAAGCAAAGAAGCCATCTTGGACATGTGTTCACATGACTTCCACCCCCACCCACCTTTTGGCTACAGTTACTTAAATAATCCCAAATGAAAACTGTCCATTTGAGTTCAGTAACGTCATGAAAAATGTGATAAATTATAATATATCGTTATTTTAAGATAATACATTTTGGGGATGGCTCATGAGGCACCAATGGGTGACCCAACAAACAAACAAACAAGCAATGTTTTGAACAAATTAGAAAGTTGTTAGGAAACCAGCCTTGTCAGTAGTTATGGTAATGGGTCGATACATCGTAGGGGGGAGATGAGGGTTTTAACTGGATACCCAAACATCATCTGAACAAGATGAATTCTCCAAAACCTCACAGGTGTCTGGAACTCAGAGTCGTTTGGAGCTCCACTTTCTGCCCCCCAGGGATTGCTCTGATTGCACATGAGAACTATGTCTCCACCTGATTGCTCTCTCACCCTCTGGGCTTATTTATCACAGTGAGAAAATATGGCTCTAATCATTATTGAAGCAATTAACTTTTCTGCTTAGGGAAATATGTTTAGTTAATCAAAACACTCTCGCTAAGTCGTGTTGACCAGTACAGAACGTTCTCTAATGAGTGATACAGTTTTTTAAAAGCGATCTGAATCACGAGTATTAGTTTTCTTAAAAGTCCATAATAAAAAATTGAAGAAGGCAAACTATCATTCTTCTGGAAAGTCCACACTACATAGGGCTCCAGGTACTTCTCAGTATTGACCCTCAAGAAGCATTTGTAAATTGCCTGTATGTGATCATACCTCCCTCATAGCAGTGCTGTGGAGGTCACACAGTCGACACCTTACAAGTCTTGGCCCTGTTTTGATGCATTGGAACCACTCAAAAAATCCTTATTGATGTGATTTGAGTTATAAACTGCTTACTTCATTTAATAATCTGTTCAAAATTCTTAGCGTAATTCCTTCTTAATCCTTGTATTACATGTATATCTAGTTTATCAACTCATCTTAAAACGTGTTAGGCACGTAGTATGATTTTATACAATACTGGATGGCTTCTCCATGCCGCTCCGTCAGAATCAACTGAAGCATTTGATACAGACTTGTCAAGGGAGGAAATCCTAGGATCTCTATTTTTGACCAAAGCCCTGGTGGTTTTGGTATCCAACCACAAAATTAGGACAAGATAAAGAAAATCTCCGATATTATTTTCCTCTTTCAAGATGCTCTTTTAAAAAATATTTTTAATGTTCATTTTTGAGAGAGAGAGACAGACTACAAGTGTGGGAGGGGCAGAGAGGGAGGGAGACACAGAATCAGAAGCAGGCTGCAGGCTCTGAGCTGTCAGCACAGAGCCCAACACGGGGCTCAAACTCATGAACCGTGAGATCATGACCTGAGCCGAAGTCAGACACTTATCCAACTGAGCCACCCCGGCACCCCTCAGGGTGCTCTTTTTCAGAATTAGGAAGTGATTTGGTTAAGTATGTAGCAATGACTAAAATATGTAAATTTAAAACCTGTCATTTTAGTTTGCTATCTTAATAATTCGTCCTTAAATATTCAAATGTTTCTCTTAACTGTGTACTTTGTTTACCAGGAATATATGTAAATAAAATATTAGTTAAAATTTTAATAATATTCGGGGATTAAGTGGGCTATATTCTAGAATGCTTTAAAAATCTAAATGATCATGGGGCACCTGGTGGCTCAGTTGGTTGAGTGTCCAACTCTTGATTTCTGCTCAAGTCATTCCAGCATTGTGGGATCAAGCCCCATGTTGGCCTCCACACTGAGTATGGAGCCTGCTTAAGATCCTCTCTCTCTCTGCTCCTCTGCCCCCTTCTCCACTTGCACTCACTCTCTCTCTAAAAATAACATATATATATATACATATATATATATATGTATATATATATACACACACACATATATATATATAGAGAGAGAGATGATTGTGCCATTAATTAAAGGGTTAACTATTAGAAAGACTGCTATAAACTTTACAGTGTAATGCATTCCTCAGAAGCATAATTTTGTGCTTTCATGTGGTTAGTTAAGATATATAAGCCAGGCTGTGATCCTGACTGCTCTGATTGGACCCTCAAGATATCACAATGCTAGATCTTTAGAAAGGATATTTTTGGAAACATTTCTGAAAGAGTGCTAGAAATTTCTAATTTTATTTCTCCTAGTATGTAGGCTCAAAGAGTAGAGGCCATACTTTTTTTTTTTTTTTGTCATTCCTGTACACTCAGTGCATAAAACTAGTATGTGCTCAAAAAACATTCATTGAATATTGATAGAGTGATTCAGTGCCCATGCTGCTAAGAAGCCAGAGAAAAAAGGGGTGAATTTGTGAAAAAAACTTACAGTCAAGTCATGATGTAATGGTAACTGTACTATTTCTATCCATGGGACATATTTCCTTGCATAACAGGGTAAGAGAAAGTCGGATTGGCTCCATGCCACTAACCTCTCCACAGAGACTTAAGGATCTTAAGGCTATATTGAATTGTTACCATTTTCAGAAACAGTCCTCTGAAAAGTCATTTGCTCTAACTTCACTGGTGCGATAACTTCACATTTCCCTTGTGTGTTGATGACTTTATCTAAGACCGTTATTGTCCATGGCCTGGCAGCTGTAACTAGAAGCGCTTTCTTGGCCACACGCCCCAGCCCTCACCTCTCTATTCTTTGGTATTGGCACGGCTAGGGGGCAGCAGTAGTCATGGGGATAAAAGGACTCCAGGAAGGGAATCTTCCCAGAAAGGAGAGACTGTCGATCTGGAGACTCTCGTTCTTCAATTCTAAGAAACTGTTTTCGAGTATCTGATAATTTGCCAGTCTTCATTTCCTCTGTCTGTCATGCTGGACCTCATGTTCGCGTGTGGATATCGGACCTCCTTATCTGGTTTCCTAAGTCGGTTATCTTTTCTCTTTAGTTTCCACCTTTGTCTTTGTTCTACCACATCATATTTTTCCTCTCCTTTGTCTTTTAGCCCTTTCATTAAAATGTAAACTTCTGCTATCATGTTTTTATTTATTAAGAGATTTTACCTTTTTTTTTTTTTTTTTTTTTTTGCAGTTGCCTATTGTTAGCATCTACCCTTATTTCAAGAATGCAGTGTATTTACTTATATCCTAGGGGACTGTAGGAGGGAGGGAGAGAGAGAGAGAGAGAGAGAGAGAGAGAGAGAACCATTTTTAAACCCTCATCAACTGCCTGCTGTGTCTCTCATTTCTCTGAGTTCTTTTGTGTTTATTTTGGTTTCCTTCTTTCAAGTTGGAGATATTCCTCCAAAACCTCCATATTTTATTGTCCCTTTATAATTAAAAGTGAGCTCCCAGCAGTGTGGTAGACTACATGACATGAAGAACTTTGCTGTTGTAAAACATTTAAAATTATGGAATTAATATGTGTATGTATTTAGGATATACATATTTAAAACATAGATATAATTAAAATATATTTACCCATATATGTATGCATGGGTATTCTGAGTTCCACCCCAGGCATGGAGTCAACTTGGAATACGTAGTATAAAAACCAGGACTCAAAAAGGCACTAGTGGAGGGCTGAACCATGAAAATAAAATAAAACAAAACAAAAAATAAGCCCACCAGCAACAATGACAAAAATTCTGTGTATGATAAAAAATAAAATTACCTTCCTCTTACCTTGAGTGGGTTGGGAAAAGATGTCCCCTCAAAATTTGATCCCACAAGCCAGCTCTCCTATGAGTTCATGACCTTAATTTCCTCTACCTTAGACTGAAATACCCAAGTTGAAGATCGAATATAAAGGAAGTCACCATAAATTCCAAAAGATGGCTCTTCTGTAGTTCATGTTTTCTAACAATGATGCAATCAAGATACAAACAAGTAATAAACCAAAAACATAGAAAAAGATCACATATTTGGGAATTAAAACAAAAAAAATTAAAGAAAACAAATATATGAATACATTTTGAGTCAAAAATCACAATAGGCTCTAGGAAATTCTTACAACTGAAGCATAATGAAAAGATCACATACTAGATCTTGTGAAATTCACAATTAGAAGGGACTTTATATCCTTAAGTTTTTATTAGAAAAGAAGAAAGACTAAAAACTAATGAGCTCAGCAACAGCCTCAAGACATTATGAAACATACAGCAAAATATGCCCTGATAAAGTAAAATTAAAGAAATAAGTTAAAAACAGAAATTAATGAACATAAAATAATCATGCAAAAAGGGTTATTAAAAAAACTAGCGATATTAAGAAACATTTGAATTTAATTATGATAGTTATTAGTACTATTTCAAAAGTATTTAGGGCCCTCTGTCTTGTGGAAACATGGTAGAATTGCCCTTCGTTTTCTTTGTGGTTGAGGGGAAGCCATGGTGACTCTTTCTGGCCATTGGGCTGTGAGCAGAAATGGCATCTCTCACCTGCAGCTCAGAGTATTTAATTGTCAAAGTGAGGCTTTCTGGAAGTTTTTTATACTGAGGTTATGACTGGCAGGGTTCAAGGTGACGTCTCCTTTTTCAGCCTGAGTTTCTGAACTGAGGCTACAATAGGCGGAGAACCCCACTACTAAACTGGGAAAGAAGTATTATAACCTGGCTCAGTCGGTTAAGTGTCCGACTTTGGCTCAGGTCATGACCTCACGGTTTGTGAGTTCAAGCCCCACGTCAGGTTCTGTGCCGACAGCTCAGAGCCTGGAGCCTGCTTCAGATCCTCTATCTCCCTCTCTCCCTGCCTCTCCCCTGCTTGCACTCTGTCTCACTCTCCCTCAAAATAAATAAACATTTTTTTTAATTTAAGAAATATTATAACCTGAATGAAAGATGAAATGTTATATTTTAAATCATTGAAAATGTTGTTTTTTTTTTTAAATTTATGTAGCAAACATGAAACATAAAACATAGGCTATTCTGACTGATGCACTTTAAGAAAAGAGAAGGAGGAGAAGCTGGGTCTCTCAGTCACTTGAGGTGTGACTCTTGATTTTGGCTCAGGTCATGATCTCACAGTTCGAGAGATTGAGCCCCAGGTCACGCTCTGAGCTGACAGCGTGGAGCCTGCTTGGAATTCTCTCTATCCTCTCTCTCTCTCTCTGCCCTCACCCCCCCTCCAAATGAATAAATAAATTTAAAAAATAGAGAAAGAAAGAAAAAGGAAAAGAGATAAAGGTGGAGAGACAGAGGGGGAGTTGGAGAGGTGGAAGTAGAGATTGTAGAGAAATGAAGAAAGGAAGGACGTTGAAATCATCAGAGAAAACAAAAGGAAATGTGAACAGATGATAAATAAGTTAAAAATACTGTAAAACAGGGGCACCTGAGGGGCTCAGTTGGTTAAGCGTCCAACTTTGGCTCATGATCTTGAGGTTCGTGAGTTTGAGCTCATGGACTCTGCGCTGGCAGCTCAGAGCCTAGAGCCTGCTTCAGATTCTGTGTCTCCCTTTCTCTCTGCCTCTCCCCTGCTTGTGCTCTTTCTCTCTCAAAAATAAATAAACATTAAAAAAATTTTTAAATACTATAAAACAAAATTACATACAACTTCATCATAAATTTTAAATCTTATATTAAGTTTACACACCCATATAAAAATTGAAATGCAAATCTTGATTAGTTCTATAAATATTAGCAAATTAAATCAATAGGTAAAATTCTTCCCCCAAAGTGGCCTGAATGGTTTTACTAGCTAGTTCTACCAAATATTTGTTGTGCAGCTAAACCTGACACAAACAACCCCACCACCCCCAAGGACAGAAGAAGGTCACTTTACAAGGCTAGTATAAACTTGATTCTGAAACAAGAAAGCAACGATTAGATGTCAGTCACTTTCATGAACATAGATACCCCTATCCTCACCCATTACATTTTGAACCTCATTTTATATCCCTTTGTTTCAACATCAATCTATTTTACCACCAATGGCTTCTTAAATTTTCCTCAGAGACTCTAGTCACACACCTACCTCAGGATATTAGCATTTACTTGTCCTGTTTGAAACCCTCTTCTCCCACCGGCCCTCTGGGACTGCTCTTTTCCCTCCTTTGTGTCTTCTTAAAAATGTCACCTTGGTTATTCCTTTCCTGAAAAAAAAAACAAACAAAATCATTATTCTACTCTTCCCTGCCTCCCTTCCCTGTGTTGGTTTCTCTGTCTGCACTTCCCACAACCTCTCATGTGTTACTTCTGCATCTTGCTGGTTGTCTGTCCCCCACCTCTAGAAAGAGAGCAGGACCCTAGTTTACTTCCTTACTTCCGCAGCTCTGGCAATTAGCATGCCACCTGGCACCTGGTAAGGACCCGGGAACTATTTGTGGAGTGAATTGATAGATGCAGAAGTATTGAACAAAATGTTAGCATGACAAATTCAGCAATGTATGAAAAATACAGTATGACTCAGTCGGATTTTTCTCAGCAATGCTGGTTTAAATTAGAAAAACTTACTGAAATGGCAGATAAAAGAAAACAACAAAATTATTTCAACACATGGGGGGAAAGCATGTGATGGAATTCAAAACTAAAGAGACCTCTTTAACCACTAAACCAACAGCAAATGTCAACACTCGATGGTCAAACCTGACAAGTGTTTTATTTTCAGGAACAAGAAAAAGTGCCCTTTTTTTCATTGGTTCTCCTTGTCTCATTGCATTGTACCTGACGGAATAAGCCAACAGAAAGATAAATAGAAGGTACAAGTAATGAAAAGAAAGAAAGCTCAAAATTTTCACAGTTGGTATGATCGTCAGCAAACTCAAGGCAATTCACAGAATCCAAATAATTCAGAAGATCATCACACGAAGTTTGTGAAATTTCTAGATACAAAATCAGCGTATAGATAACTGATCATAATCCCAATTAGTTAAATTGTGGGACCAGATGAACTATTTCTGAAATTTACATGGTAGGGTGGAAGGGCGTGATAGCACAATCCACATGAGGAAGATGAGCAAGTTGGGGGAGCTTTCTCCGCCACAAACCAAGACATATTGTAAGGCAGGGTGATATTGGTTCAGGGACAGATCAGGACGCTGATGGAGCACAATTGACAGTCCCCAAATAAACCCAGACCTCTCTGGGTACGAGGTAATGACCAAGGTGACGTCACAGCTCAGTAGAGAACGCATCAACTCATTGGTAAATGATGCCAGGAAATATTTATCAGTGAAGAATTGCCCATCTCATCTGTTAACCTCTTCTCCAGAATCCACCACTGTGCTAGCCTCTCTCCTCAACTGCCTTTCTTCCAGGCTCTTCTTCTTGTTGGTTTACGTTCTTTCCCCTTGACTCTCGGTGCCCTTTGTGGAAAGAGCAGCGGCAAAGGCTTGTGTTTATTTCACAATGTTTAAATGGAAGTAAATTAATCATAGATCTCATCTATCTAAAAACAATGTGGAATATATCAAGAGATTCTGTTTTCTTTGAATGTTTTTATCAGGACAAGTTCGTGTATAACCCCACTAAATATTGAACAGATGCTCATGTTTCCGAATGTGTTAACAAGGAAGTCTGGTCATTCCTTTAATATTTTTTTTCATATGAAAGTAAAGGCATAGTGTTCATTTGATAAAATACAGCCAGGAACTGGGTATGTATGAGTAAATGCTTCTGTATGTATACAGGTGGCGTCTACTAGATAGCATGTAAATTCCATGTTCGGTATTAGAACCATCAGCTCTCTTTGAGAATCGGTGGCCCTATTCTTCTCATATCTAGGACTGAAAGTGTTCCCTGTGCAAATTAATCTTTATTGTTTTTATAGAGATTTTCTTAAGAAATGTTACTTTCTCCGGTGCCGACCCTCCGCGTATGATGTTTTCACCAATCATCATGAAATGGAGTGGTTTCTCCTTTGAGGCGCAGTGAAAACGTGGTGGTGGGTGGCAGCAGAAGCCTCCGCCTTAAAGGATGATTGTTGGGAGCACGTCCCGGGCCCCAGAGCACGGTTGCTATGGTGACTCTGCTGCTCTGCCAAGGCTCTTTCTCACTGTGGGTGGAGAGAAGTTCTCCTGCCAGCAGCTGCGTGGGATCCTGGCAGCTGGAGAGAAGGCCGAGATGGTGCGCTCCTTCCCCCGATGGGAGTTCTGAGAGTCTTTTTTAAATCGAATAGGCGATTCAGGCGCCGCGGAAGAGCAGGGGCAGTTAGGATCTAGACCATTCCAAGTGCGGAATGCGCATGATAAAATTCTTAAAGTTCTGTATTTTAGTAAAAATTTTGCAGAGGATCAGGACTTAAGTTGAAAGAGGCTAGCCTCATGTGGCAGTAAGGGCGGTTTAGAGAAACCTGTCTTTGTCACTAGGGATAATATAATTCTGAGGGATTTAAATGGCCGCCTTTCAACGGGGAGCAAAAAACCCACATATTTCCGTTTAGTGTGGAGACCTTAAACTCGTTCAGAAATGCCGATTAACTCAGGGTGGTCAATTTGGGTTTACGCTGTATTGAAATTTAACTCATGGTTTTCTAAATCTAGAAGGCACTACTCAGTTAAAGCTATAATTAATCCTATAGACTGTGATGCTAACAGCCACCCCCCCACCTCCTGAATTTACAAAGTCTAGGTAATTGGTAACTGCTAAACCACAATCGAGAAAATGTGAAAGAAGCAGAAACTGACTCTGAATGAGAATTCAGGCGAACAAATTTAATCAAACATCTTCAATGGTATTTTAGTGACCGACCGTAGGCTTACCACTTCATTTGTTCCTGGGCCTCATTCTGATTTTATTTTTGCTACGTTAAAAGCTTTAGTAGGACCCAACAAAGGTAATTCCTGTCTGTGAATTTGATGTTTGGACGCTTTTCTTTATATTTAAACTTCTATTCTGAAGGGTCTTATTGACTGCATTGCATTAATCTGCTTTCGGCAGCTCAGTGCCTGCAGAGGAAGGCTCTATATCAATGCCTGTATCAAAGTCTTCCAGAATCCTAGTGGGGAGAAATCACAATGGGGTTGGAAGTCATGGGACTGTTTGGGGGTCTTGCCAAGATAAGGGGTAATTCCTCTTTGGGTTGGTACTGATTTTGTTTCTTGTTTTCCTTTATTTTTAAATAATAAGACGAAAATTTTCTCTGGAGAGACAGAGAGTAGTTCAAAGATTTTTCTGCTATCCTGTTCATCTCCACGCAAAACTGTGTTCAGTGACATTCAGAGGCTACACATTCTGGTCTCACCCATCTGCTAGCGAAATCTCTTCCTATCATATGAAGTGTCAAGCTGTTCCACCCTTTTCTACTTCCCCACATTATGTGTGTGTGTGTGTGTGTGTGTGTGTGTGTTAGGGGGAATAAGGTTCAGGAAATGATTTCCTGTATTAACAATTGCTTTGGAAGCGTGGAGGTGTTCTGATTTCTTTTTATTTGCCTCCGGGGCAGAAGAGGTGAGCCAGAATTCTCTCAAGAAGGCCAGTTCTAATGATCAGTATTAAAATTAGCAGTCTAAACAACTCTCTGAATGTAGAGTTACCTCACACAGGAAGTTTACAATTGTTGCATGAACCATATGTTACTACAAACATATATGCATCTAGACAAGGTGGGCCCAGATCTTCCTGTGGTTTAAGTACAATAAATAACTTTCCATTTTCCAATCTCATTTTTTATTTGCGTCTGCAGAAAAGAACAGTCAGTGATATAAAGAGTTTCTGAGAGGCTTCAGAATTAAAAAGGAGATGGAATCAGAAATTTCCCAAAGGAGAAGAGTAGGAGAAAGTCTCTGAAAGAGGCTGTATCCGGGGGAGGGGGCGGGACACGGGTAGATGGAGGGGAAGCCGAGATCGTCAGATCACCGTGGGAGTGGCTCTGAGCCTGACTGCCCCTCGCTTACGTTTCCTTTCTCACCAGCAGCTGGTGCAGAGTACCTCATCAGTAGGTCTTATTGCAAAACATACACACTTCAGCATTCTAGTTAATCTCTTAGAAGATACCTAGCAAATTCTGATACTTACTTTTAATACTAACAGCCATGGTTTTATAATGTCTTACACAAAACGTTATCTTTCAAAAGACTAACGTGACAAAATTTTAAAAAGCTAAAGTGATTAAGCGTTTTTGAAAAACACATTACAACACATAGTTCGTCCTAATATAGGTGTGTTTAGTAATGGTAGACGTGACATTGATTGCGTAGCTACTGTGTGTTATGCACTATTTTATATATTAACTCACTTTTATTTTTTATCAGCTCACTTTTAAATTTTATTGTATTTTATTTTAATTCCAATGTACTCAGCTTACAGTGTTCTATTAGTTTCGGGTGTACCATGTGATGACTGAACAATTCTGTACTTTACTCTGTGCTCCCAAGATAAGTGTACTGTTTCATCCCCATCGCCTACTTTACCCATCCCCCCACCATCCTCCCCTCTGGGAACCATCTGTTCTCTATAGTAAAGAGGCTGTTTTTTGATTTGTCTCCTTTTTCCCTTTGTTTGTTTGTTTCTTTTTCTAGGATTTTATTTTTAAGTAATCTCCACACCCAATGTGGGGCTCAAACTCATAACCCTGAGATAAAGAGTAGCACACCTTCCCACCTGAGCCAGCTGGGTCCCCCCATTTGTTTTATTTCTTAAATTCCACATATGAGTGAAATCATACAGTATGTGTCTTTCTCTGATTGGCTTGTTTTGCCTAGCATAATACCCTCTAGCTCCATCCATATCATTGCAAATGGCAGGATTTCATTCTTTTTGATGGCTGAGTAACATTTCATTGTCCACACCACGTCTTCTTTATCCATCTGTCTGGCGATGGACACTCGCAATTTGGGTGTTGTAAGTAAACACTGCTGTAAACACAGGGGTGCATAGATATCTTTTCGAATTAGTGTTTTCGTATCCTTTGAGTAAATGCCCAGGAGTGTGATTGCCTACTTATTGCTCACAAGAACGATTTGAGGGAAATTCTGTCACCCTTCATAAATGACGAAAGGAATAAACCTGCCGAAAAACCTACAGCGGTAGAGTCAGGATTTTGCCAGTCCTCGTCTCCCTTTTTTACTGCGCCCGTATCTTCCACAGTTTTCCGTCACGTTCCACAGCAAGAATAGGGTTTCGCACTTGAGTCGCTACAAAGCTAACACACATTACTCTCTGAACTCATAAGGTTCTAAAATAATTTGCCTTACTACGTGCGGTGCTCTCAGTTATTGTCCAGTCTGTTCTATCAAAGTTCTCAAAACTTCTGGTTGAAGTTCACTAAATTGGGTTCACAACAAATAGGTTTTGAGTCACTATTTTAAAAACACAGCTAGAGGGAGTTCCTTAGAGTAAGTGTCATTGAAATAAAAACCTAAGCATGAGAAAACTGGGAGCAATGAAGTGAAGAGAGAATGAGATGGGTGTGCGTTCTGAAGCTTCCGGGAAGTCTGAGTTGGGAAGGAAGGGCTTCTGTTGGTTTAGGGGAGAGAAGAGAAAGCCTTCAAAAGAAGTAAATATTCTCCTAATTGTGGAGGATGGGCCTGTAATGAAGGAACTTGATTTTTACAGCCTCCAGGGCAGCCTAGGACTGGATGGGCATGCGGAGCTGATCTCACCTATAAATGCAAATAGACATTCCCATAATGCCCACCTGTTTTTTTAAGTAGATGAAGAAAACAAATCCAAATTTCTTTTCTAATATTTTCCCGTTGGTCTTCTGCAGGGTGTTTTGAGTGCTGTATTAAATGCCTGGGAGGCATTCCCTATGCCTCCCTGATTGCCACCATCCTGCTTTACGCTGGCGTCGCCCTGTTCTGTGGCTGCGGTCATGAGGCGCTCTCCGGAACCGTCAACATCCTGCAGACCTACTTTGAGATGGCGAGAACCGCTGGAGATACGCTGGACGTCTTTACCATGTGAGTCACCCTCCTCTTGCTCCTAAACTTGAGAGTTCATGTTCACATTGCTGTGTGTTGAATAAACGGGGGTCTAGAGTCGAGTGAGGCCACGTTACAGATGGAGAAATAAATACCTCAGGTCATACACATGCGACGGGAGACCTTTGACCTTTACCATGCATACAGGACACATAGCAGAAGGTTGAAAGCCGACAGAATCTGGACTTGATTTGTGTTTCAACGTGACTGTCAAGTTTTATCCAAAATTCAGTCACCATTAATCGGAATGCTTGCCTTTCTTTGGCTTTCCTCATTTGTGCAGAAGCTGTTCTAATAGAGAAGAGGGAATAGAGAACATGGCCAGCTGTGAGTGTAGACTCTTCTGCTAACCCTAGGGAGTCAGCAGAATTCTGTGGCTTCTCTCACGTTTCTAAACATTTTAATTCAACTATGTCAACTATGGGTGTGATATCGTCTTCCTTTCCTGCCTCACAGAAGTGATGTGGACTTCTTTTTTTTTTTTTTTTAACATTTATTTATTTTTGAGAGACATGGGGACAGAGTGTGAGCAGGGGAAGGGCAGACAGAGAGGGAGACACAGAATCTGAAGCAGGCTCCAGGCTCTGATGAGCCATCAGCACAGAGCCTGATGTGGGGCTCGAACTCACAGACCATGAGGTCATGACCTGAGCCAAAGTCGGCCACTTAACCGACTGAGCCACCCAGGCACCCCTGGACTTCTTAATTCATCTTTGGGAATGGTTCTTACTAACTTCGGTTAATGATAAATTGTAAGAAATATGTTTTGCAAACATAAGTTATACTTAAGACGTACATTTGACTCATAAAATGCAAACTCCTGGGATCACTGAATTTTGATATTTTTTAAAAAATAACTCAAACATAGTCTAGAAGGAAAAGAGTTTGCTGTTTAAGTTGCAATCCCTCGTTGCTTAATATCACAGAGAACAAAGGTTTAGAATTGAATTGAGTTTCAAATAAATTCCCAAGTCAGCTTGTTTATTCAGTGATACAAGGCCCACAAAAAGAAAATAGCTTGTTTTTACACTGTATTTGTAATCCCAGCTGATAGTAGACTTTCTGTCGCATTGACCAGCATAGCATCTGTTCCCCTACAACTTTTTGCCTGGATTTCATGCTTCTTGATACTGCGCAATTATAATATTTTTTGTGTGGCTTTATTTTGTCATTCAGAGTAAATTCAAACCTTCTTAATTTATATGTACTTTTTCTGGAATAAGATGGGTTTCAAATTACAGACCTTGGTAGTTAACATGGCTGGTAAGAGTGACTTTGCTTTTTACTCTTAGAATTCCATTGAAAGGTTAATGACATTTCTTATTTACCCAGAGCCAGGTCCTACGGACCTGGTGTAATTACATTCTAAGACCCTAATCTAAGACAATGCTCAGTCAACCTTGACAACTTCCTAGGTGGAAGATAACTTTTGTCCAACTCCACCAATATCAAAAAATATATCGTATTGCTAAAATTTTTATAATCTATCAGCTACAGGCAGAATATCTTGAACAAAATACTGCTCATACATTATACTGGCTATTTCATTAATTAAAATTGCTCATTTGGATGTAAATGAAAAGAGAAAAAAGGCACACAGGTCTACCAAGTTATAGACCAAGAATTTCCTTGCAGAGTGGAAGGCATCTACTCTTGGTCATAGTGTATACCAAAATTTTTAGGAAGAGGAAATATTTATTTGAAATACTTATGCTTCTCTAAAATATAGTGTCACTTAAAATTGGGAGAGACCGACCGTAAAATAAGAAATATGACAAAGCAGGTGTGTGAGACCGAGCACCTCCCCCACCATAGTGATTAAGAGGAGAAAGGAGTTCCTTTCCCACTCAGTTAAGAACTGAGATTATTTAAAAACATAGTCCCTAACTCCCAAGTATCAATTTAGAGCTTAATCAATGTCGCCGACTTACGGAAATGAAGAATTCATAGCAAGTTTTTAAAATCATAAACTAAAAATGACAAAAGACTCCTATCACTTTCCTCATATTTCCCAGTGTCATTTCATTTTACAAATTAGTTTTGAAAAATTGTAATTATCCATTAAAATTAAACTCTTTGAGCCCTTAGCAGACAGTTTATCAATTTCTGTTACATTAGCTATATAGCATGAATTGACCCCTTGAAAGTTTGTAAATGTTAATCATCACTCGGAATATGATTGAACTATCCGAAAAGGCTTTGGATTGTCGCAGGGTCGCCCGCAGAGGTCCCAAAGAAGATGGCTGTGAGGATGTATTTTAATGTGATAAAACTGACATTTTCTTTTTAGTTTTATCTCAGCCTACACTGGACAAAATATGTTTTCACTGTGCGTTATTTTAAGCTACCACAGATGTCCTTAAAATCTACAGATTCTCTATATTTAGGCCACGTCCAAATTGCTAACCTTAGATACAGAATAGAAGTTTGGAGGGAATCATGAGCCTAATAAGTGACATGAGACGATTGTGGACATCTGTCAGGATCCGTTTGTCAAGACCCCTGTTTGACAGTTAGACAGCAGACTTTCATGGATCACGGAATTCTACTGAAGCTCTGAAGGAAGAGTACGTGTGGGAGTTCAGAAGCAAAAGCAGAGATCATGGGCTTAATTTGGTACTTTTACCTTTGCTCTGTTTCGTTGTGAAATTAATAATGCCTTTGTGGACTGGGAAGACTTGCCATTTTGGTTGGAATAAAGGCAAGTGCTCAACTCATCTCTATCTTTATATTTCAAATAACTAAAATTCTTTATACAAGGCCTG
The DNA here is from genome assembly GCA_030068075.1 of Paguma larvata. Taxonomy (NCBI): domain Eukaryota; kingdom Metazoa; phylum Chordata; class Mammalia; order Carnivora; family Viverridae; genus Paguma; species Paguma larvata. Next base: position 32,926,324 of record CM057823.1, read on the forward strand.
CTGAAGCCATGAATTCAGACTCTCTCCCTGTCCGCAAACTGTTCAGGAAATCCGAGGGGAGATACACGTCATAAACTCGTTGGGTACCATTCGTGCCAACCGATGCGGTCCCAGATTTACATACAGGCTTCGAGCCAGTGGAGACTGACCTATGGGTCGCTGCCTGACAGGGATATCAGAGGAATAGATGAAGCGAGGGACAAACAGAGGAAGTAAAATAAGGAAATCCAGAATGGGGGTGGGTGAGAGATGTGTTTAATGGGCAGTGCGATTTGCTTGGAAATAAGCTAAGGTCAGTTGGGAAGAGAATGTGAAGAAAACCCCTGCAGGCAAACTTTAATCATTTACAGAGAGTCTGTTTTATTCCCCCGAGTTCCCATGCTTGGTTCAGCCAAAGTAGGCGCTCCTATCTCATTTACTTACAAAGGAAAAGAAGCCTATTTACTGGATGTGTGAACTCAAAGCTGAAACCAATTGCCCAAGCCTCCACTTTTGCACCTGTGGTCCTCAGGATCTGAGGATTACTCCATTCTTTCTCTTAGCTTCTCTGTCTCTGTCTCTTCACTGTTGTCTTTCTCTTAAATGCACACACACACATCTCAATGTGGTCCATATCTCCAAGTCTGCAGAAAGAAACGTGGAGGTCAGGCGCTCCGAAAGATGACCATTGCATTTCACTGATCATCTGTGTAGCATGCAAAAGTGACTTCTCATAAAGAAGTTTGCATGTAAATAATAAACAAATTATAAGTTTATAAATATTGTAAATAAATAAAGGAATAATCTCCGTTGTCACGAGGCTGTGTTTTAGACATGAAATTCTCAGTACCGTCGGCCTTCACCAGAGGAGGGTGATTGACACGCAGCTTCTCCATTGTCAGCTGATGTCATCCATCAAATCATTTGTGTCATATTCCATTTGGAGACCTCCAGAGAGAGAGAGAGGAGAGGGAATTGCTCAAAGATTTTGTGACCCGTTGATCTATTTTAAAGTATCGCTCTGTCCCTCCTCATCAACTTGGTTTCTGAGGAGCTTTTCATCCTTATCAAGTCCGTGGTTATTTGTTGGCCCCGAAGTGTTGCAAGGATGAATGTGTGGCCTGGCGCACTGCTTCCCTGAGGGGATCTTCTCCTCTGACTTTTCTCGGTTTGGCATAGCCATTTGGGGCCCCTCAACACAGGGAAACGGTTCACCACCCCACCACTTTCTGCTGTATGGCCAGGACATCGTTTTCTGATCCGTGACTCAGACTTCCTTACCTGAGAGCCACTTGGTAAGGTGTTCTGTGTTCCATCACCCCAAAGGAAAGTGGGGTGAGCACTTCATGTCTGCAGGGCAGCTGCATAGAGGACAATGCAACCTGGAAACTGATTAGAAAATTAGATCTCAAGGGGCGCCTGGGTGGCTCAGTTGGTTGGGCGGCCAACTTCAGCTCAGGTCATGATCTCATGGTCTGTGAGTTCGAGCCCCGCGTCAGGCTCCGTGCTGCTGGCTCAGAGCCTGGAGCCTGCTTCAGATTCTGTGTCTCCCTCTCTCTCTGCCCTTCCCCTGCTCATACTCTGTCTCTATGTGTCTCAAAAATAAATAAACGTTAAAAAAAATTAAAAAAAAAAAAAGAAAATTAGATCTCAAGCAATTCAAACCACTCATTTTGCTAAGTGACTTGGCTTTTTCGGTCACTTTCTGGAGGAATGAGCTAGAGACAGTCTTATTCACAAATATACCCCCTTGTAACTTATTAGACAGGGATTATATTTCAGTTTTGATCAATTAGAGAGAGGGCCCAGGATCTGGAACCATTGATTTCCAGAGTGAATGTGTTTTCTGATCGAAGTTTTATGACTGTGACTTGGAGTTAATGTGTCAGAAACTGAGGTTACTAGATAATGAAGTCTTTGATATTTATGCACACATAAAAATTGATCTCGGGGTGCTCTCGGCTCGTTTGGTTAAACATCTGACTCTTGATTTCAGCTCAGGTCATGATCCCAGGGCTGTGGGATTGAGCCCCGTGTCAGGCTCTGCGCGGAGTGCAGAGCCTGCTTAAGATTCTCTCTCTCTCTCTCTCTCTCTCACTCTCTCTCTCTCTGTCCCCCTCTGCCTCTGTTCTCCACTCGTGCACTCTCTTTCTCTAAAAAGAAAGAAAAAAAATAATAAATACATAAAAAATAAAAAAAGTTAATCTCTGTTTGCCTAAAACAAAAGTAGGCAGTAAGCTCAGATAAAATAGATATATTAGATTTGCTCTGAACTTCTTATGTATGTAACTCTTTAAGTCAGCTTGTAATTCACATGTTTCTTTCTTGGAACTAAATGAAATAGAAAACAGCCGTCAGTCACTTAATGGATGGGAATGAGAAGGGAAAAGAAAGTAGGAATTCATGGTGAGATAAAACCAGGTTTCATAGGCTGACAGAAACCACAGTGGTGTTGAAACTACCCATCTGACCTAAGGATTGACAGTCAAAGCAAATTGCTAGAGTCGTCTACTTACAAGAATCTTGAAGACCAGACGAATTAGCACTGATAGGAGATTATTGAGTTGGTGATATTGATTATTGAATTGGATGTTCAAAAATAATTTGGGTCTCATCGAGAACTTAGGAAACCATACTGAATTCCTTATTTCTGGGATAATGAAAAAAGAGGATCTCCTTAGGGATTATTTCAGCCAGACTAGTACTCCTCAAATAAGTGTCAAAAAAAAAAAAAAAAAAGAAAAGGAAAGAAAAGAAAAAACCTACTTGATTATTATAAAACAACAACAGTGAAACCAAGTGTATAAACCATGAAGACTTTAGATGGAGAGAAAACAGAGTGTGGTGGAGATACAAACATTGGTTCTGGGGTCAGACTTCCTGGGTTTGTTTCATGTGGTATCTGCCCCTTTCTATTTTGGTTTTTTAGTTTATTTATTTATTTTGAGAGAGAGACAGTGAGAGGGCAGGAACAGAGAAGGGGCATGGAGAGAGGGAGAAAGAGAGAGACTCCCAAGTAGGCCCTATACCATCAGTGAGGAGCCCAACGCAGGATTCAAACCCATGAACCATGAGATCACGATCTGAGCCGAAACCAAGAGTCTGTTCCAAGAGTTGGATGCTTAACCAACTGAGCCACCCAGGCGCCCTTGCCCCTTTCTAGTTCTCTTACCTTGGCCAACTTTAACCTGTCCGCCTCAGTCCCTCATCAGTAAAAGGAACTTAACTAATGCTGCCAACTTCCTAAAGTTGGTATGTGGATAAAATGAGTTGATACTTTAAAACAATTCTGGGGCGCCTGGGTGGCTCAGTCGGTTGAGCATCCGACTTCGGCTCAGGTCATGATCTTGCGGTCCGTGAGTTTGAGCCCCACGTCGGCTCTGTGCTGACAGCTCAGAACCTGGAGCCTGCATTGGATTCTGTGTCTCCCTCTCTCTATGCCCCTCCCCCACTCATGCTCTGTCTCTCTCTGTCTCAAAAATAAATAAACATTAAAAAAATAAAAAAATAAAACAATTCTAACAGGGAGAGTGGCTATTAAGGCTACAGACCTGTTTATGAACATACTGCTGATGGCCAGTGTCACACTTCCTGTCTGTCCCTGCACACAGTACCCCTAGTGGTGGGCCGTTTGACTCGAGTAGATATTCTAGCCGAGGTAAGCACCAGAGTAGGCTTCAGACTCGATTAGAATTCAAAGATCTAATTTCTATTCTCTTGTCTAACATCCAGGAAAACAAACTTGAGAAAAAAATATTTACAAATAAGAACACGATGATTTCATTAAAGTACAGTTTGAAAGGTTATCTGATACAGGAAAACCTGCTTTGCTCTTTGTGGTTCAGAGAGAGATTTAGGTCAGTGGATTTCAGTTTAGGAACGAGTTTTTTGACTCAGTGTAAAGAACTTTCTGGAAAAGTCAAGAGTTTTCTAAAGAGTACTTGGTCTGCCTTAGAATGCACTGATTTGCCTGTCAATGAAGGTATTCAGACAAAGCTGGTAATGAACTTGCAGTTCTGAGATGCTTACAACCTATAATTCACTTGCTAAACCTTCGTCTTTTATTCCAGAACAGCTATCTTAGTGTTTTTGCCTGTTTTGCAAATTGGGTTATATAGCAAGTATGCAAATATATTTGCATATATTTGAATATATAAATATATTTAAAAGTTACTGTATTTATTTTATTTATATGTTTTTGTTTTCAAATATGCAAATGCCATTTTTCAAGCTACTCTTTCGTCTGATTTGTCTTTTAATGAATTCAGTCATTCAGCCAAAAATAGTGAGTCATATTGTTTGCTGATCACTGTGCTAATTCTTAGGGATCCAGTGTAGAACAAGACAAATTTATTTGCCCCAGACACTGACATGGGAAAGATACGTGAGGAAAGTGCCATCCACTTCAGACTGAACAGACAGGAATCCAAGAAGGGATAGTTAGTACTTGAATTGATTTCAGCTTAAGAAACAGAGGGAATGGAGAAGCTACAATAATTAATACTCTAAAAGTATTGGCACAGGCATAAAAAATATATCAAATGGACCAGAAAAGAGAGGGTAAAAAGAGAATTAAGTATATGTAAGTAGTTATAAGTACCTATGAAATTATATCCTTATTCACATTTTTACCAAAAAACTTCCAGATGAACCTAAAAATAAAATTTAAGAGTAAACTATTTTGTAATAGCCAGGAGAAAAATAGATTAAGATTTCATGTATTATGGGGCAAGAAATATCTAAGAAATAGAAGAGATCACAAAGGAACATATGTATGGATTTGATATAATATAAATTAAATTTTACTCATTGAAGTATCACTTAAAAAAAATAAAAGATACACACAACTGCAAAAAATATTTACCACTTGCATGAGAAGAAATCCTAATTTTCATAAAGGCAGAATTAATTCAATAACAAAAAGATACATACTCTAGTAGAAAAATTGGCAAAATATAAAAACACATTTCATTGCAGAATACAAATGATTAATAGCTTGTTGACATATGTTCATCCACACTACTAAACTAAGAAAATTCAAAAATGATACCATTGTTTTTACTGTCAAATTATCAGGAAAATTAAATAATACGTGGTATTGGAAAACAGAGAAGTCCTCATACTTGTTACCAGTGCATTTTTAGTTTGCTTCAGACCTTCTGGATACCATTTCGACAGTACATTCTTTACAAAGATTTATCTAAAACGATCACTATTATCATGCTGTTTGTAAGAGTGATACGTTAGCTTCCCATTGCCGCTATAACAGATTACAACAAATTTAGGGAATTAATTATTGTTTTGAGGATTTTTTGTTCTTTCCAGTTCCAGAGCTCAGAAGTCTGAAATGGGTCTTACTGGGTTTATTGAAACGGGCTGGCATCCAGGGATTGGCAGGATTGTGCTTCCATCTGGAGGCTCTAGGGGAGAATCTGTATTTTCACTTCTTCCAGCTTTCAGAAGCCACCTGCATCCCTTGGCTCGTGACCCCCTTCCCTCTTCGAAGCCAGCACTGTAGCATCCTCAGATGTCTCTCTGAATCCGACTCTGACTCTGACTCTGACTCTTCCGCACCTTCTTTTCACTTATCGGTGGCTTTGCGATTTTATTGGGCCACCCACTGAGCACAGGACAACCTCCGAATCTCAAATCATGAATTTAACCACATTTGCCGAGTCTCATTGACCAAGGTAACCTAATCACAGGTTCTGGAGATGAGATACGAACATCTTTGGGGGGCTGTTAGTCTTCCTACCGTTAAACAAAAGTATAGCATTGGTAAAATATATCATGATACCTTCAAATGATAGAATGTGCCATGATCTTTAAAAAATATATCGGATAAATTATATAATGTTTTCATAGTACATTCACCAAAAATGAAGTTTGTAAAGGAGTATATAATAATCATAACTTTGGGAATTAATTGCAATTCCTATGGGGAAAAAAAACAGGAGGATGAGACGTGAATAATCTGATTTTCTGGTATTACTTTTACTCTTCTCTGCAATGATTATATATTGCTTTTAAATCCATAAGATTGTTGTTTATAGAAACATTATCAAGTTTCAAAGTTTGCCTTTAGAAAGGAGGTTAAGTACTTTTATGAATTCCTTAAGAAGTAGGATAATATAGATTGTTACTTTGGAAAGCGAGGATAGTGAAATCAAGGTGAGATTTCTTACAGTCTCTGCTATTTCATCCTATTCTGGACACCATCAGTGACTTCATGACAAGAGGGGTAATTAACACATTTTGTTGGCATATCATTGACAGAAAACTCATTTTCATAGATGACAAGAATTCGATTTTTCTAATATCATAGTTCAAGTTCTTTGTTCTGTTAAGTTTGTATATTGTGAGTGCTTTTGTGTGAAAGAGGGATTCAGACCAGTTAGATGATGTCAGGTATATCAAAATGTGAATGTTTGGATGATTTAAAATTTTGAAATGAATTTTGGGATGTAACATTTAGTAAATGTCCTTCTTCAGCTTGTTTGAAGAAATCTTCATGTAAGAATATTTGAATGTCTGGAAATATCAGTCAGGTATATAGCTTGTGGCAGGCTACATAATTGCCCCCAAAGATGTCCAGAATCTCATCTCTAGAACCTGAGACTGTCATTTTATGTGCAAAACAGACTAGAAATTGTGGGCAAGTTAAGGGTGTAGAGGTAGGAGGCTCCCTCACCTCACAAGAGGGAGGTGATATATTTGAATTACTGAAAGAAAGAAAAACCGTCAGCCAAGAATACAGTATCTGCCAAATTATCCTTCAAAAAGGAAGCAGAAATTTAAAAATTTCCCAGATAAACAAAAGCTGAGAGATGTTATCACCATTGGACTTGCCTCACAAGAAATGCTAAAGGGAGCCCTTCGAGTTGAAATGAAAGAAACTTAAAAGGCAACAAAAAAACCTACAAAAGCATAAAGCTCACTTTGTAAAGGATATGTAGACAAATACAGAATACTGGAATGCTGCGATGCTGGCAAGTAAATCACTTTTTTTAAATTTTTTTTAATTTTTTAATTTATTTTTGAGAGAGAGAGAGAGACAGAGTGCAAGCAGGGGAGGGGCAGAAAGAGAGAGAGAGGAAGACACAGAATCCAAAGTAGGCTCCATGCTCTGAGCTGTCAGCACAGAGCCCAACGTGGAGCTTGAACTCATGAACCACGAGATCATGACCCGAGCCAAAGTCGGACACTTAACAGACTGAGCTACCCAGGCACCCTATGTAAATCACTTTTAATTCTGGTATAGAAATTAAAACACAAAGGCATAAAAAAACTATAAACTATAAAAGTGTGTTAATGGATACATAATATTAAAAGGTGTAACTTGTGACATCAATAAACAAAGTGTATAGGGAAGAAAAGTAAGTTTAGGGTATTTATTTGCGATGGAAGTTAAGTTATTAGCTTAAAATAGATTGTTAACTATAAGATATCTTATGTAAGAAACACGGTAACCTCAAAGAAAATACCCATAAAAGATATACAAAAGAAAATAAGAAAAGAATCAAACCATGTCACTGCAAAAAAATCAGTGCAGTGGAAAAGAGAAAAAGAAAGACAAAAATTTACACAACAGATAGAAAACACTTTAAAATGTCAATAGTAAGACATTCACTGCCAATAATAACTTTAAAGATAAATGGATTAAACTCCTGGGTCCAAAGACATAGAGTGACTGAATGAATAAAAACCAAGATCCAAATGTATGTGGTCTGCAAGAGAATTGCTTTAGATTTACAGACACAAGCTAAAAGTAAAGCACGAAAAAAAGATACTCCATGCAAATGATAACCAAAATAAAGGAGGAATGGCCATACTTATATCTCAAAATAGACTTTAAAAACTATAAAAAGAGACAAGAAAGGGGCACTTGGGTGGCTCAGTTAGTTAAGTGTCCGACTCTTGATTTTGGCTCAGGTCATGATCTCACAGTTGTGAGATCGAGCATAGATTCTCTCTCCCTCCCCATCTGCTCCTCCCTGCTCTCTCGCTCACTCTCTCTCTCTCTCTTAAAAGAAAACAAGAGAGACAAAGACAGACATTATATAATGATAAATGTTTCACTTCACCAGGAATATATACATAGCATCCAAGCACCCAAATATATAAAGCAAATATTAACAGACCTGAAGGAGAACTAGATAGCATCACAATAACAGTAGGGACATTCAGTATTCTACTTTCTATACTGGATAGAACCACCAGCCAGAAGATTAAAAAGAAACAGAGGACCCGAACAACACTATAGAACAAATGGGCCTAATAGACTTATCTAGCACATTCCACCCAACAGCAGAATACACATTCTTCTTGAGTGCTCATGGAACCTCATCCAGAATTGATCCCATGTTAGGTCACAAAACAAGTTTTGAAATTTAAGAGGTCTTGAATTCATATTGATACTGTCTAATTTACAAAAGAATCAAGAAGAATAAAATGCTTAGGAACAAACTTAAGCAAGGAGTTGACACATTTATATGCTGAAAACTGTAAAACATTGGTGAAATAATTTAATGAAGCCACAAATAAATGTAATGACATCTCATGTTCATAGATTAGATAAATAATATTGTTAAACTATCCATACTACCCAAAGTGATTCACAGATTAAATGCAATCTCTATCAAAACTCTAATGGGATTTGTTCCAGAACTGGATAGGGCAAACCCAAAATTTCTGTGGAATCACAAAGGACCCCAAATAGCCAAAACAAGCTTGAGGCTTCACATTCCTCATTTCAAAACATAGTACAAAGCTACTGTAATCAAAACAGTGTAGTCATAACAGAACAGACATATAGACTAATGGAACAGAATAGAAAGCCCAGAAATAAACCCTTATATACACAGTCAAAATGATTTTGGGGACATGTGGGTGGCTCAGTTGGTTAAACATTTGATTTAGACTCAGTTCATGATCTCACAGTTTGGGAGTTTGAGCCCCGCACCAGGCTGTCTGCTGTCAACACAGAGCCCTCTTCGGATCCTCTGTCTCCCTTTCTTTCTGCCCCTCCCTGAGCTCTCTCTCTCTCTCTCTCTCTCTCTCTCTCTTTCTCCCTCTCTCAAAAATAAATAAACATTAAAAAAAATTGTTTTGATAAGGCTGCCAAGACATAGTGGGGAGGGGATAGTCTCTTCAATAAATGGAGTTGGGAAAACTGAGCTTGCAAAACAATTTGGACCCTAATCTTACATGATACGTAAAAGTCAATTCAAAGTGGTTGAAAGAATTAAATGTAAGACCCAAAACTATAAAACTCTTAGAAGAAAATAGAAGGGAAAAGCTTCATAATGTTGGCATTGGTAATGATTTCTTGGAACTGGCCCCAAGGCACAAGCAACGAAAAGAAAAATAGACAAGTAGGACTACATCAAACTTAAAAGCTTCTGCTCAACAAAGTAAATACTTAACAGAGTGAAAAAGCAACCAACAGAATGGGAGAAAATATTTGCAAGCCGTATATCTAATAAGGGGTTGATATTCAAAGTATATAAGGAACTCCTACAAATCAATAGCGAAAAAAACACAAATAACCTGATTTAAAATGCACAAAGAACTTAAAAAAACATTTCTCCAGAGAAGACCTGCAAATGGCCAACAGGTATATGAAAAGATGCTCAACCTCACCAATCATCAAGGAAATATAGATCAAAACCACAATGAGATATCATCTCTTAACAGAATGACCATTATATAAAAACACAAAAAAAACTATCAAGCAACCCTACTTCCAGTCATTTATCCCATGATTTGAGCTCTCCAAGAGAGATTTGCATTCCCATGTTACCCACAGCATTATTCTCAATAGGCAGTATGTGAACAGTCCCTAAATGCCCATCCACAGATGAACGGGTAAAGACAAGGAGATTTACATACACCATGGAATCTCATGAAGCCATAAGAAAGAAGGAAATTCTGTTATGTGGTCTACCTAACATGAATGAACTTTGAAGACGTGACGCTAAGTGAAATAAGCCAGTCACAGAAGGACAAATATGGCACGATTCCACGTACACGAGGCACCTCAAGTAGTCAGACTCCTAGAAACAGAAAGTCAAATGGCGTTGGCCAAGGGCTGGGGAGAATGAGAAAAGGGAGTCGCTGTTCACTGGCATTTAGAGTTTCAGCTACAAAGCATGAGCAAGTTCAGACAGTGTGCAGATAGTCAAGACTGTGTTATACACCTCATTTGTCAAGAGGGTATGACTCATGTTATGTGTTTTTTGCCTCAATAAAAGCTCATGTTATGTGTTTTTTGCCTCAAAAAAAATATGAATATTCTCCACAACTGTGAATGTTCCAAAGCAGCTTCAAGTAGTCTCTAAAATTGCTGATGTATTTTTTTAACTGAAGTTGAATAGGACATATATGTGTATATATATATATATCCAGGAAAAACTGGAAAAGCCACTCACCTCCTACTCAGTAATTCACTGGTTTTAAGTGCTAGGAAGAATTAGCCTTTTTTCTACTTTTTTGAAACAACCATTTTCAAACTTTAAAAAAGAGGTACTATTTATACAGTAGCAACTTGTCTGCATGCCTGTCAAACTACTATATTCTACCATTCTGTAACATACAAGGGCAATAGACGATGTCCAAGTTAGTTTAAAACAGTCCTTCCAGCTAGAGAAGCACTAAAGCAGTAAAGAAGTGAAGGAACTGCACGAGTGCCTCGGGCGCGCCATAGCCAAGTCGGTGGCTTCAGACCACCGGCCTTAGTCTCTCACAGCTGGGGAGACCAAGGGTCTGAAGCCAAGGCATCAGCAGAAGTGCACTCTGTCCTGAGAGTCTAGGGCGGCTTCTGTCCCTTGCCTCTTCCAGGTTCTGGTGCAGGCGTTCCTTGATTTGAGACCCAGTGTCTGCCTCCCTCCATCTGAATAGGATCTCCTCTTGCAAATGTCTCTCTCAAAACTCCCCCTGCCTGTCTCTCATAAAGATGCGTGGATTGCCTTGAGGGCCCACCGCGTATTCCAGGATAAGACTATGGTCTTCTCTCAAGATCTTTAACTTATCACCATGTGCACCACAGAGGTAACATTCACTCTTTGCCATATAAGGTAATGTTCACATGTTTCAGGGGTTAGGAAGTGAATATATTTGGAGGGGAGCATTTTTTTTTTTTAACCTACCACAGTCACCAACACTGTTTTTTGCTCTCACAACATTTGCTACAAAAGCTCGTTCTAAGTATGAATATATTAGAAATGTCTGACAATACCTGAGCACACTAAATATGCCTGTATAGTTCTTTCTGGAGGCACTGTGATCACCTCCTTTTTACTCTGAGAGGAACACAGGCAAGCATAAGCAGCATCTTGGGACATGGGAATATATAGGAGCCAGGGTCGCCTGGGTGACTCAGTCTGTTGGGTGTCAGACTTAAGCTCAGGTCATGATCTCATGGCTTGTGAGTTCGAGCCCCACATTGGGATCTGTGCTGACAGCTCAGAGCCTGGAAACTGCTTTGGATTCTGTGTCCTTCTCTCACTCTGCCCCTCCCTCGTTCATGCTCTGTCTGTCTCTCTCTCTCTCAAGAATAAGTTTAAAAAAAAAACATTTAATTTTTTTTAATTAAAAAAAGAATATATAGGAGCCAAAAATACCCTGTATCTTTCTAGGTTCAAATAGGGACTAGAGCCCATTTTCATGAGACCTAAAATAAACACACACACACACACACACACACACACACACACACACACACAACCTTTTATTGATTGTTTTTATTCCAATCTGTAAGTTTTCTTAGAATTTCTAGGTTTTCTAATAAACTCAAGACAAAAGTGTAGATGGATGTTTTCATATATATATATATATATATATATATGTATATATACACACATATACATATACATGTACACACATATGTACATACATATACGTATATATGTACATATGCCATAACCCTAAACCCCAATTTTACTCATTTCTATGAAAGTCAGGAACAAAGAAAGCAAGGATGAACTCTGCTTCTATTTAACATGTTCTGGATGTATTTGTCAACTCAGTTAGATTAGGAAAAATAATCAGGAAAGTAAGAATTGGAAAACAAGAAAACTACCTCTGTTTCATGTCATTTGCAATGACATGATGGTGTACGTGGAAAATCTGAGAGAATCAGTGATAAAACTAATTTGGATAATAGAATCTAGCAATGGAGCAGGATATGAAATTTACATGTGAAAATCAATAGCATTTGTAGGGACAAATAATAACTTATTAGATGTACTGACAGAGGAAAATTTACTTTACATTGACCACCAAAAGTTAAATAACAAACTTAACAGGAAAGGCTCAAAATGTCCTGGAATTAAAGTATAAAACATTCCTGAAAGATGGAAAAATAGACTTTAGCAAATGAAATGGGACCTCGTGTTCTCGGGTTGATCACGAACATGGTAGTTCGTGTACAGAATTAGTGTACGGATTCAATGCACTGTGATAAAATTCCAGTGAGTTTTTGTTTCTTCGTGGAGGTAGGCAAGTTGACCCTAAAAATTCCTGTAGAAGAAAAACACAAGATCAGCTAGGAAATCACTGAAGAAGATCCATGAGGGGATCTAACCCTACCGGATATTAAAACATAATCAAAACCCCTAAAATTAAACCACAATGGGTAAGTGAATGGACAGATTGATGGAAGAGAAAGGAAAGCACAGAAATAGAAACATTTAGATACAGAGCCCAAGTGCATGATGGAGGGAGTCCTCAAATCAATAGAGAAAAGATAGTCTTTTTTTTTAATTCCAGTATTATTAATGGACAGTGTTATATTCGTTTCAGGTGTACAACATAGTAATTCAACAGTTCTGTACTTAGTAGGCATCACGATAAGTGTACTCTTAATCCCTTCGGTGGTGGTCTCTTTAATGATGTTGGGACAACCAGACAGCCTTTTCTCTTTTATCTTACTTTTGATTCCTTGTACTTTTGACTTTCTTAACTTCATTAGTGACACATGAATATCTGGAGTTTTATCGGGCAAAACCCTGACATCATGTCACCCCCAGATACTCCCATATGTGTCTCCGGAAGATTACTTGCTATAATAATGCTATTATATAACATTGGACACAGTTGACAATAGTGCTTCACTCTCTGATACTGAAACTGATATGAACCTGTAAAGTATGGATGCTCCTAGCCTCTCCAGCCCCCAGAGAAGCGTCCACGTCTGAGAATTTCCAAGGCGTTATAGACAGCCATTTTGAAAAAGATAAAATTAGATCCAATTCTTGCACTTCCCAAAGAATTAACACCAAATTGGTCAGAAGTCTAAATGTACGAAAATGGAATGATACACATACTAGAAAAAACACGGGTGAATTCCGCAATAGCCTGGGTATAAATAAAGGCTTATAACTATGACTAAAATCCCAGCGTAATGAAAAAGAAGACAGATAACTTTGACATCATCGAAGTGGTTTTTTTTGTTGTTATTTTTGTCTTTGGTTTTTACATTTTATGGCCGAATGCCATGAGCAAAGTCAAAAGACAGATGGCAAACTAGGAGAAAATATTAGCAACATGTATTATAGGTAAAAGTCAAATATCCCTGCTAAACAAACGTGTTTTAAAAATTGAGGTAAATATAAGACATGGGCAAAACACATAACAATTTACAAAAAGACAAATATTGCCCATGATCATTAAAAAGGTGATCAATTTCACTCTTACTAAAATAAATAAAGCAAGACTACAACGCAAGTCATCACCCATCAGCTTAGCAAATAACAGCACACTCTTTCGTGGAGATTGTGGAGAACAGATTCTCATATGTCGCTGTTTGGGATACAGACATGGCACAACCTTCGAGAGAAATCTGGCAGTTTTTAACAAAGCTACATGCCTTCCCTTTTCAACTCCTCAGTGCTCCTACCCTAAAGATAAACTATCAGCTGTTTTAGTACATTTGTACAAGATTGTTCATTGCGGTATTGTTGGTGATTGCAAAATATTGATAACTATCTAAACGTGAAAGCATAGAATAGTGGGTGAATATGTTATATACAAATATTATATATATGTATATTACATATAAATACTAATACATAGAATATATATATAATAGGAGTACTGCAGCTGTTGAAAAGAATGAGGAAGATTGCTGTGAACTGAACTGGAGTAATTTTAGAGGATGTTATTGATTGATAAAAACTAAGTGCAGGGGCACCTGGGTGGCTCAGTCGGTTAAGCGGCCGACTTCAGTTCAGGTCATGATCTCACGGTCTGTGAGTTCGAGCCCCGCGTCGGGCTCTGTGCTGATGGCTTGGAGCCTGGAGCCTGCTTCGGATTCTGTGTCTGCCTCTCTCTCTCTCTCTCTCTCTCTGCCCTTCCCCTGCTCACGCTCTGTCTCTCAAAGATAAATAAACGTTAAAAAAAATTAAAAAAAAAAAAAAACTAAGTGCAAAAGAGCACGTATCTCTGCTCCCTCCCGTATAAAATACAAGGGAAAACAGGAATGTGTACACACACATGCGCACACTCACACGTGCCTTTACATTAAAAAAAAAAAACACACACAGAAGGATTACAAAGAAATGATGAACCAGGTACAGGTTAGAAGGGATAGGGGAGGCTATGACACTTCTCTGGGTATATGTATTTATACAGATTTGACTCTTGGAAACATGATAATGTTCTACATGTTCAAAAATGAAATTCAGTCAATATGGATGGAAGGGGGACCCAAAACTGAAACAAACTGAAACACACAGACCCCCACTGCATTTCAAATGAATGCCATAACCACAGCGAAGGGAAGAAAAAAAGAATTCACTAATCCAAGTAATTTAGAAATGCAATATTTGACTGTATACCCTTAGTGTTAGGCGGAGGGCAAGGGGAATTGCAAACATCCTGAATTCTTTATTTTTATTTTTTAAATGTTTATTTATTTTGAGAGAGAGAGAGAGACAGAGAGACAGAGAGAAGCAGAGCTCGAGGAGGAGAGGGGCAGAGAAAGGGAAACACAGAATCTGAAGCAGGCTCCAGGCTCTGAATGTCAGCACAGAGCCCGATGCGAGGCTCAAACCTACTACCTACTACCTACCTCATACCTGCTACCCACATTCTTGGTCTCTAATACTACTACTCATTAAAAGAACGAGGGCCTGGGGCTCAGTTGGTTAAGTAACCCACTCTTAGTTTTGGCTTAGCTCATGATCTTCACAGTTTGTGAGATGGAGCCCCGCATAGGGCTCTGCACTGACAGCACTGAACCTGCTTGAGATTCTCTCCCCCTCTCTCTGCCTTTCTTTCTCTCTCAATAAAATAAACATTTAAAAAAAGAACCAGGGCTTGGCAAAAAGATTTCTAGAGTGGGGCTTGAGGGAGGTGTCTATCAAATGAGCCGAGTCCTCTTCTGTGAGAGAAGGTAAGGAATACTTCACAAGAAATGCTGAGCACACGTGACAAGGATGTAGGAGCCAGTTTTGGGGGCGCCCATTGGCTCAGTCTAGAACAGCGTGAGCACCAAAATAATTAAGTATAGTAGTGCCTTATAAACTTGCAGGAGAAAAAAGCAGACATCATCGCCCATATCATAAATAGACATATATACAAAAACAAGTAAAAAACGGGGAGAAAGGAGGGCTCCTGATTACATCGGAATGTCTAGTGCCAACGGTTAACTGTGAGTGAGTGCTACAGGTAGAAAATGAGCATTTTGCTAACACGATGGGAAGATTGGATTCGTCAAGATCCATTGGCTGCTGCTAACACTGGCAGGAGGTTTTGGTGAAGAGCAGGATTTCACATGGTCCTTAAGTGGCTCTTCACAGATCGCTTATTAGTTACAAGGGAAGCAGTAGTAATTACACAGCCCAGAAATTAGACATCATGTCGACTAGATGATCCAATTTAGCATCACTGCTGAGGGGCAGACGCGCAGAGTATCACCTTTAGCATATGCCAGCCAAGGATGGATAATCTGAATCTAATCATGAGGAAGCAGCAAATACGTCAAGTTCAGAATGAAGAACATTCTGTCTAATGAGGAAGGAGTGGGATTGTACTCCTCGACAGTGCCAGTGTCACAAAGACAAAGAGTCTGTGGAAGTGTTCCTGGTTCAAAGAGAGTAAAGAGATGCGGCAAATAAATGCAGTACTTCTCTCTAGACTGGCTCCCACACTGGGGAAGATGATGCTATAAAGTTCATCACTGGGTCAATCCAGTCCTACAAAACCCGGAATTCAATAATAGATTTGACACAGGTATTGTACACTTAGGTTCCTGAAGTCAGAAACAATATGGTGGAGAATTTCTCTATGTTCAGATGTAATTATCCAGAGACAGAGAGAAACACCAGAAAACAGTAAATGAGGTAAAATATTATAAAATAAAGGATGTATAAATAGTTTTCCTTCGTATTATTCATGTTCTTCAACTTCTGTAAATTTGAAATCATTTCTAAATAAAAATTTAAATATATTTGGAAATATGTCATTTTAACGTGAAAATTGCATGGAGAAGCCCACTAAACCAAACTCTTCAAAGTCGGATCTGTAGGTCGAAGTCCTCACATTCTTTCACATGCATGGTGAGCTTACAGTTTCCCATCGTCTGCTTCATCGCCTCAAGTAAAATTGTGCAGTATTTAGATTTCCAGACAGTGAAAAGCATTCATTAAACAATTGCCCTGATACAGCGAATGCTGCAGGCTCTTCTCTTTCTATGCAACACGTTCACTTATGCAACTACATGCATTCATTTAAAAATAATATTGTCGTAGCATCAAGAGTTCCTAAATCTTCATCAGCATGATCAAGCCTTCTAATCCTTCCTTTGTCCCCTTGTGAACAGTCAACAGGAACTCTCCATCCTTTGCCTCCACCCTGTCTACTCCATTCATACTCTAATAATAAGACAAAGAGAGAAAAAACAAACTTGACAGTGTGAAAGAAAGAGCAATTTTCCTACAAAAGGATATCAAGACTATAAAAATCAGAATTTTTAGCTAGCATGTATACCTCTCCACATACCGTGGCTACACAAGTAGTTTTGTTTCTAGAAGCAGCAAAATGGATAATTTATGGTTTTTCTTTCCAAAGGGCTTTGGGGTTCCCATTATAATATCTAGAATAACAGAAACATCCATTTACAATTTATAGACAATATATGTGTCTCCCCACCTTTAAATACATGGGCCCTGACTTGAGAGAAAAGAAAGAATACCTTCCCATTCCTCTGTGGAATTTATGCGATAGCTGGGCTCAGGCTCAGTTCGGTATCTGAATTCTGAATCCATTAGTGAGTCTGCCTAAAAAAGCCTTGATTTTTCAAAATTATAACTTTTCTCTAAAAACATAACTTTTTCAGTATTGACGTTATTATCGGCAGAAAATATTGGTAAATGTTTACAGTAAGCATGAAATGAAACACAATTACCATTGACTATAGTAAGAAAAATAGGAGATGGTATTTTATCAAAAATGGATTCATCATTAACCATGAAGTTTTCTTTCTCTTTTAATATGTATGCAGAACTCAGTAGTATATACGTAAATCTTTATATTTGACATTTTAATGTAATTGGAGAAATTATATGATTGCCCTACTTATCAAATGAATTTCAGCAAATCTCTTTAGCAATGCAGCTCCCTGCTTACCCAAAACTACCTTGGCATGAACCAGGGAAGGGAAGAGGGGTAAACAAAGATGAAACCCCCGTCAACAGATACTAGAAGGGGGTAGAACAAAACATATATACAAATATCAGGCATATAAAGCAAAAATGTATTTAAACCCAACCTCCATTAAGGGCATAAGTATGCTATCGCTGTCATTCCGAAGGAGCCATGAGCCCAGGAGAATCAATTGCTACCAATCAGGCACGAAGAGTTCCTGAAATAAACGCCTTGTCTCTTCTCCCCCAGGATTGACATCTTCAAGTACGTGATCTACGGCATTGCAGCTGCGTTCTTTGTGTACGGCATTCTGCTCATGGTGGAAGGGTTCTTCACCACCGGCGCCATCAAAGATCTGTACGGGGATTTCAAAATCACCACTTGCGGCAGATGCGTGAGCGCCTGGGTACGTTACATGTCTGTTCACGCGGGTTTCTTTCAATAGCACACAGGTGTTTGTATTCATCTGCCAAGAAGTAAAGTATTTGTTTTAACACAGTCGTGTTCCCTCCTGCGATGGCGATCTACAGCCTTAAAAATATTATTTTCTAAGTTAAGATTATTCCATGTGAAAATTCAGCTGCAAATTCTCAAATCATAGGCAACACAACTAGTTTTTGTTTTAGAGGCGGCAAAACGGTAGGTTGATTTATGATTTCTTTTTCCAAAGGGCTTTGGGGTTCCCATACAAAGAAGAGCAGAAAAAAAAACCCATCTGCAGTAATGGACGATATATGTGTCTTTTCTCCTTAAATATATGTTTCTGTGTTTTCCTGTAAATCGGGGGAACTGTATTATGAAATTTCTGTTTGATACGACGTAAGATAAATATTGTACTCTGGCTGGGGCACCTGAGTGGCTCAGTTGGTTGAGCATCCAACTTCGGCTCAGGTCATGCTCTCAAGTTTATGGGTTCGAGCCCAGCGTCAGGCTCTGTGCTCGCAGCTCAGAGCCTGGAGTCTCCTTTGGATTCTGTGTCTCCCTCTCTCTTTGCCCCTCCCCTGCTTGCGCTCTGTGTCTGTCTCTCAAAAATAAATGAACATTAAAATTTTTTTAATCGTACTATTACTATTGTACTATTTTTAATCCTTACTGATAATGATATTTACTGCAAGTCGAACTCATAGTCTAGAGCTACAGCAAGGCAGACAATGCACCAGGTCTGTGAAAGCACCAGGGTGGTTTAACAATTAAGAGTAATATAGTTGAAAGTACTTTTGAATGTTTATGCAGAATAATTCTCCTATAAAGAAATGTTGGAACTTCCATTATGGACTAACGTATTTTTCTTATTTTTCCAGTGTCATGTAGGAACATCTGTGTGATTGCAGCATGTATTTCATATTAAGTAAGAGGTCTCTAAAAAGGAATGATATAATTTCTATCAATCTTACAGAAAAGTTTGAAAATACCCGTTAATCACCAAACCTGTGCTGTTGTGTTACCAGCTTTAGGAAGTTCTGTCCTGCTGTTCAGTGTCTGCAGTGATAACCGTCTGAAAATAGTTTGCCTGTGTCGTGGGTATTTGTGGTTTTCCCTGGAATAATTTCTTGTAAGGCTCCTTTCTTCTTTGGAACGATGCTTATTGAGATAACTAAGTCTTTAGAGTCGGTAATATCGAATTACAGATCTGGAGGTCGTTAACTTAAGGGTCTTCGGTTGATTTAAAAATAAAATAATGACTCTTCTGCGGGCTGCTTGGCAGTGATCCCTAAGCAACGATACCTGTCCCTGTGAAGAAAGCAAGTTGGGATGTGAGATTCATTTATTTTCCGCCAATAGCGCACCGCGAGTTCAGTTAATGATAGGCCGTTGCCTGCAGTCGGGACTGTATCATCACAATACCACCTGTGCGCCTTAGCGAGCCACGTGACTCTCCGAGATCACAGTTTACTCAATTACAGAATGAAGACATTAGAGCATCCCTTACGCTCATTCCAGCATAGAGTCCATGATTCTAAAGCCCCAGAGAAATATTAGAGAAAAAGGATATCTCTAAGCACAGCTTCACCATCGGGGAGCCACCTTTTGCTGGGAAGAGTGCAGCCGATGATGTGGTTTCGTTGAGGATTGTAAAATCACGTCCTAGCATTTTATGCAGGAGTAACAGCTCACGGAAGAGAACTCCTGTCTCTGTACAGTTAATAATTATCTGCTCGCCATTCACACATCCCAGAGATATTTCAAATGAGAATTTTTACAGCAAAAACATAAGCCACCTTTTTTTCTGTAATAGTAACAAGTGTTCATCAGTCCCGCCCAAATGAACAGAAGCTGCGTGGGCTCCTCCAGAGGGGACACTAGAGGGAGTGGGCCCCCCAGGACACCCCACCCACTCCTTTAACACCCCCCACCACCTGGGAAGGAGCAGAAGAAGTTGGCCGAAACAGGAGCTGTATCCTTGTGCACCTGCAGAGGTCTGTCCCCACACTAAGAGGGATAGCTATACTGCCTGGAAGCAGAGTGGGGGCTGCAACACTAAGGGACCAGCTACCCTCTTTACCCACCTTGCTGGTCCCTCAGGGCTTGTGGTCAGAGCAAATGGGGAGGAGGGTTCATCACCCTCTCCCGCTACCCATCTTCCCTTGTTTCTGATTTCCACTCTGTTCTTTTCCCCCTTTGTAGGCAGATTGTACCTACAGTCTCCTCCGGGTTCTGCGAGTTCACCTGTTAGCCTGTGTTACCTCCCTTCACTTTAACATTGTCCCGTGATGCTACATCAACGCACTCCTTGGAACGCTGAGTAATATTAAAGGGTGGAATGGTTTTTTCGCAACAACTGTATTAAGTGAAAAGCTTCCAAAATATGGACTAAAAGAAACTTGTCATTCTATCCTGTTTCTCTGTGTTGTATAAAAAGTAAAACGGATACAAACTGAATCGAATTGACATCAGCACAAATGCTGTTTTTACGACATTTTACAACAGCATTATGTCACTGAATAGAGGATGCTAATCAGTACGGTCTTTTCTCAGTGAATGCTCTTGAAAGCAGAACTTGATCTGCATTAGAAATTTCCTCACCTGCGTATCAAAACCAGTTCAAGTCCATTTCAGAATTTTTTAATGCTGTTATTCAAAACCCAGAATGTGAGGCACATGAAATATAAGAGCCAACCTACTGGGTGGCTCAGTAGGTTAAGCATCTCACTTCTGCTCAGGTCATGATTTCGCAGTCCGTGGCTTCAAGCCCCGCGTCAGGCTCTGTGCTGACAGCTCGGAGCCTGGAGCCTGCTTCAGATTCTGTGCCTCTGTCTCTCTCTGCCCCTCCCGACTCACGCTCTCTCTCTCCTTCAAAATAAATAAACATTAAAAAAAATAAAATTAATTCATTATTAAATGGCACCAAGTTGAGAACAAGTCAACATGTGTTACTCGACTCACAAATACTTTCTTTGAATGCCTTCTCCATTGAATATTAAACCAAAAATCTCTTCATTCAGTTGCAACTTGGTTGGCATTCCGGGTCTCACATTTTGAAATCTGAGGGTTTCTGTTGTGCCATCGCTAAGCTTTCTCCTTTCTAAAACTTTCCCATTACTGTTGTGACACCAGTGTGGATCTTGGAATTTGTCTGTGCTTGTTGACGCTTAAGATTTTAAGCCCAACAGTTTTGAAGTAATAGAATTCTTTTTTTTTTTTTTAATGTTTATTTACTTAGAGAGATCATGACCTCATGGTCATGAGATTGAGTCCTGTATCGGGCATGAAGCCTGTTTAAGATTCTTCCTCTCCCTCACTCCCCTCCCCTGCTCACATTTCCTCTCTCTCTCTCTCTCAAATAAAAAAAAACAAAGCACGAAAAAAAGAGATTTTATTTTTTAGAGAAATTTTAGGTTCAGCAAAATTGAGTAGAAACAGGGATTTCCTGTATGCCTCCTGCCCCCTCGTAGGTCTAGCCCCCATCACTATGAAAACCCCGCACCAGAGCGGTGCCTTTGCCACAGCCAATGAACCTAAAGTCACAGTTTACCTTAGTTTACTCGTGGCGCACGTTCGACGGGTTTGGACAAATGTCCGATGACACGTGTCCACTGTCACAGCAGCATACAGGGTAGTCTCTCTGCCCTAAAAATCCTCCGGGCTCCACCTGTCCATCCCTCCTCGCTCCTAACCCCCGGCAACCATCGGTCTTTTTACTGTCTCCATAGGTTTGCCTTTTCCGGAGTGTCACACGGTAGGTAGCCTTTTCAGCTTGGCTTCTCTCAAGTAGTAATAAACAGTTTTAAGCTTCCCTCCATCTCTTTGCATGACTTGGTAGCTCATTTCTTTTCGGTACTCAGGGATCCTCTGTTGTCTGGATGGACCACAGCTTATTTATGCACTCCCTAACTCCAGGACCTTTTCGTTTCTCCCAAGTTCTGGCAATTATGAGTAAAGCTGCTGTACACATAGCAAATAGTATGTAGAACAATTTTCTGATCACTACTTGTGTGTGGGTATTTTGGGGCCGTAATGATGACATTAAAGTTGACAATGATTGCATCTTTTCAAGTTAATTTACGTAATGTTACATGATTTTTTTTTTTCCTGCAGTAAACTTTACACGGTATATACTTTTCGGAGCCTTCGGGGTTGAGTATTGTTAATGCTCTTCCGGTTCGCATCTGTAGCGGTGGTGTATTCTGGTATTGATTTGCTTTTCTTTGACTTAGCAGTTCTTCATGTTAGAATTGCGGCTCTCAGCCGGGGGCTGTTTTCCCCACTGGGGACGTTGCGCCCTGGTGGCTGCACAGCTGGCGTCTGGTGGGTTCGGGCCAGGGATACCGCTCACCCTGCTGCTGTGCACAGGACATTCCCGTATAAAGAACTTGCCGGCCCCGAATTTCCATGGTGCTGAAATTGAGAAACCCTGATTTAGAAATTTGGGTCACGTCCAGTGCCTCACTCATCCATGCGTTTTGGCTGACACTGGCATAAATTTCTGGCAAATCGTCCCGACTTTACCTTTCCTTCCCTTCAGATGCACTGCTCCGAGGAGCCTGAAGATGAATGTCAAGAAGCCTTCGCATCAGATGCGCTCACGAGAGCTGTATCGATTGGCAGAGAGCAGTAGGTCCTAACGCCCGATGTCCATGAGAATCACCTGCAGAGATTTTTAAAAATATAGATACAATCTGCCCGGGCAAGGAGGCCTGGGCATCTCTTTCTCACAGTTGCCAGATGGTCTCCCTGTGTGGCCAAGGCTGCAAACCACTCTCAGAGGCTGTGTGCCCCCCACCAATGTCCACATAGTGAGACCTCTTCACCCCAGTTCCTCTGGGCTCCCAGCTATTTCCGCCTGCACGATGACTATAGTTAATGATATGACTGTGTGCGATTTAGAGTTGTGGAGGGGCGCCCGGGGGGCTCAGTTGGTTAAGGATCCGACTTCGCCTCAGGGCATGGTCTCACGGGTTCGTGAGTTTGAGCCCCATGTCGGGCTCCATGCTGACAGCTCAGAGCCTGGAGCCGGCTTCAGATTCTGTGTCTCCCTCTCTCTCTCTGCCCCTCCCCTGCTCCTGCTCTCTCTCTCTCTCTCTCAAAAATAAACAAACATTAAAAAAATTTTTTTTACATTGTGGAGAGAGTAGATCTTGAAAGTTCTCATCGTAAGAAAAATATGTTGTGACCACGCGTGGTGGCAGCATTACCTGGACTTACTGAGTATGGTCATCATTTATTTCACAGTGTATGTAAATAGCAAATCTTCATTCATACACCTGAAACTTAATATGTTCTCTGTCCGTTATTCCTCAATTGAAAAGAAGAGTAGTTTATTGATTTATTTAATCCTCAGGTGACAGAATGGTATCTGTCACAACGCTAGCAATGGAAAGCTAGAAATAAACTATTGATAATTATGAGATATTTTATTCCATCCAGAGATTTGTTTTTACCTAGGATTACACTTGATCAATTTGAATAATTCTTCAGTTTGAGTAATTATCACATTCTAAGATCCCTCATTCAACAGGATGATAGAATTATATTTTTTGCTTGTTTAACTTGGATACGTTTGTGACCACGCACTGCTACTCCCTGAAATATGATGGGTATGTGCTCAAAATTCCAAAAGTAAGGTCTACTGTGCCTTTCTTAGAACAAAACGTCTGAACTGGGAGTCGTGAGAATTCTTTCTCACAGCAAAGACACCCTCTGTCAGCACTGAGATTCCTGGCCGTGGAGCTTGGCACGGAGAGCAAGCGTGAGTCCTTGTGGTGCTCTCCGAAGTCACGCCTTCCACCGGCCGCAAAGTCGCAGCAGCCGCACGCCTCAAAGTGTCTCAATCCACTTTGAATCTAAACCTATTGAATTATAAGTCCCATTCGACAGTGAACAGCACCTTCAAAAGAAGCTTTGGAAAAAACCCCTGGGACGGAAAGAAAACCGAGATAGGGAGGATGTCGCCGAAGGCATGCCGATTACCCTCCCGGGGAGGATGTCGCCGAAGGCATGCCGATTGCCCTCCCGGGGACTGCCGAGTGGCTTCCGGGGCCGAGGCACCGCGCTTCAAGCTGCGTATCGTGTTCCTTGTTCTCCAGACTATAAATTAGCCTTGACATCTACAATCGCAAATCATGAAAATGTGAATAAAGACGGCTTTTTTTTTTTCCTCCAAGGAGTTCCATTAACAAGATTTCTTCAGTTTTGGGGCAGTTTCCAAACTTTCTAGCGCCTTTCTCCTTGAGTGGGAGCCTGCTTTGAATAACTTTCCCAGACTCAAGAACTTCTTCTTCTTTTTATTTTCTCCACACGTGAAATGAAATCTAATTTCCCTTATTCTGTACAGTCCTATCATTCAGGAAAAACATATATTTTTATAGTTGGTGGCAGTCATCACAATAATGCTCTCTTGCATGAAAGTAGCTAATACTTGTCTGTGCTTCTTACCAGCCAGAGTCTACGCTAAACAGTTTTTGTGTGTTATCTCTTTGTGGCCTCACTAAATCACGTGAGGTCAGTTTCGCAGGTAGTCTCATTTTACAAAAGCGGACACAGCAGCATAAAGAGCAGCCGGACTCCATCCAGCTCAGAAGCCTGTGCCTTTAATCACTGTGCTCGAAGTCCCCCTTTATTGCTAAACAAATGTGACATTTGGGTTAGGGACACAGTCAGTGAGTGGCATGTTGGTGCTTGGTAAATCCATCTGCCTCTGCCCTTTCACAGAACAGAATCAAAAGGCAACGAATAGAAAATGACTTGCATCAAATCATGCAGATGAGCAGTGTTGGAACTGAATGAGTGCCGGTTCGCAGAGCGTTCTTAACATGCCGATACTTTGAGGCTCAGTAGACCTTTGTCACCTGTCACCTAGACTACGTGCGTAAGGCCACGAGAACTGACCGATTCGGAGCCAGCGCCCACACTGCCCAGGGAACTTGATCTGTGGATTTGCTTCCTTCCAATTCCAGAAAAGAGAAATAATAAAGATGACCCAAAACATAGTTCCTTTTCTCTCTGGTAGAGTCAAACGTAATGTTTACCAGAGACAGTGTCTTTGAAGACCAGTTATCGTCTAGGTTTCCGCATCTAGATTTCCGCATCTAGATTTCTGCATCTAGGAATATTGTTATTTTTGTGTTGAGAAAAAGAAGGGGAAGGGTTTATTGCTTTCTGTGACTGAAATCCTCTGATATACCTTACCCATATTAGGCCCTCGTTAAGTACTTGTTGAGTGAGACGAATTAATTCTGAAAGTGATATAAACTTTAATAATTCTCTTTAAAAAGTAAATGGATGTTAAATGGATGTTGTATTTGTTTACTTCAGTTCCTTCAGTGATTTATTTTTTAATGTTTTTATTTATCTTTGAGTGCGAGAGCATGAGCGGAGAAGGGGCTGAGAAAGAGGGAGACAGAGAATCCCAAGCAGGCTCTGCACTGTCAGCACAAAGCCCAAAGTGGGGCTTGAACTCACAAACCACGAGATCATGGCCTGAACTGAAACTAAGAGTCAGATGCTTAACCGACTCAGCCACCCAGGCACCCCTCCTTCAGTGATTTAAATAACTTAATATTCAGTAGGTTTTATTTTCTATTATTTTCAGACCTGGCTTTGTTTCATCTTGGATGTAAAGGTATAATTATATCTGCCAAATCATAGTTCAAGGGCATTGCTAAGATAGATGTTGGCTTTTCAAGCTCTCCAGCCATTAGTATCGCAGAGTAGAGACTGACGGGAAGTCAGATTTGAATGGAGATTAAGCAGTGTTATTACAAAGTATGTGTTTAAGTATGTTCTGGGTTTTTGAAATCCTGTGACATTTGCCAGTTTGTAGGAGACAGGTTTGATCTCAGGTCTCTTTGGCTTTATCTTGGCTCTTTTTATATTTGTTGTATGAATTCCCTACTATCCTTAATCGCAGTAATTTCTGTATTAATCACAACACAACTTTAATATAGGTGCATAAGCTCTAACATGACAGTGACACCAAGTTGACCATTTTTCGAAAATGTTACTTATTTAATGTGTATTCCGAGGATTACTACATGAGTTTCACTTGTTTGAGACTTCACTGAAATCATGAAGTCTCTCTGTAACTCATCACCAAAGGGATTAATAGAGTTGAATAAGAGATTTCGTTTCATACAGTGTATTTATTTTATTCCGTATTGTCATTTCGAAAACGTGACTTGACATGTGCAAGTTAAGCCAGAATTCACAACTGTTTCTCTTCAAAAGTCGTCCACAAGGTGCCTTTGAAATTCAGAAGGGAACCAAGTATCTATAGAAACTTAGCTTTTGGTGTACAAGGACCACATTTCAGACACTTTCAAATAGAATCCTGTTGCCGTATTAGCTAATAGAGTTATGTTTAAAAGATTAAAAATACAATTTCACCCCTATACTTCCGTTCACATGTCCTGGTCAACCCATGTTCTGAATCTGATTATATAAATATGGCACAGTCATCAGGAAATCTATCAGAAGATGCCACTTTTCAAACAATTCATACCGTCAGGTGCACAGGCTCACAATACATAACATACACAGAGAAGAAGGTAATACGGCTTGGAGTGGATCTCTCTCAAGATGTGAATTTGGGTCATCATCTTGAACGCGTGGAAATGCGTGTGGAAACCGAACATACATCTCTTTCCAACTTCCAGTTTTGATTTGAAGATATAATTAAGGGTAGTTGGGTTGGGAGAGAGAAGGGGAGGAAGCAAAATTATATCCCTTTTGGGAACATGTACAAAATACAGTCACAGAAAACAAAACTGAAGATTGAGGGAGTACGCTGCTGTGTGAGTTAACTCCGAGGACATCTCACACTGAACGAGGATGAGGTCTACCAAGCCGCCCGTTCCTGTGGTCAGAAAACTGAGTTCCCCGCTGGCATCCCCAGGGCACAGAGCAGTGTGATGGTTGCTGATGGTATGTGTGGATCGAAGGAATGGATTAATGTATGAATCAGCCTTTGAAAAGTGGACAAGAATGTAGTTCTCAAAAATCTTCCCTGGATTTTTTTCTTCTTTCATATTTTCTGTTTTTTGCTGGACAATGACTTGCTAATCCTAAGGTCAGGACATGACAGGTGGCAGAGAACGTTGTCGTCTTACTCGGTGACACAGGATTCAAATGAGAAGAACCAGATATTGTAGCAGAACAATTGTTACAGTAGTGACTTTCTTCTTTGGCTACTTTTCAGGGATAATACCGATTTCAATCTCCGATATCTGAGTACGATGAATTACTACTATGTGACAGAATAATGTGGCAACTCCCATGAGACTGTCTGCTGTCATCCTCTGTTTCTAGTTGGTGTTGATGAATATGGGCACTTCATGTAATGAATTAATCCTCTGATCATGGGAAACATACTAATAAGTCCAACCACACATAACTTGCATTGAGAAATATAATCAATTTGCATCAGTGGGTGCATTTAAGCCTTCACTTAAACCTCAGAGGATTGTGACTTACACGTGTTCTTTTTCATTCATATCTGAACGCAAGTCTTAGATTGGAGAATTCAGGGTGTATATTGATGTAGACAATTTTATATGTAGATAATGTGGGTTAAATAGTTGGTAAGTAATGTGGAGTGTGCATCTGTCTTCTACCAGCTCTTCATCCAGCTACCAATGCAGACATCTGTCTTTTTATCCAGCATCTAAGTCGTGCCTAAATCCAAAATGCATTTAATGCATGCGGAAATGAAGTGTCTTATTCAGCTATCTCTGGGCATCTGAAGAGCCTTTTGTGACATTTTACAAATGCTAAGTATGTTTCTGAAATAAGCAAAAAAAAAAAAAATCCCTTTATGTTCAGGCTGAAAATCACATTTTACTTTGCTTCTATAGCAAAAGTAAAATTAATATTCATGACAAAAGGCTTCAGATTTAAAGTGTACAGAAATCTGGAAGAAGTACGCCCTTGTATGTCACTAGTATTTTGTACTAAAATGACTTGAGAATTACCGCATTTATAATATTAAATGTAAACATGACTAAGCGGCTTACCTAATTATGATAGGAATGGTGCTCATTCGTTGTAATATAAATTTATTGACATTTTAGGGCCCCTGGGTAGCTTCATTGGTTAAGTCTCCAACTTCGGCTCAGGTCATGAGCTCACGGTTTGTGAGCTCGAGCCTTGCATCAGGCTCTGTGCTGATGGCTCAGGGCCTGGAACCACTTCGGATTCTGTGTCTCCCTCTCTCTCTGCCCCTCCCCCACTTGTACTCTATCTCTCCAAAATAAATAAGTATAAAAAAAGTTTTTTTTAATTTATTGACGTTCTAACTTTGCAGAATCCCTTCTAATACCAGTTAACTTTTCTAAAACATGGGAGGTGAGATTTTTGAGACAAAAACATGAATGAAACAGACATACAGACGCAGATGGACCCTGCCTTCCTTCACTCCTCCCCTCTGCCGTGGTGCGATTTCCCAGCAGGTTGTTCACAGGAGCCTGTTTTTTCTCGCAGCTTCCCGTGGCGCGCTTCCGAAGGTGTCAGTGATAATGATCTGTGCGCGAGGGCACTCCCCTCTTCGAATCGGGTTTCGTAGATTAGGCCCAGAGCTCTTCTCCTCCAGCAGCTTACGTGTTCTCTCTCTCGACTCTCTCTCTCTGTTGCAGTTCATTATGCTGACCTACCTTTTCATGTTGGCCTGGCTGGGAGTCACGGCCTTCACCTCCCTGCCCGTTTACATGTACTTCAATCTGTGGACCATTTGCCGGAACACCACCTTAGTGGAGGGAGCGAACCTCTGCCTGGACCTTCGTCAGTTTGGTAGGTGAATCTCTACCCAAAACGCGGCCTTGTACCGTCTCACCTAAATGACTGTGTCTGACGTACTGCAGATCACTTCGGAGCCATCATTACTTCTAGCAAACAGACGAATGTGTCACAGTATTCACTTTCAAGACATTCCTTTTAAATTTACATAAGTAGGAATTTTAGAGAGATTGGAAGTTGATCTCATGACATGAACATACAACATGTGTGTTTGAACAGGCTCTCCAGTTGTGTTTCCTGGTATTGGCACAAAATAGTTGTGATGTCCTCATCCTGATTCCTTTGTACTTTTCCAGACTCGATGTGATGCCTGCGTCTACATTTATTCTCCCATGACAAACTATACAATTCGTGAAATCTAGTGTGATCACCTAATAAACGTATTTCACTGGCTTCCAAAATAAGGCGGAAAAGGTTAGCATTTAATATAAACAAAATCAAAGAATGCTAAGCCAATCAACAGTCCTCTTTGGTTATTTTTGTTTAGGGCTAAAACCTCATGTGATAAAATTCGTTTCTTATGTGTAGATGGGCTTGTGATTCATGGGCCCTATTCTGATTGTTTTGTCCACACCGACTTGTTTGATCCTCACGACAGTTCTGTCTGGTGGACGCTACTATTATCCTCCTCACAAATGACAAAACTGAGGCACAGAGAGGTTACATGAGTTGCCCAAGGTTATCCAGCTAGTGACAGCGCCGGGATTCAAACCCAGGCCGTCTAGTTCCGGAGTCTGTGGTCATTGCAAGTCGGTGCGCAGCTCTGTCCTGTTAATAGACGAATGTGCAGAAGTAGGTCTGATCTCACCTAGCCTATTTGGAATCCTCATCCATCATTCATAAAAAAAAACATGGCAGCTATAAAATTTCCAAAAGATCTGGAGATCCCCATATTTGCATGGATTTTTCCCCAGAGATGGGCTATTAAAATCTAACCCATGCTCATCTGGGAATGCTCCCTCTGATTTGCTGTAATGAGCTCTCCACATACTTCAGGAAAGTGGGGACCATTTCACTAGGTACTGTCCGCAGGCCTTACGGCTCTTTGGGCATGCTCTAGACAGCGGGGAGGTAGAATACAACTGTCCACCCAGCCAGATGTGTGTTCCAAGGCTGTGGCCCGCTCCCCATCCTAAAAGCCAGAATCCTGAGCCTCCTTTGCCTGATCCTAATAAAAAGCAGCGTCTGCTCTGTGGATGAAGTTCTTGGCAAGAAGACAGCGAGGGAATATGGACAGCTCTTCGCCCGGAGAGGTTTCAATCTTGGAATCGTGTCCCACATAAACACAGGAAGAGAATGTCAGCAACAGCGGTTGGAGGTCACGAGAACAGCTGCTTGGAAAAAGTGTCCCTCCCTCCGGCCCCTCCCCTTCAATGTCTGCCTCTCATTCTGCTGAGCCGCAGATTGGAAATGGAAGAGAGGCGACTGCTCGCTCAGACAGGGTTGCCAGCTCAAATACGGGCCACCTAGTGAAGTTTCCATTTTGGATAAACGGGCAATTATTTTTTAGTACAGTATGTCCCAAATACTGTGTGGGACACCCTTACAGTAGGTATAAACCCTGAGGAGGGTTAAAGCTGGTCTTTGAATTTTAGCACTACTTACAACATAGTGAGCCAGATTTATTCTAATGTAACTTTTTTCCATGCCGCGGAAGAGAAGGCACTTTTCAGATGCCATGCAACCTTTTGCATCAGATATTCTATCTTTCCGTTTGCCCTTTAATACAGAATCTACTGCCTGGATGGCGTTTATTTGCCTCAATACGAAGGCTGAGTGTACATGTGCAATCAAGTTAGCAAGGGGCATCCACGTAGAAAAGGACACTCCCCCGGGTCTGGATTATGATCAGAACGGACATTTACTAATGTCCTCGAAAAAAAAGCGATTAGGTGGGAAAGAACCCTCTGTAAAGCAATTTCCCTCCTTTTGCGAAGTTGTCTCATTATATCTAGATGGTATCTTCTCTCTCAGGGGTCAAGGTCTTTGGGCTGCATGGGGGGAGCTCTCGTCACGTAATGGCTGCTCTGCCTGCTTAGTTTCTAGTTGTGTCTCGCCCTTCATTCCCCTGCATGTGATAAATGTATACGTGGCATGCAAATTGAATGGGAAGCAGGAGGTACTACGCAGTTCATACCCTTGGGGAATTTAAAGATGGTTAGTCTTATTAAGGTTGGCCGTATTTCAGAAGGAGTCATGAAATAATTTGACTTGCGATTTTAATTTTTTAATTCTTTCGTAATGATTTCTGTTGCCTTTCAATTATATGTACAGCAGTTTAATGACCTTGAATGCATTAGGGGTTTATCTTAGTGAATTTGTTTCCTGAAATGTTAATGCTGGTTCCCATGGTATCATCTAGATCCAGACTTTAAACTGTATTTCGTTAAAACCTGGTTTTGATGAAGCTCCCTTGGGGCCAGCCGTAGGGAGAGAGGGGTGGGTCCAGAGCGGTGGCGCTCTCCTGTTAGCCTCGTAACCAGCCGTCCCTCTGTCTAGCGCATCCGCACTGTAGCAGGGACAGCTTGCTTTGATCTGATTTCCAGTAAAATTTCATTTCACTTGCTTATTCATACTTCAGACAAATATTTATCGAGCTTCTATTATGTTTAAGCACTGCTCAATTTTGAAAGACAAAACTCTCCGTGTCAAAAAAGCAAAAATCTACCCATCGAGGGGATTAGGTTACCAATGGAATTAAGGTCACTATCAAAAAACGTGCAAATTGTCCTGGATGGTCCAGATGGGCCCCTGTAATCGCAAGTGTCCCTAAAAGTGGAAGAGGCAGAGAAGAAGAAGTCAGAGGGAGATGGGCCTCCGAAGAAAGGCTCAGAGAGATGCAATTTTGCTAACTTTGAAGATGGAGCAAAGGGGTCAGGACCAAGAAATATGGGGAGTCTACAGAAGCCAGAAAATGACACATTAGGTATTCTATCATCTTTAAAACTGGTAATGTAAATGGTAAATTATTTGAAAATTAAGCATTTGTATTTGCTAGTAGGGAGTTAATTTCCTTCCACATTTAAGGGTTCATAGTGTCCTAATACCCGTTCGTTCTACTTCCCTTGGCCTCCAGCTTGCAGTTTCCTTCCTAAGAATTTACACCCTGAGCAGTGGTGCTTCCGCTGTCCAGAAACAAGCTTCCGTTGCTTAGTGATCAAAGTAACAGGAACTGTGCACACACATGGTACATGATTTTCTCTGAAAGTTTTCCCCGTCTCAGACACAACCGATACTTAGAAAGCCAGAAGTATATTACTTCTATTTACACAACGTAAAAGACATTAAAAAAAAAAAAATAAGAGTGCCTGGGTGGCTCGGTCAGTTAGGTGGCTGACTCAATTTCAGCTCAGGTCACGATCTCACATTTTGTGAGTTCGAGTCCCGCATCGGGCCTGCTTGGGATTCTCTGTCTCCCTTTCTCTCTCCTCCTCCTCAAAAATAAAAAAATATTTAAAAAAATTTTTTTAAACATAGGAGAAGCTCATGGCTGCAACTCTAACGCCTCAAATTCTTACCATTCTCTCTCTGTGCAGTGTGTTCTCGCTGCCTCTCTTGTACAGTCCTAACTTGTTACTTGTTTGTAAGGGACTGGAAGTGTCACTGTGCCTATATTTTTGTTAAGGACTTTTCTGTATGTGGTGGACAAAATATGTGTAAATGTATTCAGTATTTAGAAAAATTAGTAAAGCTGAGTAATTTACTTAATTTGGGGTTAGGCCAATTTGGCCATTCATCGACAGAGACGCGTGGATCAAAATAATCCAGTTTTCAGATTTGCAGCACGTATTACACACACTTGCTCACTTTCATAGCTTCATATTACACCAATGTGCATTTACAAATTATAATCTAGTTGTAATGTGTATTTTTGTGATATGTGGTATTTACATCATAAAATTATGATTATATATATTACATATAAATGTATGTAGCATTTATACATCCTGGAAACTGAGCGGAAGGGTTGGGTTACAATATTTTAAAGGCGATGGAGGAAGGCTTCACCGAATAGCTGTTATTGGAAAGATATTAGGGTCGTGGGAATATTATTAGTGGAGGGAAGGTTCAGGCAAAGTCACCCAGGCTTCTTGGCGCCATGCCTGGCATCTTCAGCAGACAGCAGAGAGGCCATCGTGGCTGAAGTAGAACAAGAAAGCAGGGAGAAGAGATTGAGACGCAGTCTGGGAGTCTTGGCGCACCGTGATGAACGCATCGCAAGACGTCAAGTTTTAGAGACTTTGATTCCGAAGAAAGTAGAGAATAGCTGAGGGTTTTGGCAGAAGAGAAGCGAGATCCCCCTTTATATTGTAGAAGGGTCACTCTGGCCACCGCAGGGGAAATGGACTGTCGCCAGAGTGGAAGCAGGGAAGCAGGTCGGCGCTCTCGCAGTAGCCCCGAGGCGACAACGGGCTAGTAGCGAGAGAAGTGGAGAGAAGTGGTGTGGAGCTGGCCGTGTTTTCAAGATCGGGGCTGCAGAGCCCCCGATAGGGGGACATGTGGGTTTGAGAGAAAAAGAGGCTCCAGAGAGGGCCACGCTGGTTGCCGGGACCCCTGGGAAAACTGACCTGCTGTCACATGAGCCCGGAAGCCGACAAGCAGAGCTGGCCTGGGAGTGAGGCAGGCAAGGGAGGTCAGAGTTCACTTTCGAAGACGCTGAGTTTTAGAGACTTCTTAGGGATCTAAATAGAGTTTTCAGGTAGGAAACAGGGTATTTGAGCCTTGACTTCAGGAGAGAGGTGTGGGGCTGGCTGGCTGGGTTTAGAAGCTGTTGCTAATACTTAGCAAGCTCTGACACTCCGTGAGATCAGCACGGGACAACGATGACCGAGCTGTGCCCGCTGAGAGCTCCCAGGAACCAGGTCCCAGAGAGAGGGGGCCCGTGGGAATGCAAAGACAAAAGCAGGAGTCCCTAGTTTTGGGGAACCTAATGAAG
Source organism: Paguma larvata (assembly GCA_030068075.1). NCBI lineage: Eukaryota > Metazoa > Chordata > Mammalia > Carnivora > Viverridae > Paguma > Paguma larvata. The sequence continues at coordinate 32,960,111 of CM057823.1, forward strand.
AGAGCCCGAAGGACAGGGAGCCGCCAGCTGCCCCCAGTGCTGCTGACCGGCCAGGAAGAGAAGAGCCAAGTGTTCATCTTTGGTTCTAATTCTGTGGAGGTCATTGCTGAGAGCTGAGGCAACATCCGCCTGGAGTGGGTCTAAGTAGAACGAAAAAGAAGAGACGTGCAGACAGTGAGCATGGTCCATGCTTTCTAGGAGTTTTGCCGCAAAGGTGGGCAAAGACCCAGGTAAGGAGCTGCGTGCACAGCCTGGGTGTCCCACCCGAACGAAGTCTGTAGCAGATCGGCGCGGAGAAGGACGCTTACCAGGACGCTTCCTCAATGGCGATGGTTGGTTAGACAAGTCGTAGGGGGTTCTGATTGCCCTCCCCCCCTCTCTGTGGCCGAAAGGAAAGGTCACAGAGAACACAGGTCTGAATTCGATGGACTACCTCAAAGCCAGAACACGTGGATGTATAAACACATATTAATTAAATAAAGAGCAGGTAGTGCTAAAAACGTAGGTATTAGTTTGCTCAGAACTTGTGGGGTCTTTTCCTTTATGTATATATGTTTAACGCTTCCGTAGTTCTCAGCACAAAATCAGAGACCCATTTTAGGAGAATCTCGATCCCTCTTCTGTAAAATGAGATGTGTGGCGGTGTATCGCCTCTGTGCCCCCTAAAAATGCAGTGCTCCTGGCAAACACTCCTAGATCCTGACAAACAGTTCTGTGGTGCAGTTCAGACTTACATGTTTTTGATAATTTCCTAAGTGATTCTCATGCAGCGGGTCCATAAACCAACCAGAGCAAGGGTCAATAGGAGTGAAATTACAGTATTTTTTTTTTTTTCCCTACTAGTAGCACTGTTTTCGGTATTAGCAGAGGAAAATTAATCCTTTGGGCAATATGCTTTTATAGACTTCACAGAAGCACTGTAGCAGCAGACTAAATTTAGATCCAGACTTCAGCACAGTCTGGGACATAGTGTTCAAAATCATTGTGATGCCTACACCATTACATTAATGGACCAAACCAATCAACTAGCTGCACTTGAATCTGTGATCCCGGTGGCGAGGTCCAACTGAATTGAGATTGAAAATGTTTTATGTTGCTTGAGGGCTAAATAGGTTTGGTATTCCATTCATAATTCTGTTTATAATTATTATCTAGCAATAAAAGCTGAGGAAGAATGTCGCCATTATTACTATAGCATAGAATGGAACTTGCCTAGACTTTTTCAGCATAAGATTCTTTTTCTCTCTCTGGGCTTTTGAAAAACATTTATAAACTAAGCTATAATTTTCTACATGTTGTAGGGATTGTAACAATTGGAGAGGAAAAGAAAATTTGCACCGTCTCTGAGAATTTCCTGAGGATGTGCGAATCCACCGAGGTAAAAGTTTCTAAGCTGTTTATATCATCCAAATTTTAGCTTCCTTTTGATATTTGAAAAGTAGATAATTAAATCTATATCGAATTGTCCCCTTTTTCTCTCAGAAGCGATTTTACTCACGGTTATGCTATGCAGGGGGTCTGGAGAATGAATATGAATGAGGTGCTCTATTTCAGTAAACATTATAATAAATACATTTTCTAGAAATTACCATTTTAATGAAAGTTGAACGTTTTTACTGTTATGTTGAAAAAGATAGACCATAACCTTATATTGTTCCATTATTACTAAAAACCGTCATTATTAATCAGGATCTCATCTTTGTAATAAAATCATATTGAAATGATGCAGTTGCCAATATTTAAATAATTTGCAGGAGAGAAGATACCGCCTTAATGTTTTTGGATTAAGTAAAGGATTTATCCTAAGTGCACTCTTGTTAAAGATGTACAGAGTTCTTATCCATAAGACAGCAGCAGGTCCTGATCTCGCTTCTGCTTGTAATCCTGCCCTGCGTTTTGATTCTCTGTGGTTTCCTTTTCAGCTGAACATGACCTTCCACTTGTTCATTGTGGCACTGGCTGGGGCCGGGGCGGCAGTTATTGCTATGGTAAGACCCGGGAGTGCTGAGGCTTGGTGTTTCCGTTTGTATGAGAAAGCTATTTGCTTGTGGAGTTGAAAATTTATCTTCCACCCTGAAATCCACACGAATCCTATTTATTATAATATCAGAAAAAAAAAAAAGGGGGAGGGAGAAGGGGGAGGGAGAAACAATGGGCCTATAAATAAGAAAAAAACAAGGCTTCACCTGAAGAAGTATCATCATTACAATTGAGATAGTATTTGGCCAGCTGTTTAAGGATCTGAACACGCAATAATATTGGCAACGTTAACAAAAATAAGTAAATTCATTAGCATTGCAGATATTAGGTTACTATTAACATAAACAATTCTCTCTGGAGCATACAGGTATTTTTCAGTGTGAGTTCTAAGTCACCTAATCAATTGCTTAACTTACATTAACTTTCCCTTCTCCTTATTTAAGAACATGAAAAAGCCATATTGAGTCACTTATGAAAAATGAATTAATTTATTCTTCCTAACACAGACCTCGCTAGTGTTACTGTCTTTTATATCTCATTTTGTTCAGAAATACTAAGAACAAGTTCTTAAAGTCAGGCTCGTGCAGAGTTTGGTGGACCTGCAGTGTCCCAGACGCCCGTTCTTCCTTTGTAACTCAGTGTGACGGCCAGTTTGCTCACCGGTCTGCCAGACACCAACGGTGGACAGATACTCGGAGCATCCGTAATAGTTTTTGCAGTCAAGGCCTTCAGTCCTTATTTCTGCATCCTTGTATATGAAATCATAATACAAAAATAAACTAGTATAGAACTCTAGAAGATTCCCAGTAACCTCACAAATATTATAGCCAATTCAATATGCGAAGAATGATGAATTAATTTGGTGCCGACACATGTTCTCATGTGTTGGTGAAAGGAACCCTTTTTAAAAAAGACAAAAAAAGTAGTTTTGTGTCTTGTCAAAGAAAAAACTAGAGATGGGGCACCTGGGTGGCTCAGTCGGTTGAGCATCCGACTTCGGTTCAGGTCATGATGCCGTGGTTTGTGAGATCGAGCCCCACGTCGGGCTCTGTGCGGACAGACTGTCAGCGCAGAGCCCGCTTTGCATCCTCTGTTCCCCTTTCTACGCCCTTCCACCGCTTGCACTCTCCCCAAAATAAATAAATATTTTTTTAAAAAAAGAATAAAACTGGGAATAATCAGTGCTAATGAGCGAACGGGCCGTTTCCAGACGAATTACTTTTAGTGACTTCAGGAACAGTTATGTATTGATATCTGATTCTGCTTTGCTAAAAATCATTTTTGAAAATAACAAAAGGACTACGTCAGTGCTCAAGTGAGTGTTCAGACATTTTGTTAATTTCATATCATATTAATTGTTCAACATTTTAGATTTAGCATATCAACCTGCACATGGGAATTTTATTTCGGGATATGACGTGCTTAGTAAGATCATGGTGGCTGGTTAATCGGAGGGGTCACAAGGAAGCTCTCAGCAAAGGCCTGTCTAGTCTCAGCCTAAAATCCGTGCTCACATATGCCCCGGGGAAGCATTACATGTTCTGGGCAGCGATGTTCCAAACGCTCATCGTCCCCACGCAGCAGCCAGCCTGGCGCGAGATAAGAGGAAACATCCGTTCGTACACACATGTGCCTTGGATGATTTTTAGGGACTTGTGCACATTCAGATACAATATACACTCATGTATTAGAAGTTCACCAAAGCACTTTCTGAAAGGAAGTGTGTAATAAAGCATTTGTTCTTACTTGCTACCTATGTGTGTGAAAAATTCTGTGTCCAAGTGTGCGCCTTTTAAGGCACACGTAAGTGAAAAGTACCTGTCTAAAGGCATAATGTTATTTAAATTTCCCTAAAAATGCTTACTCTGAAATGATTCCATTATCAAAAAAGATCTTATGATAATAGTTAGATTTTATGTATTTCTTAAGGAATCTGTGCTTTGCATACAGTTAGATGTTAAGTTTTATATAAACTGTATATCAAGCCGCAAGGGTTTAGAATATTATTTTTTAAGTACTAAGCATCCTTTTGGATACTTAAATATATGCCAAGCATAAGTTCCTTAAGAAATACGTAACACCTAACTACTAACACCTAACTGGTTGACATCAGTACATATTTTCAGTTTATTAGCTCTGATAATAGTTTAGGTTTTAGGAGACAGGGATAATATGACAATAATTACTGCTTCTGTTCCTGATACTAATACTATTACCAATAGTACTCTTCTTAGCTAATATTTCCTTAAACCTCACTCTGCTGAAAGCACTGTCAAATCCACAAATACATTCAGTCGTCGTAATATAGCAACGGTCATTAACTTCATCACGCACTCTTGCAACACTCAAAGTATACCTCTGTCATTATTTCCACTTTAAAGATGAGAAAGTTGAGGTAAATTCTTCTCTCCCAAAATATTTAAAGCATCATCCAGAATTTAAGGCAAAGATTATGAGGATTTGTAGGACAACTACCATGGGAGCCACTCCATTATTTTTCAGAGATGATAGAAAGTTCTGTAGATGGCTAGCAAAAGTGGTCCACTTGGCCTTGCACCAGGGTCCAGAGACCACTGTTCACCTCCTGAGGGACAGTAACAAGTCTGGCAGCTTGTGGCAGAGGGAATGTCTGAAGACCTACTGGAAAGTGTCAGTTTCTGAACCCGAAGGACTCCGAAGCTCTTTGCAGTATTTCTCTCACACATATTTGATAATAATTTAGGGGTCATGTTTTCTCAGACTTTAAAAGGAAAGTCTTTGTACATCTAAAAGTATATTCATTCATGTGAAACCTATTTTGAGTACCCACCACTTGCTAAACACTCTCCACAGCACTTAATATTTTCACAGCAACAACAGCAGAGTGCCCCATGAATTTGGTTATGTGTCGAAACTCTGTTTAGTCCACACGTGTGTAGTGATGGGGCTTTTCCCTCTGAAAGCGACATAGAGTAAAAGGATAGAACTACAGCTCTTCTTGCATGTGGCTTACAATTTCCACTAAACAAAATGCAAAATTTCAGAGGAAATAGAACATTCTGGAACTTCTTATCGGTATGCATTCTTTTCCCGTATTGCCATGTCAAAACTGTCATTTTTTTTTCCCTACCGCCTGTTGACTACCTCCACCTATCGCAATAGTGCCCATTTAGAACTGACTTTGTATTTTTTTAAACGTGTATTTATTTTTGAGAGACATAGAGACAGAGTATGAGCAGGGGAAGAGCAGACAGAGAGGGAGACACAGAATCCGAAGCAAGCTCCAGGCTCTGAGCTGTCAGCACAGAGCCCGACGCGGGGCTCGAACTCATAGACCGTGAGATCATGAACTGAGCCGAAGTCGGCTGCTTAACCAGCTGAGCCACCCAGGCGCCCCTGACTTTGTATTTTTTATGTCTGTCTTTACTTTGCTAAAACCAACCTGCCCGCTGTCTTTCAGCATACTCCTGGCTAATCAAAATTTTAATGTTCTATTTTACCAAATGATGGGTAAAAAGATTGCCCACCCTTTAAAATTCAGATCAAGTAAAACACGAGCGACTCAGTTTCTCCTTGATGTTCACCCATTGAAATCCATCATTTGGAAAACTGCCTTATCTCCCCCATGGCCCAAGAGTGAGGGCAAGAAAGAAAAACAAACAAGTAATCGCCTAGCCGAGTCCATTCAGGTCAAATCAGGACCTTCGTGACTTGAGTAATTTCATTACTCGAGACAGATCAGGAGCTTCCTTCCAGAACACGGTGCTCTCTCAGCCATCGTGGGTGGATGTAAGCGTACAAAATCCGTCGGACCCAATACTTGCTCTCTTGTAATTCAGTCTAAAGGAAACTGCAGAATTCAGTGTATGGAAAATTAACTTGATAATTCAATCCACAGGTTTATCTTGGGGTTTCCATGATCTCTCTTTCCGTCCCATAGTGGGCGATGATATATCCTCCCGTTAATTCAGAGTTGTCTAGACTCACACTGTGTAAGCGACTATTTTCTGTTATGGATCGGAAAACATAGGTACACGAACATGAAATGTATAATCTTTCGGTTTGGGTAAATGAGGAAAGAAGGGACAGGAAGTATCACAGAAAGATTAAGAATCAACCTTGGATACTCCAGAATTGAAAAAGAAGAAAAAGAGATACTGAAAGAAAGGGAGCCGGGAAAATATTGTCATACAGTTGGAGACGTGACAAGGAATAATATATTTGTTCATTCCGTTACCACAGAAATTTTGCTTCTGTTTTATGAGCAAACATATCCTATGTAAGTAGGTAATGTGACTATTTCTTTCCTGGTAGCAACGTGGATTGAAGATACTGAACAGACTTCCAGTATAAATTATTTCTGTCTTTGATCAGGTTCACTACCTTATGGTTCTGTCTGCCAACTGGGCTTACGTGAAAGACGCCTGCCGAATGCAGAAATACGAGGACATCAAGTCAAAGGAGGAGCAAGAGCTTCATGACATCCACTCTACTCGCTCCAAAGAGCGACTCAACGCGTACACATAAATAAGCCGTTCCTGTCCTTTCTGCCGTTCAGATGCATTGGTGTTTAACTAAGGGCCATCCAACCATCCCACCTTTTGAAAAATAAAATACAGAAGTGCTTCTCATCAATGATAAGTAGGGTGACCTATGAATCACCTGAACACAATCCTTTGTTGTCGAGCACGTAGTTTCCTAATTTGTTAAATTGGTGTGATCAGATCTCTTCTACAAGCTCCTATCCAGCCTTTTCCTTTGTTAGATTTCTCAAACTCATTTCATAATTCCATAAGATCGAAGAAACTAACCTTGTCAAATGCAGAGATTTATTTGATTCTTAACCACTCCCCATGTGTTCATGCCTAACACCTTTTGCATTATTTCCTATGTTTTGAGAAGAAAAGTAGCTTTTTATACGTTTTAGTTTTGATTTCGGTAACTAGTTTAACTACAGGTAACCTTCAAAGGGACCATTGTACATTACGAACAATAGACAGAGATGGTATCACGCTGACTCTTCTCGAAATCTGGAAATCCTATCTGGGGGTCCGGGACCACGTCACTACAGGCCCTGGTTCATGTTCTCATCACTCTAAGGTGCAATTTCTAAATTTGTAAGAGTAGGATTAAAAAAAAAAAAGTGCTTCTTATCTTTGTTAACATTGTATTTTTTTCTTGATGTACTTAAAAGGTATTTCTCTCTGACTACTCATGTTTCCGTTGTGAGCACGTAGAAACAGTGACGCTAATGCATGGCTAGCTGCCTTTTTAAGATTGTGACACCAGACTTACCTTTTCAAGTTTAGTATAGAGACAACTTTAATGGAAATAACTACTGTGAACTACTGCAGAATGATCTCTTTGTGATTTATGCTGTGGCTGGATTGGAACTTTTAATATGCTAATGTGGAACATTAATTACCTTTATGAAGGTGGTATATTACAAATAAGCACACTAACCCCTCGGAAGTTGTTCTACCTACTTTAAAACGTTCTAACGGATTGCACCTCTGTAAACTATCCCTCCGATGTATATGATATATTTGAAAAGGCTTCCATTAATATAATAGTTTTGCTTGCAGCCTTCCGATCTATGTTGGTTTACCTGTAGTGTTTTTTAAAGTGTGGTCAGAGGCCACTATAGAATGTATCCCTCCCGAGTGTAGCGATATATCTGTGGTTTTATTTGAAGTCATTTTAACCAAATGTTCCTTCATAATCATTTATAAGAAGTACCTATATCAAAGGAATAAAAAAAAAGAAAAAAAAGCAATCAGTATTACTGGACCAAAATCGGTGTTTGTTTTAACCTTGACTCTTCTTTTGATGATTTCTAATGCTACAAGAATGTAAATGACGTAGCCTGACAAGACATTTTTGTCAGTGTATAAAAATTAGGTAGTATCGTGCACTGATTTGACCATTGTGAAATCTTTTCTCAGTGTAAGTGCATTTCTAATAAAATTTATGAGTGAAACAATCTTTGTACAACGACTAGTCATGCATCATCGTAATTTTACAAGTTCTTGTAGTAGGTAGAGGGGTATCCCTAGGGTTATCTGTGGCATGAATATGCATTCCGTAGTATTATTTAATTAATTTGGGGTTTTGCTTTTTTTTTTTACACGTAGATTATCTGACTGGTTCAACATTTTTTCTGATATATGCAGTATTACAGATATTCAGCAAAAGTATTAATGGGCTTCTTTAAAATTCTATATTCTAGTGTTTCAGTTCTGTGTCTTAACAGTTTGTGATGATTTTTAAAACCGTCTTTCAAACTTATGTAATGATGTTGATGCTTTTGGCTTTTTTTTTTTTCCCTGGTATTAGAGTTTGTATTTTCACAAAGAGTGCTTTGTAGCAGGCATTACAATTAATCTGTTTTGTACATAAATGTGCCAACAGCTTGATGGTGGCGTTTTTGAAATGTAGAACGAAGTGCTTGCAAAATGTAATAAATACACTTGTGTACTTTGTGTACTTATTATTAGCTTCTGCAGTGTGTTTTTTTTTGTGTTTGTTTTGTTTATTCTTCTCTCCTCTGTGTGTACACTCTTTCCAGAACCAACGGACGCTGCCTTTTTAGGATGCTTGTGACCTCAGCTGAGCTGACCTAACACTGAACTGAAAATTCTTTGCGTGACATACAGCATAGGAGGGCCAGAGGGATGGGGAGAGGGCGAAGGCGGAAAGATTTCGGAGGCCATTTCGTTTAGCGAATGATAGTGGTGCCCAGCTTCCGCTATTTCCTTGCCTAATTTCTGTTGTTTTGTGTTTTCTTTAGAGCTTCATAAACTAATAGAGACACACAAAAAAAGACTAATTCAATTCAGAAAGAAAAACGATTTCTTGGTTCACTTCAAACTGTCAAGGTGAGAGCAATTAAATGGAAAAAATATATATTTTCTAGGCTTTTTGTTTGTTTTGGTAGTAACTTCTTCTGGCCGAACTAGAAGTGGTGGCAATTTAAAAATGAGATAGGGATCAATAGAAATCTTAATTTTCACAAGACCTAAGTAACTGTATTAATCTTCAGTTATTTATGTATTATTATTATGAATGGAGACTTGAAAATTTCATGCACTTACAAGTATCTACAGTAATTATAAGCAGATCTGGGCAAAATGTCTTATGTTTTTAAAAGTCACTTTTAAGACAATAAAATAATTGCATATCTAAATCTTATTACATGGTAATTTTTACTCTTTTCAGGGTTTATGGAATGCTTAGCATAGCAAGAAGAAAATAATTATATGTTAAAGATTTCACATGATAATACTTCTTTTAAAATGTTTATTTATTTTGAGAGAAAGTGTACAATCTGGGGAGAAACAGAGAGAGAGAGAGAGAGAGAAGATTCAAAGCCGGCTCTGTGCTGTCAGCGCACAGCCAGATGCAGGGCTTGAACTCACGAACCTTGAGATCATAACAGGAGTCAAAGTCGGATGCTTAACCCACTATTTATATTCCCCCATCATTTATTTGTTTTATTTTTTTCGTATAATAGAACACACAAACTCCTTTGTAGAGGGGGTTCCACAGGTTAGAAATAATGCTTTTCAAAGTGAGATAATTATATTTTTTGAATACTTAGATCTCCATTTCTGTTTGTGTAAATACACATTTATCTTTAAAGAAGGTTATTTCCCCTTGGGCATTTTTTTTTTTATCTCCTAGCTTGTTGGAATACAATTGACAGATAAGTCTTTTGGAAATTATAAAGCTAATGTGGAGACCAGGAAAGTACTCACTTTGGGAAGAAAATGTGTTTGGGTCAGCTTTGGCTTGGGTGAAATCCGTTTCCTTCTTCATGTTAAAACTTAGAAATGGCACATTCTGATTTATTCACTCCACAATCAAGTGAAGTTGACGTTTGTTTTATGGTTGCCTTTTAGACAAAATAAAAAGGTATCATTTTAAAGTACATTCCATTTAAGGAACTCAATAGCTTACATATGCTTAACATGATGAAACGTGATTAAACTATCATATCTTGAGAAACACGCAAGTGTTCCGTGAGCTTTTCAGACCGCGGACCGTTTGAAGTCCGTGGGGGCAAATCTGTGAGGTGCTGCCGGCTCCAATGTGACCCTCTTCCTGCTTAAATAAACCCCCGCACCTGGAGTGTTTCTCACAGAAGTGCATTTTACCTGTTTGATCATTTTAGACCCTTTTTGCTCTTTTCCACAAAATTCCAACATACTGGAAAATTGGAAAGAACTTGGGAAAGTAATTCTGCTCTCGACTTGTTAAATTCATTATTAAATGAATCAGTGACATAAAATACTAAATGAAATAATATCAGAATGAAATAAAACTTACCTAGACCGCTGTATTATTTTAAGTTTATTTATTTATTGAGAGAGAGAGAATCCCACACAGGGTCCGCATTGTCAGCGTGGAGCCCAACACAGGGCTCGATCTCACAAACCGTGAGATCATGACCTGAGCCAAAGTTAAGAGTAAGATGCTTAACCGACTGAGGCACCCAGACACCCCTAGACCACTGTATCTCTAACCTGTGGAACCCCCTCTACAAAGGGAATTTGTGTATTTTATTATAGAAACAAAATGAAACAAGTAAATGGTGGGGGAATACAAATAGGAAAGAAAAGAGATCCAAAAAATTCTGCTATTATACTTGAGCTAAGAGGGAGAAAGAACAGAGCAGAGTTCTTGGAAGATATAAATTGCTGGAGGAGGGGGGTTGATTTTTAGACAGAAAGTAAAAAACCAAAGGTCCAAGAAGTAACAGCCTACAACATTTTTTAAAAATGCAAAAAACATTTGTGGCCACCGCTATTATTTGCTTCAGCACTGTGTGACCACTCGATGTATCCGAGCAAACACCCCCACCCTCCTGCCCTTGCAAACAGAACACCCCTTCCGCCCCAGCAGCTGAGTCCCGGCCCTAAGGCTGATCCCACTAAGCTGCCCAACTTTGCTGCTCTGATTAGAAAACAAGAACATTGTTTAGCTTTAAAAAAAAAAAAAAAAAGTGTTGCAATCTATTTGCTTTTTTGTGGTTTTAACAATTATTTTTGTCTCTTGGGGGCCGCCCTGATGGGGACGGGGGTATCCCAGGACAGATCCAACTCTGTGAGTCAGCCCCTCCAAAAAGCTGACCGTGTAGGTAAGCCGCAGACTTCTCATACTGATTTTTTTCAGCATGCCTAGAAAGTACGGATACTTTTTTCTCAGAAGGATTTGCACCACGTGTCACAATAAACATCCCCATTTTGACATTATGAGTTGAGATGGCAGAGAAGGTTCAGTTCAGGGTCCAGTAAAAATCTGGTAAAAATACAGTGATAAAAAAAAAATACACGACCCTCTTCTATGCTATCTATCAATGAACGTTCAGGATTGGCAAGTTTCTCGGGCTTTTTTAGATCTTTTTTATTTTATTTTCTTTTTTATCGCTGACATTGATGAATCTCTATATGAAATCTGTTAATCGCTCTGAAATCTCACATAACAGACATACAATATCTCATCGATTAAACTGTGAAAGACACGATGCCAACCTGGCCCTCTAATAGAGAGGAGAGGATTCTCAGAAACAAGAAATGGATTTTAAGGAATTACGACATCATTTAGAGAAAAGATGTAATCATCCAGCTGTATTACTCTCACAACTGAAAGAGCTGCCTCCTTCTGAACTTGCCGTAGCCCTCCAGCCTTCGGGTTATAAGCTACATTTGCTCTTCTCTCTGTATACAATATTCACAATAATCGCCGTGTTCCCCATCTTTCTTGGTGCTTTATTTGTGCATACCAGGGGATCGGGGCTTCCAGGGAAAAAGCAACATCCTGCATGAGAACTGAATGCTAACAAGATAGTTTTCCTGAATGACACCTTCGTGGTCTTGAAATAATTACACTTTTCAAAAAGCCCAGTGGATTACACCTAGTCAGTGGTCCACCTGGCAGATTAGAGACAACCATGTAACAGATGCGAATGATGTAAAGGCCACACTGTAAACGTATAGCTATGGTATTTATACAAGTCAACACAATCCATTTTATGATTTTCCCCCTCACTTCTTAATTTTCACTACCCAATACCAAAATCGTCAGGTACCTTCTACATTTCCATGAATAGAGTATCTATTGAGTTATGTAGTAAGTATAAACTTAATGATTCAAGTAACAATGAAAAGTGCCCCGCTACACCAGCGTAGACTTCAGGTATTAAAGTAGCACCCTGACCAATCAGTTACAGGGTCGGTACTTAGTTTCTGTCTCCAATGGCTTTGCCCACTGCCCCCATTCCATGTACTCAATTTCTAGAACTTGTAATTTCCAATAACCGCACACCATGTATATCTTAAATTTCATGCATTCCATTTCTGACTTCTGTTGGCTGCTTTTCCTGCTAACTTACCCCATCAGGACCATCTGTCTTTTTACAGACGTCACTCCCCTTGTGTCATCAGGCTTCCCCGTTACCAGCTTCTACTATACAGTCCATCATGGTGATCCCTCCCTCCCTCCTCCCCTCTGACCCTCAATGTTGCTTAAACGCACACACCGATACTCCAGCCTTGGTTTAATTCATTCATCTGTCCACTTTTGAACCTGCATTGCTAAACATGAAGAAAAACACAGCCTGACCAATCTCTCCTATTTTTAGAGGAGCCCTCAGAGCTGTCAGTAGGTTGACTCCATTTTTTTTTTTTTTCTGGGACAAGCGTTGGCAGCTTTTTCAGTAAAAGGCCATATAGTGAATATTTTAGGGTTGGTGGACCGTGAGGTCTTTGTGGCAGCTTTTTGGCCTTGACAATGTAGTGCAGGAACAGCAATTGGAAAATGTAAATAAATGGTCAGAGCTGTGCTCCAATAAAGCCTTGTTTACGGAAACAAATGGTTGCCCATATTTAGCCAGAAGGCCATGGTTTGCGGACTCCTGCTCTGAGCAATCACTCTTCTACGTCCCCTAGGAGGTTACTGTAGTGCAGCTTTCTTTTGCCAAACTTCCTTATCAAACACTTTCTTTCCAATCCCTGAGTTAGAAGTTGCTTCCTTTTTCAGGGAAAAGTGAGAAACAGTCAGAAGAACATGTCCCTGATTCCCGTCACAGTTAATTTCTTTGCATTAATATGCACAATTTCTGCCTTTTCTCTTTTTAATGTGGATGAATTGCTCATTTCTCAGGCCAAACACACTTGATATATTCAAGATCCTTTCTTCTCTACCTACTCGAGGGTAGGCATCAGACCAGCAAACTTTCCCTCTTGAACCTCTCCTGAATCATCAATTTTCACTTTCTACTGGCTCACTCCAATCTGAAGGCAAACAACAATAGCAATAAAAACCAAATTCCCTCCCGATTCCTCATCTGTCTACATCCAGCCTATGTCTCTGAAAGCTTATCTCTTTGAAAGAGCTGTACAATCACCTCCTCTTACTCCCCCACCGTTTTATCTTCCCTCCCTTTCAGTCAGTCCCTTGCAAACAACACTCCGTGGAAATTAGCCTTGTCAGGGTAACAAATGTCCTCCAGATTGCTAAATCACATCCAATGCCCTGTTCTCAAGTATCCATTCACTCTCTATTGAATATTTATTGAGACTACACCACGGCCAGTTATCCTTCTAGTCACCGGGGTATAGCAGTGAATAAAATGTAAAAACCTTTGTCTTTTGTGACTTACACTCTGATGCAGGGAAACAGACACTAATGAAATAAAGAACTCAGATGTATTTTTGAGATGAGAGATGCCATGGAAAATAATAAATCATGTAAGCCACTCAGAATGTTACAGGGTTGGGCCTGGGTGGAGAGTCTTCAGAAGTCTTACTAAAAAGGTAGCATTTGAGTTCAGACATGAAAAAGTTGAGAGAGTAAGTCGTATAACTGTCTGGGAAGGAACATTCCAAGCAAATGGAGTAGTAGAGAATGATCCTTAGTGGAAATAGCAGTGGAACCAGTACGGAGGAACGATGCAAAAATAATTAAGCGAGGGGAATAAATTGCTTACGGCCTTGCAAGGCACTGGCCTCTCCTTACTGAACTTGTGAGCAGCATTGGACACAGTTGGTCATTCCGTCCAACTTGATGTGGATTGATTCCTCCAGTGGATTTCAGGAGGCTCATGTTCACAATTTACCTACCAGCTCTCTGGCTCTGCCTTTCTTAATGTCCTTTGTCATTCTTCCTCAGCTCCATAATCTTCCAACACTGTACTTCCTGTCCCCATCTCTCAGCACCCACCCTCTCATCTCATGGCTGGAAATGCCTCCTATAAACCGATGGCTTAGAATTTAACTTCTCCGTCCAGAATTTCCTCTGAAATCCGGACTCATTTATCCCAAGAATATAGACTTGTTCTCCAGGCTCCCTAACAGACACCTCGAATGTTAACAGGTGCCCAACTGCAGACTTGATCTTGTCCCCAAAAACTGCACCTTCTCTGCTTCAGGGAAGAAGGTCTGTACTTCAGGTTCCTCAGACCCAAATACTGGACTCCATTCTTGACTCTTCCAAATGTATCCAGAATAAGACCTTCGTGGCTTCCGCTAATCAAGAGACCATTGTTTTTCGCCCTAATTATCAGAAGACCTTAGCGACGGGTAGCCTCGCTTCCACCCCACTCCCTCCCTTTCCAACAATCTCAGCTCAACTCAGCAGTCCAAACGATGCTTTTAAAAATAGGCAAATCAGGTCACAGCCTTGCACCCATCCCTTTAAAGCTCTGGGTGACTTAGAAGACTGTCATCTATTCAAGGCTCGCCTGGGTGGGATCCAGTTCCACGCTTACTTATTCCCACTGCTGTCGGCAGGATTCAGTTCTCAGTGGGCTGTGCTCTGACACCTCACTTCCCCGCAAGTGGCCTGCATCTTCGTTGGGATGCTAGTTATATGGACACACACGTCAAAATGAATGAACCTGTACACTTAAATCCATGAACTTCATTTTGTGTGCATTGTGTGTCCTGAGATATCTCAGTTAAAAATCAGATTCAACAAAATTAACATTAAAAGAAGAAACATAAAGATTCTTGAGAACAGCTATCTGCGTTCATAATCTTGTTTCTGTCATTGTGATCTTAGAGAAGGTAGTAGTCCCTTTTTGTTTCGGTTTCCACATCTGTGAAATTGGGATAAAAAAGGGTACCTATTTCATAAAGATTTGCAAAATAATCCGTGTGAGGTAACTGAGAGATGGTGAGATCATTATATTATTTTACGTCTCAAATAGGAAATTATGTAAACATGATCAGGATTTGGGGGCTGAAAAGGACTGTATAGATCATTTGTTAAGTTCTCATTTATACATAAATAGACACAGAGACATTAAGTGAAATGGCCCAAGGACATACAATAATTTATTTAACAACCTTGGGCTGTATCTCAGGCTTTCTGTTATTATCAACTGAGTGAGGTGTAGCTGAAGTGGGGAACATCATCCTTTTTCCTGGGATTTTACAGGACTTTGGGCTGAGTGCTTCACAGTGCATATGAAGCCCTCAGTAGTAATAATAATAATATAATAATAATAATAATGGCACAATATAACTAAATTTATTAAACTGATGACAGCCTGTTTCATATTATAAGTACTTTCATCGACATCTGCCCAAATGATAATTTTAGCAATTTACCATTTTCCCATCTTGTTCACAAAAAAAGGGGAATCTATGTGTTTATAGCTTATAATCTTATGCTACAAAGAAAAACAGTTGGCTTTTTTGTAAAACCAGTGTTTTAAAATTAGTCATATTAAAATGGCAAAATTTTTATATAAAAAATAGAATACCAGTATTTGAAGGAAAGAACTTCCTCAATCTGTGGTACTTTCCATAATAATACTCTGTGAGAGAGTTTGCAGGTGATTACAGCCAATCGTGGCTGATTAATCTCAAGTGGTCGTATACCAGAGGGCCTATCTTTATTTTTATTTTTTTATACATTTCACGTTTCGTATTTCAGCCCTTAGATTCAAAAACATCACAAAGGCATAGAAAAAGCCCTGAATGGAAACCCTTGTATACTAAGGAGTCTCATAATTTCAGATTTTTCATAATAAAGAAATAGCTTAAACCTCAAAACGAACATTTCCAGCGATGAGTGAATTCAGATGGTTTTACAAGTTAGCACGGAGTCTGATGCACATGTAGCATAATTTTAAATGGGAGTGTGTGTTTTTAACCTTTTTTTTATTCTTCATGCTTCAAGATGCCACTGTCAGAACTCAAAGGCGCGGTACATCTGTGACTACACTCTCTCCGGGTCATTTTATTATGGGAGCTCAACCTCTGTGACCATATATATATGATCATATATATGTATGTTATATATAATATATGTTATATATAAGATATGTTATATATAATATGTTATGTATTATATGTGTTATATATGTTATATATTGTATATATGTTATATATATATATATATACATATATATATATATATATTTCTGTATTGCCATCATATCTAAAACTTCTATAACCCTTTCAATTTAAAGGTCCTGAGACATTTTTCATCATTTTTTGGTAATTATCTTCTAGAATTTGTTTCCTAGGTAACTGACACTAGTGGCTTCCAATGACCTGCTGTAGGAGAATTTTGTAACTGATTTGAGAATGCAAACTGGAGGTAGCAGGTTAATACACTTTTATTGTACTTCTATTTGTGTCTCATTATTTTCGATGAGAATTATTCTCAAGAGAATATTTACAGTGGCTCGTTAATTTTCTTTAGTGTTCTTTATAGCAGCTACTTGAAGAATGAAAAACAATCCAAATGTTATGCTTTTGGGGCAAGCTCACCAACTGATATGAAATATTTTTCCTGAGCGATAGTAAATAAATTACCTAGAAAAGTGATTAGGTCTATGGTTCAAAACAACAGAGGCATTTGGATGTGTCTTTTATTTGGTAGAGCTCTGGTTTGGCCGTGGACTGCATGGCATGAGGGAATGTTTGTCTACAAGCTTCCTGAAAGTATGTTCGCTTGCTTTTTTTTCGCTTTTAAATATGTTCGCTTGTTTCTTGTTTAATAAGAGGCGTGGCCCATGAAAACTGGTGTTCCCTTTGTGTATGTCTTGATTTTTGTTTTACAACTTCAGAGAAACATCTCTAATTGGAAGAATTCAATGAAAATTTCAACTTTAATTATGTTAATGAAAATCTCTCTGAAGAGGAGAGGGTCCTCAGATATAGAACAATATATATATATTGTAAAGATATCTATATCTTTCCATTGCCCATCTGGCAGTATAAAACAGTACTATAAAAATTCTGTGAATTTTTGTCCCAAGAGTTGGATTTATTCTCAGTTCTGATGATGAAAATGGACACGGCTGCCTCTGGATGGCAGTTAACTTAACCCCTTAGAGTTGTAAGACTCTCTGATTCAGGATAGGCCTTCAATCATGGTAGATTTTGTATCGAATAAATAAAAGATGACTGAATATAAGAGGTCAGCTAACCAATCTTGTTTGACCATCTGAGCAGTATGAGTTGGGGTGAACTAGGGAAAAGAACCTCAGATCATTGTCCATGCTGCTTTATCTATAAGACAGGAGAGATAACAGTGCCGATCTCATAAAGTTTTAGTGAGCAATAAATTGTGTCCGTGCATATATGTGTGCGTGTGTATATATATACACACACAATGTATTGATCCATCCATCTATTAGAACTTGGCTTAATGTAAGCATATTTTAGCTATGAAAATTATGTATTAGCTGTCATTCATCATTCACAAAATATTTATTGAACAGTTTCTGTGCACCAAGTACTGTTTTAAGGCTTGTATATAGCACTGTAGAAAAGACATTAAGGTTCTAGCCTTTTTGTAGATTATATTCTAGCAGGGGATACAGATTATTAGATTAGTTTAGGCAAGGAATGATGATAATTCTGAGTATTGCCATAGCAATAGAAGTAATGAGAAGTGGCCAGATTTGGGACCTATTGCTAAGGTAGAAGTAGGAGAATTTTCTTTAAAAAAATGGGAAAGGTCTAAAAGAACAAGATACATGACAAAGTTGACTTTGTATTTAATTTTTATTCATAATTGTCTAACCTTGGAAGCAACCATGATAGGTGAGGGATGGATGTCCCTTAGTAGGTGAATGGATAAAGAAACTGTGGGCCATCCAGACGCTGGAATATTATTCAGCACTAAGAAGAAATGAGCATCAAACTCAGTGTTTGCCAGGGCTGGAGATGGAAGCATAGTAATCGACTATAAAGAGCCCCTGGAACTTTCCTTCCCTTCTTCATTCCTTTGGCCACCTTCACAAACAGCTTTTCATCAGGAAATGTGTTTAGTAGTGCCTAGATGATGGGTTGATTAAAGACCGGCACTGGAATTGCCACAACTTTGGTGGCTCAGAACAATAGAAATTTATTTGTTCATAATTCCGGACGTGTTAACTCTGAAGCCAAGGTATCAAGAGGGTTGGTTGCTTCTAGACACTGAGGAAGAATGCATCCCATGCCTGCTCCTGGCTTTTGGTGGCCGCTAGCCATCCTGGGTGTTCACTCGCTGGCCTGGGGACATATCACCCCAATCCCTGTCTCCCTCTTCACATCAGCTCTTCTGCCGTGCGCCCTCCACCCTTCTCTTCTAAGTACAGTCGTCATTGGATTTACAGCCCACCCTAAGCCAAGATCGTCTCCTGTTGTGATCCTTAATTACATGTGTCATGACCCTTTTCCCAAAGAAAATATTTTTTATGCATTCACAGATTCTGGGTAGACGTATTTCGGGGAGTATATTAGTCAGCTCAGACCGCCATAACTAAAGGCCGTAGACTGGGTGGCTTAAACAACAGAAATTAATTCTCTCACAGCTCTGGAGGCTAGTATCTAAGATCAGTGTACGCACGGCATCAGATTCTGGCGTGGACTCTTCCTGCAAATGGCCACCAGATCCTGGTGTCGTCACGTGACACAGAGACTGCTTCTAAGGATCAGAGCTATACCCTTATGATTTACTTAACTTTAATTATTTCCTTAGAGGCCTCGTTGCCAAAACAGTTATACGGGGCATCAGGGCTGAAATTTGGGTGTCGAGGGGTCCGTAGTGGGAGCCGCTCTTCAACCCTGCCCGCTACTCCCTTCCCTCCCCCGGTGCTGCTCAGGAGCCTGGGCGGTCAGCTGGGAGCGCATCAACAACTCAGACACGAGCTCCTCTTTCCCTGCTATGTTCCATCCCTACGATCCCTTCAGACATAACACGCCAATCGTTAGGTGCAAATTATGAAGATGCGGTATCGTAATTTTGGAAACTTTTTTTTTTCTTTTCGGCGGTTGTTTATTTGCTTTACTCTCTGGGAAAGCCCATCTGTGATACGACCTTAGAGTAGTCACTCGTTCATTACATGTGACAGATTGACTGGCTTATTCCTTTGAACTGTCACCCCCAGGTTCTGTGGGGACCCTGCCTACACGTAAAACTGGACGTCGGTGAGTTGGTTCAACTGGTGGAGGGTGTTTTTGCTTTTAGTGGATAACCAATTTTATGCAATGATATCTGCATATCTAAAAGCATCTCTCCTGCCATTCGGGTTATCAGTTCTTCCTATAAATACCTTTTCGTGCAATTGTCTGGGAGTATTTGAGGCACAGGTGAAACAGTGTGACAGGTGCACCAGCTTCAAATGAGTCCCTGCTCAGTAACGAATTGGTGAGTTAACTGTCTTCAAATTAATGGCTGGCCATTTTCCCAAATATTTCTTTTGCTTATTTTTACCAGTCTTTCATCTCAATTTTATTAAATAATGGACATGATGACATTAGCACTAGTGAGTTGTATGCAACATCCTGTCAATACCATGTTCAAAAATACATACAAATAAGGAATAAAAATGCAAGCTACTATAGTCTATTTTCGGCTTTCACATACAACCCCTGGGAGTCTGACCTGTTGTTCCTGTGGTGCCCAGAGTCATCGTCTCACCAGGATGAAAGTGGGTGAGGTAATTCAATTCAGCCTTCACTTAAAGAAACTAGACATTTCTCGCAAAATCATAAATACGACGTGAAGGCAGGGTGAGAACTCAATGACTCCTGAATGTGTTCTCCGCACAGCTCCTCAAGGCTGTCTGCACGCGGGGATTTTGTCACTCCATCTGCTCTCTGGCTGTGTGACAAGCTGCCGCTGCCAGCAGGACGGCGAGAATGTCCCCAGGTGCACGTGGACGCACCTGATCCCCTTCTCCGGCATCCCTCGATTGAGTTACTAAAAAGGGAACCGATTCAGAAAGGAAAGAGCTAAAGGTGCGGAGATTCGAGGTCAATGGGTTCGAAGCAAAAGAAAAGACCAACCTTACAAGCTCTTCTGGGATGAGCTGAAATAAATTCTCTTCTGCCAAATATTTGGTGCCCAGGAGCCACGCCACAGCACTGGCTGTGCTGACGGTACTCTACTGAAGAATTCACATTTTCCACGGTGCCTATTGCTTAACAAATTGTTTCCAATCAAGATTTTACATAGGAATTCTAGGGCAGAATACCACCACTTGCTAGTGAAGATGATTATGTAATCTCATCTCACTCCATAGCCTGCAGCAAGCCATTTTATCTTAAAATTTCAATTACTTTATCTAAAAAAGTCAGCCAGTTAGATTTGATTTCTCTGTATGTTAAATGCGCTAATGAGATTTTTCTTTTTTTCTTTTTTTTTTTTGGCGAGATGATTCAAAGCCCTCTGCCTAACTGTCCTATGTGAGTTTCAGGTATTAATAAATTATGGAACGTTAAGGCTATCATATGTTGTAATTTAGTTAGATGATTCATGTTAAACTTGGAAACAGGGACTCTTCTAAATACATCTTTGTATCCCCCCCACACCACCCCCAGTACCTCACAGAGTTCTGCCACATCGATACAAATGAATAGATTTTACAATCTGTCTGTAGCTACAGTTTCTCAGGGAAAATGGGGAGACCTTGTTTTAAAATTGGGAGTGAAAGAATGGCGTCACCCCATGGACTGAAGGAAAACCCACCCAAACTGTAGTTACAATAGGAAGCCATTGCTAAGTGATCTCAAAGACCTTTGCGAGTGTCAAAATTCCCCATTTCCATCTGCACCCTTCCTTTTCACAGATCCGACACCTACACTTACACCGATTTTGTATAAAGTTCCATTGTCAACTGTAGGCAGAGGGTTCCGGAAGGTGTCATTTGATTGTATCCTTTATAGTTGGGATGAAGACAGAAACTCGCTCTCTCCCTGACTCTCCTCTGTCCAAAGATGAGTGTCGAAAGTGACACACAGAAAAGGCAAACCACAATTCCTTAGTGGTTACTTGAAGATACCTCATTCCTGTAGTCCGAGGAAATGCAATGACAAGTATTCTCCAACATGCCTTCTTCAAAGCTCATGGTCTGGCTTAGGAGACATAATGACTTGCTCTTAAAATTATTTCCTTGTGACTAATTAATCTGTACCTTAATTCATTCACTGCATTTTACCCTGCCCACAGGATGGGCATGGGATTCTCCTAGCCCTCAAAGAAACAGTAGTTCTGCAAAAGCGTTGAGAAATCCAAACATATCAGACACAAAATGTAGAAAGGGCTAAGTCTATGATTAGAGTAACAGCGAAAGAAATGATCACATGTCTTCATTTTTCCCTTGATACGGCGCATGAAATACTCTTGAAAAGAGGGAGGCACTTTGTAGAGATCTTAAGGAGGTAAGAATATATTTTAATCAATTCCTTCTCAAATCATGGCAATGTGCATTATATATCTATATCAATATATCTTGATATGTGTGTATATATATTGACATGTATATATACATATACATATACAAATATATATATATACACACATATATATATATACACATATACATACATAAAGATACTTGTATTAATATCTCTGCTTTGCTTAACATGGTAAAACTTGTGTTTGGAAGAGTAGTTACATCAGAGAATTACTGATCTTTTGTTACATGTGGTATAATTATTTTAAGGGGCATACAGTTTCACATTCATTATCTCTATGGATAGAGAAAATGGCTGAACAGAAAGTCTGTCGCAGAGAGAAATGAAAGGCAGCCCGAGTCTTTTTCAGAGAATGAGCGGATGCTGACATCTAGTGGCTCCCCAAACCCATTGCTACGGAGCACTTTTAACACTGCATGTTGTGACGCCTGCCGTGTGCCCCAGCACAATGCACACACAGAGATGGCTATGCGACTTACTGTGGTCCTTTATATGCTAAGTTCCTGCTGGTATCTAGACAGAATGAAAAATGAAGTGAGACGGACATTCTGAGATGAGTTTTACCCCACATCATACATAAATCAGAAGAAAGCCCATTTTTTTTTATTATGTTCTTTACTGTGTAGGAGAATGTCTTTATAAATAACCTTGCCACTTCCTGGTTTAGGCCTTTTGTAATCTGAAATAAGCCTCTTGTGAATGAAGTTCTTCTGACATTCTTACACGCTTCCCTAAATTTCCCGCCTCGGCCCTGTGTTACCGCAATAGTTAATATCATTCCTGCAAAAGCACGGCTGATAGTTCTCATTACCTTTGTGTATTTGGTATTTTTTATATATTGCAGAGTTTGTATTTTTAAGGATATGTGTTACATATGTAGCTCTTCTATCTGCAATTCTTTCCTCCCTCCCTCCCTTCCCTTCTGCTCAGCACCTTATAATTTTAGCTCAATACTTACTGCTAGTACATTTCCCCAAGGTTTGTATAATTTGTTTTCCATTGATCGACATACATAGTAAAAACCTTATTCCAGAAAGCAGATTACACGGAATGCTTTCTTTTTTCTTTTTCTTTTTTTTTTCTTCCCCTGTCTTGGCTTCTCTCTTTGCTCCCTCTCCAAAAGCCATCAATTTAATGAGTTTGCAAAAAAGCTTCCTAAGCACGAACTTCCTCCTTTGTGGAATTTATTCATTTTTTTCCCCCAAGAGACTGCACAGACAACAGTTCCGTGACAAGAAAATGCAAACTAATCTACTTGGCGTTCTTATTCATGAGTCTGTCAAGTGAAGCTGTCAGAAACACAGAGATGTGAGGTGGGGGGGGGGAGAAACGAGTAAAAGAGAGAGTGCCCCTCCCGTGGATAGTGAGGGGCCTGCCAGCTACCGGAACCTGAAATGACCTGCGAGGATTGGGTAGAGGCTCCCCTGGATAGCCGAAATGGGCTCGCAGGTGCAGCGGAGACCAGCTAGGGCAGGAGGCGCCTGAACCACGCCAAATGCGGCCCTATGTGACCTTTCTCTGCTGCTGCTTCCCCTACCCTGTCTCCCTCCCACCCTCCCCAACCCTCCTCTGCCCCCCACCCCACTACTGCCCCCCACCCCCACCCCCATCAGGCGCACCCCTCCCTCGGAAGCTGACCAGGGCATGGGGCCAAAGGAGAAGGTCATTCTGGTTCCTGAACTAATGCTCAGAGGTGGGACCACTCGGTAGTTAGAAGCAGGATACTATTTGCTAGAATCCTCTCTAGGCGACATTTTGCTAAAAATCATCAAAGCCTTTGAGGAGGTTTCAACTCAGTCGTACCCAGAGTCCATGGGCTGGAGTACCTGTGTGTCTTTTGCAAAATGCTTTTACTATATTTAAACTATTTTTCAAAGAAAATTGCTTCTGTTATGCTTCTGGTTTGTCAGTAAAACTGTTTTTGCTGTCGGAGAAGGTATGTGGCATCCAGCAGAAATCGAGACAGAGTCTTCTCTGAATGTCTGTGACGCAGACTTCTATCCCGAAGCTTGGAAACCAGCTTTGCTGGGGAAGAGGCCACTGTCCCCTCTGAACGACAGATACAGGTACCTCCGGAGAGCCAGAAGCGGGAAGGAGCACCCTGCTCCGCCATGTTTCTGTCTGTCTCTCAGTGGAGGATTTCGCTGACGGGCTTGAATGCACTGGCTTCCCCAGGGCCACCTCGTGGCTATCACAATGTAGGTGGCAGGTGTGCAGGGTCAGTGTGCCTCGGGGCCCGGCCGTGTCTCTCCTACACGTTGCGTGTCCTCCTCCACCGCTCGGTCTTAGAATCCAGGGACTTGGTGCTACCAGAGCCTGGGCCACGGAACGCTCAGCTCTTCTGGGGCTCACAGCGGGCCTCGTGCGCACCCCACAACTACTAGAAGGGTGCCCAGGAGGCCCTGTGCCACCAGCGTTGGCGCACACTCCTCAACTGAGTGTGGATGACAGCTCAAATTGAGTTTTATCTGGGAGCGAGATTATTAACATTTTAGATGTATTATTTTAAGTTCGTATATGTTTACTTTTATGTGCATTAAAATATAGGGAGAAGGGGAGCCTGGGTGGCTCAGTTGGTTAAGCGCCAATTTTGGCTCAGGTCATGATCTCACAGTCCGTGGGTGTGAGCCCTGCGTCAGGCTCTGTGCTGACAAGAGGATTCTGTGTGGCCCTCTCTCTCTCTGCCCCTCCCCCGCTCATGCTCTGTCTCTGTCTGTCTGTCTCTCTCTCTTTCGCTCTCAAAAATAAAAATAAAAAAAATAGAGAAATATAACTAACTCCATGAAACACACATGCCTTCAGGGGCACCCAGCTGGCTTAGTCTGTAGACTGTGCAACTCTTGATCTCAGGGTCACGAGTTCAAGCCGCACGCTGGGCTTAGAGCTTACTTTACAACACACACACACACACACACACACACACACACACATACACACAGGGACATACCTTCATCATCCAGATTCATCGAAGCATATAATGTGTCACATTTATCATTTAAAAAAAAAATAACACACCAGTTGAGGCTATCTTTGTTTTGTCTTAATCAGAATGAACCCCTCTCCCCTCTCTCTCCTTAGAATTAACTGCTACCATAAATAGAATTGCAGCATTCCTACATATATTAATGTTCTAATAGATATCTGATACATATTCATGTATTTTTCACACAGTACATAAATTTGTACAGTTTGCTCTTTTCTTTCAACATTGTTTTAAAGTTATAGCCAAGTTAACACATGCTTTATGGAATTAACCACAAATGTTGTCACTCGGCTTGCTGTAGAGCTTTTGTTCTTCTTATTTTTTTTCATTTTTCATTTTTTTATTTTTAGAGAGAGATGATGTGAGCAGGGGAGAGGGGCAGAGGGAGAGAAGAGAGAATCCCAAGCAGGCTCCTCGTTCAGCCTGGAGCCTGATGTAGGGCTCAGTCCCCACGACCCTGGGATCATGACCTGAGCCAAAACCAAGAGCTGGACACTCAACTGACTGAGCCACCCAGGTGTCCCTGCTCATCCTAATAACTGGCACATATGTACCATGGTTAGAATATTACATATAGTATTACTATAATATTTATAATATAATACCTATATAAGTATATTTTGATATTATTCTTTTATTAAAAAAGAGTCAAGTTTCCAATGTTTTCTCTGACGAGCAATGTTACAGTGCACACCAGTTTACGTTTCCCCTTGTGCACATGTGCAATGGTTACCTTCATTATTTTTTAATTTTTTTAATGTTTATTTATTTTTGAGAGAGAGCAAGTACAAGCAGGGGAGGGGCAGAGAGAGGGGGACAGAGGATCTGAAGCAGGCTCTGTGTTGTCAGCACAGAGCCTGATGCAGGGCTAGAACCCATGAACCATGAGATCGTGACCTGAGCTGAAGTCGGATGCTTAACTGACTGAGCCACACAGGCGCCCCAGCAATAGCTAGTTTCAGATGCAAAGCCAAGAGCATTCTTCTGTGATTAGGTGGTGAGACTCTTCCAA
Organism: Paguma larvata; assembly: GCA_030068075.1. NCBI lineage: Eukaryota > Metazoa > Chordata > Mammalia > Carnivora > Viverridae > Paguma > Paguma larvata. The sequence goes on from CM057823.1 coordinate 32,985,768, forward strand.
TTTACTATTTTATTTGTGAAAAGCCCCAACAGCAGAATATAAGAATTGTCTTTTCTCCACATTCTTGGGTTGTCACAGTTTTTAACTTTTGCCAATCTGACAGAAATAAGATGGTATCTAATCATGGATTAAATTGATATTTCTCTGATAACCGTGGAGATTGGACATTTTTCATATGTTTATTAATCCTTTGGGATTCGATTCTTCTTCCATGAACTTTCAGTGGTAACAATACGTGTAAGCTCACAGGAGACCTGAATGCCAAAGCGTACTCCGAGAGCCAGAAGTTCTAGGAAGCCAGACATTGAAGAGATTTGCTAAAATATACAACGATGACACTCTTGTCCCATTTTCCCTAATTTTGGAAAATATATTTTCATTAAAGCATTACTTATGCAAACATACAGCAGGTTCATCACTATTTGTTTTAATTTTTAATGTTTATTTACTTTTAAGAGAGAGAATGAGCAAGCGAGTGGAGGAGGGGCACAGAGAGAGGCAGACACAATTTCCGAAGCAGGCTCGAGGCTCTGAGCTGTCAGCACAGAGCCCGACGTGGGGCTCGAACTCACGAACCATGAGATCATGACCTGAGCTGAAGTCATACGCTTAGCTGACAGAGCCACCCATGTGCCCCATTAATTAAATAATAAATAAATATTTTCAGCAAAATTTCAGCTTTTTTAAAAAATGTTTTTTAATGTTTTTATTTATTATTGAGAGACAGAGAGAGACAGAGCATGAACATGGGCAGAGAAAGGGGGAGACACAGAATCCGAAGGAGGCCCCAGGCTCTGAGCTGTCAGCACAGAGCCCGACACGGGGCTCGAACTCACAAACTGCAAGATCATGACCTGAGCCGAAGTTGGATGCTTAACCGACTGAGCCACCCAGGCGCCCCAAAATTTCAGCTTTAATTTCTAATATGGTCAGCATCAATATATTTAGCCCACAGAAACAAGAATTCAGTAAGCTTGAAGAGTGAGGCCACACACTAAAGAACCACCGATGTCCGCTGAAGTAGGGAAGAGTTTCTCACTTGCTGAACACGGGTGTCAATGTCATTGGAGGAAAGCAGGCGTAGAGACCAGGGCGCTGTATCTGATGTAACAGGCCCCTGGAAGGGTGGAGTTGCGTGAAGGAACTTTCTGGAGCAGTGGGTGATGGCTTCTCTCTAGAGCTGCAGTTGTGCTGGCCTCATTCCCTGAGTTCGAAACAAGACCGTAAAATCGTTGCCCCTCATATGAGGTCAGGCTTGTAAGACAGAGGGGAAATGCACCCCGAAAAGTAGCGATTTCTCAGTTATAAAGTGTAGCTCGATGTACACAACTGTGGCCTGTGGGTCTGCTAATGTGCATATTACATTAGGTATAACTAAATTAGACACTGGAAATTTCACCTTTCCATCTGTCTCCGAAGGAATCATACAGCAAGACTGTGTTTCTTTTTTATTTTATTTTATTTTACTTTAGAGAGAGAGCATGAATGGGGGAGAGGGGCAGAGAGAGAGAGAGAGAGAGAGAGAGAGAGAGAGAGAGAATCTCAAGTAGGCTCCATGCTCAGTGGGGTTTGATCCCACAACCCTGGGATCATGACCCGACTGGAAATCAAGAGTGGGACGCCCAACAGACTGAGCCACCCAGTTGCCCCGCAAGATTGTTTTTCGAAATGCATTACTTTGTAGTAGCGTTCTTCCCGGTGGTCTGAATAAGCGTTGGATTCATACGGCCTCATTTACGGAAATGCCTTCTAACCTATGCTATGTTGTAAGATACTACACTATGAAAGAGAGATCGCTTATTTTAGATATAAATCAAAATTTGTAGTGGTTGTGTTTTTTTCTGAAGCCCTACAGAGACAAAAAGACAGGCAGGACTGTCACATTATCCAACTGTACTGGAGTGACAGCAGGAGAGACAGAGACATTGGAACCGAAACAATATGGAAAGGAAGTGGCATGCATTTTCACAAAATTATTCCCCTAGTTATGAAAGTTTCCCAAGATTTCCCTCACATTCCCCAAACACACAGGTCGAAAGGACATCAGCATACTCCTGGTAGAATAAAAATGAAGAAAACACATCCAGGCGTATCATACAGGGTCAGCCTGCTGAAAACCAAAGGTGAAGGGGGCATAATAATGCCAAGGGAGCAACAGTAAGACTTTCCACTGCCTTCACACAAAACAACGGAAATGGGGAAACAGGAGGCTCCTGGTCTCGGAAAGTTGCTCGACCTAAAATTCTTTGCTCAGCAAAATATCTTTCAAAAATAAGGGCAGAATAAAGAATATTTCTCCAAATCGACAGAAGCCAAGAGCATTTGTTTCTATTGGAGCTGCACTGTATGAGGCGGCCCGGGTGGCTCAGTCACTTAAGTGTCCAACTTCAGCTCAGGTCATGAGCTCACAGTTTGTGAGTTCAAGCCCCGCATCAGGCTCTGTGCCGACAGCTCAGAGCCTGGAGCCTGCTTCGGATTCTGTGTCTCCCTCTCTCTCTCTGCCCCTCCCCCACTTGTGCTCTGTCTCTCTCTATCTCAAAAATAAATAAATGTAAAAAAAAATTTTAAAAAGAACTACACTGTATGAAATACTAATGTGAATTATTTATGTAGAAGCGAAATGCTTCCAAATAGAAGTACAAAACTGCAGTCACAAATGAAGAACGCTGGGGTGGGAAACTATGAAAACATCATGACCTCTCAGAGAAACAGTCATTACTATGCTGAAAACTATGCCTCTGGTTTCTACAAGATGGAGTTAAAAATAGAACAATAACAAAGGAAAAGGCAGAAGAATACATAGAGCCAAATGTGGTGGGTTTTGTATTTTAAGGAAGATTGATAAAATTCTAATATAAAGTAGGCTCTCATAAGTCATGGATGCATAGTCACTAACATAATATCATGTATGTTATAATAAAAGCTAATCGAGCGTATCAACTGGAACAACAAAGAAAATACTTGAGTAACGCAAATGAAGGCAAGAAAGGGGGATAAAAGAACAAAGAGGAAGATAGCAGAGTTAAAGCTAATTATATCAGAAACGAAGTTGACTACACAGACTATATACTAAATAAAAGGACAGATTTTCAGGCTGAAATAAAAAGAAAACAGAATGGCAAGACCCAATTATATACCGTTTTTGAAGACACACTTACCATATAAGGACACAGACAAATTGAATGTAAAATGATGAAACATGACAGCAGAAAGAAATCTGGTGTGACCATTTAAACATCAGAGTCAAGTTTAAGCAAATAGTTTTACGAAGGAAAAACCAAGGACATTTTATAATAGTAAAAGGATCAATTCAACAGGGAGACCTACCAATCTTAAATGTGTATGCTCTTAATAACATAGTGTCAGTTCTCAGATTTAAAATTCTCTCCTCACTTCTGCCACTCGGGGAATTCCCTTTTCTTTTTAACTAGGACCTGTATTAAGTTTTAGGTGTAATTTTTTACATGATTTCTACATACCTATAGGGAGGGCAGGGCCGTTCCCTAAATCAGCTATGCCTTTATAGTATCACGCTAGTGTTTCGAAAGGTGTTACAAAATGCTTTATAAGTGCGCTATTCTAGAAGGAGAGTACAGCAGGGTCAAAAATCAAGCGACAAAAATAGGGAGAAGTTTACAGTGCAATTATGCACAAAATTTGATACGGTTTTATGAATGTTGCTAATAATCCATTGTATTATAGCAGCTAGTATCCTGACAGGTAGAGACTGACAGGGAGTCTGTGTTTTAGGAAAGTTACTATTGAGAATGGTTCAGGTAAAACGAAGCAGGAAGCAGGTGGAGTTCTTAGCGGTAGATGGTCAAGGCTACGCGTGAGTCAGAGCTCCCAGGAAAGCAGAGCACAGCTGTGATCATGGGCTAGTGTGCCCTCCCTCCAAAAATGCAGCCTGTCTCGGAAGCTTCTGGAATACGGCTACTGAACTAATTAAACTACCGTTAACAGCTACCGCGTGGCTGTGAGGATGTGCTGTCACCAGTTTCATGACAGATCACTTACAGAGAAACTAGGTATCACCTTCACCAAATATGCTAAATGGTTTGAATCAAACCACTGATCACTGCACAGCTACGGTTTGGCCAGAATTACCCTAGTATCTGTTTGAGACTTTTGGAGCGCCCTCACGATACTGTTAATGTGAGAGCCTTCGTCACCACCATAGAACTAATAACTCACAAAATATAATATATTGATCCTCATAAAATACAGCTTTCGTATCCTCATCTTGATAAGTCTCAAATAAGTTTCAAAATATAATAAGTTTCAAAAATAAAGGACTCCTGAATTATAGAAATTAATATTCTTTCCTTCAAAATTAGGTGAGAAAATCTATTCTACTTTTCTCTGTCCTTTGCCTCCACTTAAAATAGTAGCTCTCATGTCAGAGAATAATCGGGGTACCCTCAAATGACACATACAGGCAATATCCTAATAGAATATAAATCACGTTATTATCAGAGCTTGTATTCCAAAGCAAGATAAAAAAAATTCCGAAAATAATTTCTCTGCCATCTGTGATAGATACAGCTTGGTAATACGAGATACCAGTAAATATTGCTTGGAAAATTTGCCTGATTTTAGTGCATAGAATCCAGAGTGTCGTTCAGTCTTACTTATTTTACTTTTAAATGTACGGCCAACTTAGCTAAGAGCTATTGTCCTCTCGGCAACATCCCTAAGACGATCTCTACAATCTCTTAGATTTTTCATTTCTACCAGATCTGGTAAGTCATAGCTGGTGTTAAGAAATAAATATACGCTTATGTAATAACAGGCGTGCTCTTCGAACACACCAGAGAAGCAAATGCAATCTTTGGCAAACAGTATAGTTCCTTATCAAAAATCGTCTAGGATGAAGATCACATTTCTCCTAAGGAATTCTTAAGACCTGGTCCCTCATCACTAAGTAATCATCCGTCTAAAATACAAGTAGGCTTCTTTCTGTTGAATTTGTCAGCACAGATTTCTATTTGGAAACACAACGATGACCTGAATGTGGTGGAACTTCTTAGCTATGCTTTTCATTTTGACCCCCGTGTTGTGTACGCTTACATCTGGGGTAGAAAGATAGCTCAATGACCTCCTAGAGCTCAGGCACAGAAATAAAAAGGAACACCTTTTCCAGAGAGTCTCATTAGTGCAGTGAAGGCAAAAGCCAGATTTCACGGGAGGAGAAAACACAGAGGCAGCATGTAAAGCACACTTAGTTCAATTCTTGTCTGGACTATTGCAAGGGTGCCTTCAAGACGGCTCTGTGGGTATTCTGGCAGTCAGAGAGCGATGCATTACTGCCTTTCTTGCATTTAGTTACTGCATAATGTCTTGAAATGCCAGCATAAACTTTCTATTATATCTCGCAATCTGCCTTGTGGTACTAACGGATCCCTTCACTCCTAGAAGTCACCAATAGCCTCCTAGTTCTCAGATGCAGTGGTCAGCCCGTCCTAGCTGACTCTCCCTGGCGGCTTTGTCAGCTCGTTTTCTCCACTCCTCCCTCATCCACGGTGATAACAACAAACTACTGCGTTGCTGCACCTTCTCCGACCTTGTCCTTCTTCCGCTCAGTGCCTAAGTACAGACATTCGCGGCATTCTTTCTGTGGCATTGCTATGGACCCAATGTTTATGTTTCCCCGCTCCCTAAATTAATGCATTGAAATCCAACCCCAACACGATGTTACTTGGAGGCGGGGCCTTTGGGGTGATCAGGTCACGGGGGTGGAGCCCTCAGGAATGGCACGGGAGCTTTTGTAAGCGGCCGGAGAGCTAGCTCGCTCTTTCCGGCTTGGGAGGATACATCCAGAAGATGCAGCTACAAACTAGCTGGGCTAGTGGGCTCTTACCAGACCCAGGATCTGCCCCACTTTGTTCCTGGATTTTCCAACTTCCAGAACCTCAGAACTGAGAATAAATATTTGTTAAGTCACCCAGTCTTTTTTTTTTTTTTTTTTTTTTGACAAGTGCTGTCTTTTAGTTGCTACAGGTACACTGCGCAGGGCAGGCCCCGTGGGTTCGGGCCGGAGGGTCTGAGCCGCCAGGTGCTGCAGGTGCGGCAGGTGTGGCCCGGGGACAGCCGCGAGGTGGCGCCGCAGCAAGGCAGCTCCGAGATGCCCGGCACCTGAGGTTGGGGGGTGAAGTTCCGGGGGCGTCCCCAGGACTCAGGCTGGGGCCAATTGAGGGGCAGAGCGGGGGTGGGGCCCCAGCCTGGGCCCGGGTCCAGCCCCGCCCCATGGCCCGGGGTCAGCCCGGGGTCAGTCCAGAGTCAGCCCGGGGTCAGCGCCCAGCAGCTCTGAGACCAGCGGCGAGGCCCAGGAGGAGGCGGGACCCAGGACGCGCGGCGGGGAGTGGAGTGGAGCCGCCGGCACTGCAGGTAGGCGCTCGTCCCCCGCGCCCCTGCACCGCCACGCTGCAGCCCTGTGGCTCTCGACGACGCAGGGGCCCCCTTTGCAGCAGGGACTCGCCTCAGGGACCCCAGGTGGGTGTCGTCGGGGCAGAGGGCAGGGCGCCGCGTCAGGTAGACTGGTCCACGGGGGTCCGTGTCCGCCGCCCTGCGTGTCCCGGGGGTGCAGGTGCAGGTGCAGGGGGCGGCCTGCCTGTGCCGGGTGGCGGAAGTGGCCCTGGCCCTGCGGGGTGCAGCTCTCCGGGAAGACCCCATCCGCGAGGACCCTCTGCAGCTGCCAGGACCACCTGGTGGCTCCTCGTGGACAGATTCCAGGGTACATATTCTGTACACGCGTGGAGCACGTGTCATACACATACGTATGCCTGTATTCTCCAGTGTATTTGGGCACAGTATATGGAACGTTATATACATAGGCTTATAACACATGTACACCTCATACACACATTGTATATATTAATCTATAAATATCCAAAATATAATGATATGTTACATAATAATATAACTATATAGCGCACACATATAAAAATATATAATTGTGCATACACATATTACATAATTACCATTAAATTATATATAAATTTATAAAATTAATGTACACTATATATGCTATAATGTATAAAGCATATATATAATACACATTAATATATTTTATATTTTATATCAATCTAACATTCATCACAACACATTTAGATATATTTATATATGCTGTCTATATGTTACACATATTTGTGTATGTGTGTACATATATCATACATATATATAAATTTTATATGTACATGTATTTATAGTTTTATATAAATTTTATATTACTTTAATTTAATATATTATCCACAAATTTATTTATATATCGAACTTATATATTTGATAGAATTATATCAACTTTTATATAATTGGATGTAATTATGAATACTTTATGTAATTGTAAATGTTTTATAATTCTACAAACATGTCATTTTATTTACACTATACATTTAAATATGATTATATATCACACAGGTATAATTAGTCATACTTTTCATGTATGACTTATAATTTCTGTGCAGGTGTTTCTGAGAAGTAACCCCTGAGGTTTAAAGCAGAAAGACGGAGCATGATTGTTGAGTAGATCTCGGATTAAGGCTGGGAATCTTGTGGGGTTTCTCCCTACTCGCCTGCTTCCCCCAGAAAGTGAGCTGCAGAGTGGGAAGGATCCGCGCCTTCAGCAGACGCCTCTATGGGCTCTCACTTTGGAGGAAGCGGGAGTTTTCAGAGGCTACAGAGAAAGAGGTCCAGGAACGGTGCGGAGGTTATCAGGACGAGATGGTAACTGACCTGGTCAAATTTCAGAGGAGTCTTTTCAGGAGCTGAAATTTAGTTAAGGACATGATTAAGGCTCTGTGCTTCCTGAAGCTTCTGCGATGTTTCACACACTCTCTTCCTTCCTCCTTGCTTCCTTCTGTCTCTCCCAGCTGGGCTTCCGAGGATTGCGTAGGTATGTCATCAGGGGGTTAGCCTTTTGGAAGGGGCGCCAAGAGACTGTGCCTTCAGACTCCTTTCAGCCTGGAAAACTCTGTTGTCCCGAGCCTCCAGCCTGGGTGCTCGTGTGGGGAGGGCTTCAGGACTAGCTTATCCTATCCGCTCTCCCTAGAATTCCCATCCCATGCTGGTGTGGTCTTTGGCCAACTTACTTGCTCATGGTCAACCGTAAAATACCAGTGCCGACCCATATTGAAAGAGGGATTCAGTGCTGCTGAGAGGTCGGGGCTGATGTCTCCCTAAGAAACAACAGGACGATTTGCAAACCGAGGGTGGTGCCGGGAGGGGTGCAGTGCTTTGAATTGTCATCCAGAGATGGGAATGGTAAGCCTGCTCCAGTTCTGGCTCCCCTGGGGTCCACTGTTGTGACAGCCTCCATCTGGGCGATGGCTGTCTGCTGTGATAGGACTGCAAGGAGGGGAGGGAGGAAGGAGGGGAGGGAGGAAGGAAAGAAAGGAAGGAAGGGAAGGAGAGAAGGAAGGAGGGGAAGGAGAGAGGCAAGGAAGGAGGAAAAAAGGGAGAAGGAAGGAAGGAAGGGAAGGAGGAAGAGAGGAAAGGAGGGAAGAAGCAAGGAAGGGAAGGAAGAAGGAAGGAAGGAAAGGAGGGAGGGAGGGAAGGAAAGAAGGGAAGGAGGGAGGGAGGGAGGGAGGGAGCAAGGAAGGAAGAAAAAAAAGAAAAAAAGAGAATCTTTTCCCTGAATGTAATTTTGCTCCGGTATCTTTACTTGCAAGCCTTACCCAGCCCTCTATTCAAATACAGCCTGATTTAGTTACACGGTTCCTCAATGCTGTGGGGTTTTATATGTTCCCTCTCTCAAATTTTCACATTATACCAAACAGTTGGTACATATCTTTGTGTGTGTACCTTTATGTCTACTTTTATCATTTCCTTAGAATAATTCCTTTTTGAATTTCACAACCTCTTCTAGTCCACTACCTATGTGAAAACGAGACAAGCATTTAACTACCTTAAGACTAATTTTCCTCATTTCTCAAGAAAGTAATATCTAATCTGTAGAGTTGTTTTAAGGAATACATGAGACATTGTAAGACACATTGCACAGTGCCTGATATATAGTAGGAGATAAAATTTAGCTCTAAGTATGATCATATTCATGATGAAAACGATTAGTAGTATTCTTTTGGCAAAATTGAAGTGATTTATACCCCTAACCAGCAGTGTGTGGGAGTGTCACCATTTTGATATTTCTATTGGAAGGGACATAATCAGAATGCTTCTCCTTACATGTCCCTTTATTATGGAAGGAAACCATTAAGGGAAGCCCTTGACCATGCCCCCATCCAGGTCTCATGGCTTGGACTCACTGGCCGCCATTCCATGCGTAAACCACCTGTGGGGCAGGGAGTGGAGCCCTCGTGATGATCTCTCTCATGTTTATCCGTCCTGTCCTGTGCCCATGAGGCCCTGGTGTGGGGTGTTTCTGTTTGGGGGCATATAACAACCACCTGAGGAGAGTAGGGGAGCCGTTGTGGTCAAATCAGGGCCATTTCCTACCTAGAGCTGGTCATGGTCACCGAGCGGAGTGTCGTATCTGTTCCATTTAGGCTTTCTTGGAGCCACTTTCTTTTACTCAGATCTTCACTTATTTTAATGAAGTAATATTATACTTTGGGGCCTTCTTGACAGGAACATGCTGGGCTTATCCTGTCTTAGAGATTTCAGGCAGCAGCTTCTGATTGAGATACTCGTCCTCTGGATATTTACGTGGTTAATTCTCTTCTCGCCTTTACGTCCTTGCTCACAGGACACCGGCTCAGTCAGTCCTCCTTCTGATCCACCTTTTTGAAACCACGACCCTGCCCCAGGAATTCCAAATAGCTCTTAGCCAGCTGTCCTATTTTCTTCTTCCCAAAAGCACTCGGGCCCTGATGTCAAATGCCCACGTTGACTTTCATTATTCTTATTATTTTCTATCTCATCTTCCTACAGTACAAGCTCAAGTACAAGGCAGGGGGTGTGTCTGTTTTACTTACTCATGTCTCCCAAGGACCCCCAACTCTCCCCGACGTACGTTGGGCACTCAGTGCGCAATCACCATGAATGAATTAATAAAATGTCCCCACGTGCAGCACATCGCCTGGAACCAAACTGGCTTGTAGGAAACATTCGTGCAAAGCCCTGGAATAAAGAACCAGTAAAAATCATTTGTGAGGCCGTGTGGTGGTGTGACGGTGTGGTCTGACAGGGCGCTGGATGGTGTGAAGAAATTTCTGCTAGGTGTTTCAGTGCAATAGCAGAACGGCAGTGGGGTTTAACCAAAGGGTTCTTGCCTCTTAGAAACACCTACTGAAATTTTTACCAATAACGTCATCTCTGAGACCTGCCTCACAATAATTGTGTGGGAAAGGGAATCGTAGCTGGGCCGCCAGTGGCCGCCAGTGGCTGGGGGTTGTCAGGTGATGATGGCTATGTGGGATTTCATGGCCCTGTTCCCTCTACTTTTGTGGATAGTTGACGTTTTTCCAAGTGAAAAACATCATAAAAGACTGTAAATATTAAAATAAATCACCTACCTTCTGATATGATGAATACAAGGGATATTCTTAAGAATATGACATTTAGGGGCGCCTGCGTGGCTCAGTCAGTTAAGTGTCTGCCTCTTGATTTTGGCTCAGATCATGATCTCATGGTTCATGGGTTCGAGTCCCACGTCGGGTTCTATGCTGACAGTGTAGAGCCTGCTTGAGATTCTCTCCCTCCGTCTCTCTCTATCCCCCTTTCTCTATCTCAAAATAAAGAAATACATAAAATTAAAAAAAAAAGAATGTAAAATTTAGTCTATTTTTGACCGTTCAGAAGCTTCGTACTTCACAGTAGCCATGAATACTACTGCTTTTTACTCCGTGTATACAGAATGTAAATTAACAGAGCTCTCCTTGGCAGAGTCAGAAAAACTTTATGAAACAACAAAGGAAAACCCTACCTTCTGGGAGACACTGATTTTTTATTTCAACTAGTGAATTGGCCCTGGAAGGAACCCTGTCTTTTTCTGTATTTAATTTTTATATTTAAAATTGCTTACAGGCGATCGAAATAAGGAAGCACTTTATTTACGTTTTGTAATGAAGTACTTCCTGCTGCACACCGCTCCCGCCGGGACGTATGGCACGTAGATAATCAGGCTGTCGGTGCCGTGTTCGGGACCCTTTCTGAGCAGCGTTGAGGAGGCCAGAGAAAGCGGCCTCGCGGAAGCTTATGCGCTGCTACCAGTCCAGCTTCCCTTTTCCCTGAAGATTTCATGCTTCCCAGAATTTCATGAGTACATTTGCCAAACTGCAGTGGCTTTTCAGAAGTATCTCTGCACAAAATTGAGATTGGCCTGGCAGCATAGATCTTTCTGTGTATACTGAAGCTAGGGCAGTAGACTTTTTTTTTTTTTTAAGTTTATTTATGTATTTTGAGAGTGAGAGAGAGCATGCTTGCACCCAGGGGAGAGCCAGAGAGAGAAGGGGAGAGAGACAATCCCAGGCAGTCTCCACACTATCAGCATGGAGCCTGACGTGGGGCTCAAACTCAGGAACCATGAGATCATGACCTGAGCCAAAATCCAGAGCTGGACGCTTAACTGACTGAGCCACCCAGGCGCCCCTAGGACAGTATTCTTTAATTCATTCATCAAAAATGATTAACCTCTAATTATACTGTATGCTTGGAACTCATCCCCCTGGAGCTCTCAGTCTAGATGAACAATTAATTAAAAAAAAAAAAAACACAGATAATAAAGTTACCTTGAGTTATAATCAGACTCGGCCTGCCAGCCCACCAAAGGGCAGAAGAAAATGAAGCTGTCTAGGGAATCTGCAGTCCGCTGGTGCCGAGAAGAACGGGAAGCCAGCGTCTCTACGCAGTATGGTGGGAAATCAGTAGATCTGGGTTTTGGATCAGGTTCTCATCTGGAGTTTGTGGGATGTTTTTGCTTGTACGTTACATGGTGTTCTCTTTATGAAGACCCCAGGCAGGAGTTCATAGCTAGGATCAGTACCAATAATATTAACCTGATGGTATTGCCGTTTCTACACTCATATGATTCTGCTCTGGCTGTGCCATCTGCATTGTTTCCGTTTTGATTTTGTATTTTATCACCCACCTTAAGTCCTTAAGCAAGATCTTTATCTTCTTGGGGTCTTGGTTCCTTTACCTGTAAAATAACTTTGAAAAGGTTCTACATTTTCAAGAGTTTTTTCTTTTACAATAGTATCAGAACGGCCCCAATTTGCCATTTATTCAAAAGGAAAAGACAGTGACAATTATAATTGTACTGTGTAATGATACTTCTTACTTGGGCAATACGGTGAAACATTATACTTGTGTTGAATGAAAATTCTGTCTAGATTTGCATATATTCTTTCCCAAATCTCTAAAAAGGCAACAAAACTGGTATCATTCAAAACTTCACTGAATAGAAATAGACATTATTCATGATTGAGAACATGAATCTTTAAAAACTAGTTTCATTACAAATAATCAGAATTTATATTAGAAATCTCTTATTAAAAAAACACAGTTCATGGAGTAAACCCCAATTATGTTAGTGGAACGATGTACCTTTAACATAAATTTACAATTATACCCCCAAATCTTATCTAGAATTAACATCCCACCTTCCTCACTTTACCTGGCTGAGTGAGGAACAGATTATCCCAACCAGTAGCTACAACGCTGTGAGTTGTCAGTTTGTGATAAATGGCCATACACCACGGTATTCTTTCTGACCTACAGACACAGATGTTCTGTTCTTACCTGTCCGTAGGCAATGTAAGAACCCATGGAAAGGAACTATGTAATTCTTTTGGAAAACGTTAGACTGCTAAATGCACAGTTATGCCTGAGTCATGATTTTCACCAATGTAAGTTAACAGCTGGATGGAAGTGCTGTGGGAGAAGGCCTGCTAACTGGTTCACATTTAATGGCATTACTGCACGATCTACTGAACAGTTCAGCAAAGCAGAATCAACAGCTGCTGTGGAAATGAGATTATTTAAAACAAGCAGAGGGAATACATTTACGCCCAGGGTCGGATCATGAATATCGCTCTCTAAGTAGTGCTTGGATAGTCATCATGGCAATTTTGGCAGAGGAGAAGTTGCAATTGGGTGAAATCCAAGGAGGACAATGCACATGAAACTCCAGATGATTATAGGACTGTCACATTTAGCAAAAATCCACTGACCTTTATTTGCAATTCATGACAATAATACCATGTTTAGAGATGGACGCCAGGCAACCTTGTTATCATAGAGAAAGACAGGCAGTGCATGATACCTTAGACCCAAAATATAGAGGGAGAATGCTTCAGAAGTGGGTTTCAGAAGCATGGTTGGCAGGGAGCAGTTCTGATGACCAGAGGCAATTCCTGGAATTTCCCCCATATGTGGATTAGAAATAAGGTGGCCAGATTTAGCAAATAAAAATACAGGACACTCAGCTAAATTTGCATTTCAGACATGATGAATAATTTTTTATATAGGCATGTACTAAATATTGCCCATTCTTATACTAAAATAGTATATTCATTGTGTAGTTGGAATTTATATTTACTTGGACACCCTGTGTTTTATCTGCCAGCCCCAGTCAGAAATGAATATCCACTGAAAGACTGGGACAAACTGGACCGAATCTCCCCATCTCTAGGGTCCACCGTAGTACAGCAGAGCTGGCCAGTTAATACTTGTGTTGGTTTTCTATTGTTGCCACAACAGATTGCCACAAATTTAGTGGCTTAACAGCAGCATGAATTTATTATCTGAGAGTTCTGTGGGTTAGAAGTCCAACGGGAGTTCTACTGGGCTACAATCAAGATATCACCAGGGCTGCACTTCTTCTGGGGGAACATCCATTTCCTTACCTTTTCCCCTTCTAGAGGTCACCCACATTCCTTGGCTTGTGGCTCCCTTTCTCTGTCTTCTAAGCTGGTGATGAAGGGTCAAATCCTTCTCACACTGGATCATTCTGACCTCCCATCCCACTCCTCTGGACTCTCCTGCTTCTTAAATGGACTCTTATCATTATGTGGAGCCTACCTCAATAATCTGAGATAATCTATTTTAAGGTCAGCTAATTTAGCCACCTTAATCCCACCTAACATATGGACAGGTTCAGTGGATTAGAGCATGGCCATCTCTGGGGGAAGGGCATTGTTCTGCCTGCCACAATATTGAAAACATACTTGTCTAGAATTAGGTAATTATTTTATTTTATTTTGTTTTTAATGTTTATTTCTTTTTGAGAGAGACACAGAGAGAGAGCACAAGCGGGGCAGGGGCAGGGAGAGAAGGAGACACAGAATCTGAAGCCGGCTCCAGGCTCTGAGCTGTCAGCACAGAGCCCACTGTGGGGCTTGAACTCACAAACCGTGAGATCATGACTGGAGCCTAAGTTGGGCATTCAACCTACTGAGCCACCAGGCACCCCTAGGCAATAATTTTAAAGCTGCTTTATCCCAAATGAGTCTTTTAATTAGCCAGCTTCATTTTCTTCATTTTCTCTCTAGTAGGATGCAATGAAAGCAGATTGTATTTGACCAACGTATCAAACATTCTACCTTAGTGTGTTTAGAACAAGGTAGCACAAAACTATACAAAAATGTCAGTGGGGAGAAGCGCCAACATACCACCACCAAGCAATTTTCTTCATTTTCTTATCATCGTTTTCTTAACAGTGTACTATGAAATTCTTGCACTGCATAATTTTGTGAGGAGTAGTATATGAAATGTAAGCAGCAATTCTACAAATATTAACCTTCAGGAAGAAAAAGTTAAAGTAACAGTTGGCACAAAATTCTAATTTTCTGTTGATTTATATTTATTACAAAATTTTATTTCTTGAGAGACACATATATACATACACAAACTCTGGGGTCAAATGTCCTCGAGGTGGGTTATATGTTTGGATGAGAAATGACTTGGAGAAATTCCATTCTTAGGACTCTATTCTGTTAATATGATTTGCTAACAAAGGCCATTCTGTTTGTCAGGATGTTCTCCATCTACATCTGGAAAGATCCACTTCTCCTTGACAAAATCATTTTTATCATTTTCTTTTGTATATGATGTGGACATTCAAGGAAAACTAAATTTTTTTTTATTTCCAGAGTCTTTAATCTAATTGATGTAAATATCAGGCAATTAAAGTCTCAGCTGGATTCTCTGTACTTTAGTGAGTTGAGGTTAGCAAAGTATTGTAAAAATTATTCACTCTCGTAAAGTTTCTTTTTATAAGTTCAGAGATGGTTTCTATGGCATATAATCTTCCTTGAATTACAACTCTTAATGATAACAAGTACTGAAATTGTTGGACACTCAGTAGGAACCACATTAAGTTCTAAACTCTACTCTTCATGCAAAACCTATCGAAATAGGTATTATTCACATTTTATTGAAGAGGAAACTGAGACTTTATATAACTACTTGATTTTATAACTACTCGATTTCAAAGTCTCAGTCAAAGTTCGAAATGAGCTCTAAGGCCTGAACCCATTGTTCTTAATGACTACATAAACACGCCTCCAAAATGTATGACTGTGCTATAGTTCTAGAATCATCATTTGCCGGTTTGTTCTTATACTGTTAATTACAGTAGTAATGGTTCCATTTTATTCTCTCCTACTTGGTTGCCAAGTGAAAATGTGAGAAATATTCTTTGGCTTAGAATTCCTTCCTTCTTCTCCCTACTCCATACTCATGAACCTGTAGCTTATAAATCCTCTGAAGTCAGGGACTTGATTTATTCAAGTATTTTATATTCTGACAGCACCTACCACAATAGGAGATCAATGGAATGCCAATAAAGATGTTGATTAATCATCTTTATGAGTGGAGTGGAGTGGAGATCAAAGGCCTTTACGTTAACCACATGTGTAATCCGAGCGCACAATCACCCTGTGCCTCCATTCCTTTTATAAAGTGAGGGTGTAAATCAGAGCTCTGATGATAGGCACAATAATGGCCCCCAGAAGTTGTCCCTGCGTTACTTTCTGGAACTTATGGAAATGTTTGGTTACAAGGAAAGGGGAATTAAAGTTTCAGATGGAATTAAAGTTGATAATTAGATGATCTTAAAATAGGGGGATTATCCTGCATTATCTGAATGGGCCCAGTATAATGACAGGGGTCCTTTTAAGTGGGCAATGGAATGGAGGCAGAAGAGAGCCAGAGGGAGATGTAACTAGGGAAGAAGGTCAGAACGTCGTAATGTGAGAAGGACTGGATCTTCCATTGCTGGCTTGAAAGGTGTAAGGAGGGAGCCACACACACCAACAGATGCCAGTAGTATCTGGAAGCAGGAGCAGCAAGGACAGATTCTCCCCTTGAACCTCCAGAAGGAATGTGGCTCCAGCAACACCTCAATATCAGTCCAGTGAGACCCACGTTGGACTTCTAACTTACAGAACTCTAAGATCATACATTTTTTTGTTTGTTTGTTTTAAACCACCTTGTTTATGGTAACTTAGTATAGCACCACTATGAAACTAATATAGCTCGGAAATTACAACCTTAAATTCTAACCACAGGTATGTTTTAGGACTTCTCAATTTGGTCCCTGAACTGCCACTGCTTGACTACATTCCAAATGAGTCCAGTGAGAACATGACTTAAATAAGTGCAAATTTACTGTAATACTAGATAAACAGTTTTAAATGGAGACTTTTTTTTTTTTTTGGATGAGGATGTTACAATTTTTTTAAAGGCTTATTTGAAAAACAGAACCAAATACAATTTATACAAATTAAAATCGTAGGCTTTGAAAAAAGAGGACATCTATTTCTATTTCAATCAATATTGTGGACTGAGTATTCTGAAAAACCTTCTTCTGAAACCCTTAGAATCTTTTCCTATTGATTATGTGGTTAGTTGTTCACATTTCCTTCAAGTAATTTTAGAGTTTTAATTCTATGGCTTAACTTTCCATCTAAGTGTGACTGATTAGATTTTGTTTTGGTGTACTGTAAGTGGTTAGCTAGTTGTTTCAACATCACTTATTGAATAGTGTGTCCTTTTTAACTGATTTCAACTTTATCTTAGTATACAATTTACCTATCACTTTGACCATTTTTGAATTTTTAAAATTATTTTTTAATGTTTATTAATTTATTTTGAGAAAGAGAGAAAGCTCAAGAGGGAAGGGGCAGAGTGAGAGAGTGAGAGAGGGAGAGAGAATCCCAAGCAGGCTCCATGTTCAGTGCAGAGCCTGACATGGGGCTCAATCTCAGGACCATGACACCATGACCTGAGCCAAAATCAAGAGTCAGTCACTTAACTGACTGAGCTACCCAGGCACCCCAAATTTTTAACATTCTGTTCCTTTGTTATCTCTTTATATTCCCACACAACTCCTATAACATTCTAATTATTTTAGTTTTCAAATTCACCAAACTTGTTGTCAGGTGGTAAATCAGTTTTACTCATTCAGTTTGAGCAAAGCAAACAGTAATTAACAAATCAACAGTAAAGTTGTAAGATACAAAATCAAAATACAAAAATCAGTCACATTTCTACCCACTAATAATGAACTGTCTGGCAAGGAACTTAAGAAAACAATCCCATTTATAATAGTGTGGAAAAGAATAAAATACATAGGCATAAATTTAACCAAAAAAGTCAAAGACCTGTGCACTGAAATCTATGAGACATAGTGAAAGAAACTGAAGATACAAATAAATGGAAAGATATCCATGTTCATGGATTGCAAGAATATTGTTAATATGTTCATACCACTTAGAGCAGGCTATAGATTCAATGCAATCCCTATCAAAGTGCCAATGGGATTTTTCACAGAAATAGAGAAAACAACCTTAAAATTTGTATGGGACCATGAAAAACTCTGCCTTTCTAACAAGCACCCCGGGGATACTGATGTGGATACTGGTCCAGGGACTACCTTTAGTGCCAGAGATGAGTCTTTTCTTCACAAAAAAGCCATTCAGTTGATTTGATGCACATATTTATTACGGAAGAAAGGTACATTCTGAATTTTGTATGCCATAAAATTTTCCAATTTAATCGTTTCACTGACTTACACCCCCAGCAATGAGAGCTGGAAAAACAGGTAGTTGTGTCTATTTGGGGAATTGAAAAGCACTGAAAGACACCCATTCTTTTCCAGATAAAGAACACACAGTTAAATTTGAATTTCAGGTAAATAATGAATAATTTTTTAATGTAACTATGTCCTAAATATTGCCTAAGACATATATAGTATAATTTTTATACTAAAAAATTATTTATTGCTCATCTAACATCCATTTTATCTGAGCATCCTACATTTTATATGCTAGATCTGACGATCCTATCTTTGCCCCACCCGTAAAACCCCCCTGGACACCTAAATGCCATGCTGGGTTATAAGCATGGGCACCATTCATACAGAGCAGCGTCATCAGAGGCGACTAATCAGTTTCCTCAGAACATGCACTTAGATTAGTAATGATGGGCCACCTCATTCCTTAGGCCTGCATGCACTGCCATCCCCGCTTTCAGGCTTTTCTTAGAATAACTGAGCAACTCTGAGGAAGGAGAGCAAGGAGTAGGGTGGGGGTGGGGCAGTGATGGTGTGTGGGAAGGTTACTGAGGGTGAAACTGAGGAATCTGGGACCAGAAGAGAAAGTAAAGAGTGACAACCATGAAGGAAGACCATGACATACTTTGGAGTATAACCTCTTGTCAGCCCTTGGCAATGTTAAAACATTCATCTGTTCCTTATTAGGCAGCGTTCCCACTTAAAACTGGGAATTAAAAGCGAATTCTCCCATTAGCACTTGACTGTTTCAAGCTTTGGTGATTTTTATTGCAGCTTGATCCTTGCCCAGGCTCTGAAAATTGTTTCTCTTTATTTTAATTACCGTATGTAGTTTCTACTTAGCGTCAATGCTCTGGAGATAGAGATGAGTTCATGGAACCTTTCTCCCCTGAAGGAGGGTGGAATCAGAACTGCCTACTCCAGTTCACCGAAAAATCCCAGCTCACTCACTGCCAAGCTTCCCAACAGACCCTTTTACTCCCACTCATTAGAGTATGAAATCCTATATTCTAATGCTCAAGAATTTTGGAGAACATGTAAACCTTTTTATTTGTAGTTTAACAGTCTTCCTGCTTACCCCTCACCTCCCCCACCGCCACCCAACAACAGCAAACTGCTTAATTAATCCCAAATTCCTCAGGCTCCATAGAGTAAATACACTAAATTGTGGAATCCACAGTTTGGACGGATTATACTTGTTTTAAAAAATCAAGCAGTTTAGGAGTAGGGTGGCTGCATCGGTTGAGCAACCGACTCTTGATTTCAACTCAGGTCATGGTCCCAGGGTCATGGATTGAGCCCCATGTTGGGCTCTGAACTGAGCATGAAGCCTGCTTGAGACTCTCTCTCCCCTCCCCTCAAAAATTAAAAAAAAAATCTTTTTTAATCAAGAATTTAAATCAAAGTTTCTTAGGGGATATTTTGGACATTTAGTGACATGTCTTAGAACAATGAAAGAAATCCTGCTTACTAAAAAAAAAAAAAAAAAACCCTAAGATGTGATTTTCTCTTTGCTCTTTCTAGAGGTAGTAGTTCATCTGTTAAAAGATCGTGATGTCTGGGGAAACAAAGCATATCAAACATGTTCTCTAGGAGCTTAAGGGTTTCAAGTGAAATGTTGGGGGTGTTGTGATTTAATTATACTTGATCTCACCAAACAGTTTATTAGGAATTAGATGGCAGTCTTCTGGCAGAAGCTGTTAGAGAAAGCTCATTGAGTTTCTAGAACTCTTAAGATACCTAGTGCTCTGCTGCACAGAAGCCTGTGGAGATTAGGAAGCCAAGAGTCTTGTTTGAGGTTTCTGCTTGAGCCATGACTGCCTTCTCCGACCCGTCTCCTGGCTGGGCTATCAATGGCATTTCCCTCCACTCCTGAGTCAGGGTGGCGGTCTTTAGGAAACGGGATTGAAGCCCAGCATGGCTACTTAGCTCTACAGCCTTGGTGGAGACACTTATTCTGTGCCTCCGTTTTCTCATCTGTGAAATGAGCATGGTATCTACCACACATAGTCTTTGGAAGAAAAAGAAAAAGAAAAAGTTAAATCATAGAAAGCACTTAGAATACTGCCTTGCATACAGTAGGTTTTCTGTCGTAGTTAGCTAGAATTATTCATCTCATCCTTCGTTTATTATGTTTTTTCCCTAACCTGTTTGCCCCACCAATGATTTCATGTGGTTTTCAATAAAATCACAGATGCAGTGGACTAAGAAACAGTCCAGATAGAAACAGGGTGAGAGGTTTTTTTTTTTTTTTTTTTTTTTTTTCCATTCAGGGGTCCTAGGAAGAGCTGTGATTTTTAACTAGAAGCATTCTCAGGAAACTGAAATTAGATCCAGGTAAGCAGGGGAAGAGCAATATGATTCTCATTTACCCCTCAAACCCATCGTTTGAAACTTCCTATTTCTTTAAAAAGTATTTTTTTGAGGTTTGTTCATTTGAGAGAAAGAGAGAGAAAGAGAGAGTGTGTACACGTGTAAGAAGGGGGAGGGACAGAGACAGAGGGAGACACAGAATCTGAAGCAGGCTGCAGGCTCTGAGCTGTCAGCACAGAGCCCAACTTGGGGCTCCAACCCATGAACCATGAGATCATGACCCAAGCCAAAGTCTTACACTTACCCAACTGAGCCACTCATGCACCTCTGACACTTCCTATTTCTTTTAATACTTAGTCTAAGAAAATGATGGCCTTTAGCAGAGCTCCTAAAGAATGAGTTGGCATATAAAAATACTTTCATCCAGTCTGAAAAGCTCATGAAACCATGGGAGAAATCTAAGCCTTTCTTTTTCTTTTTATTTAGTATTTTGACTAAATATGATGGGTGCATCTGTGTTTATGACAGAGTGGCACAGCTGTTGGAGGAAAAGTTAACAATTAAATATTTTTCTCCCTTTTTGTTGCTTGTTTTTGCATCTTGACCAAAGAAATAGGGTTAGAGATGGTTGTTTTGGGCTGCTTCACATAATATGGACATTGTGCTAATGGTTTCTATTAACTGAGTCATGAAGCTGTAGCAAGTAGTTGGGCTTGTCAATTTACTATATTTATTGATATTAAATTATAAACACCATTAGAATTTAAAATACCCATTTCTAATTTATTTTCATTATTTTGCTTTAGGTGGTCAGGTTTTTTTTTTTTAGTTTATTTATTTATTTTGAGAGAGAGAGACAGAGTGTGGGAGGAGCAGAGAGAGAGGGAGAGAGAATCCCAAGCAGGCTCCTCACTGTCAATCTGACTTTGGGCTCAATCCCATGAACCGTGAGATCATGACCTGAGGTGACACCAAGAGTCGGACACTCAGCTGATTGAGCCACCCAGGAGCCCCATGGTGGTCAGCTTTGAATCACATTAACTGTTTGTTTTATGGGAAAAGGCAACTAGAAGTGTCTTCTCAGTTTTATGTTTAAATCTCTCATTTCCATTAGCATGCAATCTGAACCTGTTACTTTCCATATTCTTAGAGATTTCCAATTCTTTTACAAAATGCTCTGTATTCTGCTAAAACAGCTACAAGGTTTAGCTGTCTTGGAAACTCAAAGCTGTCAAAAGTGGAAAAGTCTGGTAGCCACAAGATGTCATTGCTTGTCCTTTCTTGAGAGCGGGAACCGTGACTCGCTGAGTTCGGCCAAGCCTCTTGGAACGAGGGGTAGAGTCTGCTTTGCTGAGCCCAGCTGCACAGACAGACTGCCTCATCTCCACAGCCTCACCGCCCCTATTCTTCATCTGATACTATTTCCCAAATTGTGTGCCTGTTCTGGGTTTAATGAACATAAGAATTTAAAATAATACACTCTCTGGGGCGCCTGGTGGCTCAGTAGGTTGAGCATTCGCCTTCGGCTCAGGTCATGATCTCATGGTTCGTGAGTTCAAGCTCCACATGGGGCTCTCTGCTGTCAGCACAGAGCCTGATTCAGATCCTCTGTCCCCCTCACTCTCTACCCCTCCCTGGCTTGTGCTCGGTCACTCTCTCTCTCACAAAAATAAAAATAAATATTAAAAAAATAAGTCTATTTCTTATGTGGTAAACTGTGTCTTATTTTAAAGTTTTTAAAATTGTTTAGGTTTTTCTTGAAAATTTAATAAAACGACAGAGTATCAATTAAATATAACTTAAAAGGAATAGACTGGTTTGAATTATTCAAATCTAATAGGGCCTACATTAGCCAAATTTGTTCTTTATTGAATCCTTGTTTGGTTTTGAGTGCATTTGATTTGTAAGGGAAAGAAAGAGATTATACAAACCAAACCAAATATTCATTTCAAAATGCCATTTCTAGGGGCACCTGGGTGGCTCAGTCGGTTAAGCGGCTGACTTCAGCTGAGGTCATGATCTCATGGTCTGTGAGTTTGAGCCCCGCATCGGGCTCTGTGCTGATGGCTCAGAGCCTGGAGCCTGCTTCAGATTCTGTATCTCCCTTTCTCTCTGTGCCATCCCTTGCTCACGCTCTGTCTCTATGTGTCTCAAAAATAAAAATAAAAACGCTAAAAAAAGAATTAAAACAAAACAAAACAAAATGCCTTTTCTAGAGATTGGTATAAAAACTCAGCTTGTCTTTTCAACCTTTGACATTTATCTCTAGTTCCCCCAGCGTGATACATATGAAGTTCCTCAGTTATAAAGAATATCTTCACAATTATGAATAATCAAACCATTTATACTGATAAGAAAAAAATTCCAGAATGTTCTAGATAAATTATTATTGAAATATTAGTGTATGATAGTTTGTTATCTCAGGAAATTCCAATGTAACTTGGAATCAACCAAACTTGATTTAAACCATAAAAGATTGTGGGGCACCTGAGTGGCTCAGTCAGTTGAGCATCCAACTCTTGATGTCGGCTCAGGTCGTGATCTCACGGTTCGTGAAATGGAGCCCCACATCAGACTCTGTGCTGACAGCATGGAACCTGCTTGGGCTTTTCTCTCTCTCCCCCTCTCTCTGCTTGTCTTCTGCTCATGCATGCTCTCTCTTTCTCTCTCTCAAGATAAATAAACCAAAAAAAGATTGTGCATTCAGTCAAAATGCCAAAACTCAGGTTATTATCCTCTAATAATAAAACAGAACATCAGTATCTAAATATACTTATATATATAATAATAATTATATAATTATTATAATAATATAATAATAATTATTATATTAATATTAATTATAATATAATTATATAATTATATAATGTGTATATTATATATACATAATATATATAATTTATATAATACCATAGCAAACATTTTTAATCCTACATTCGCCAAGTGTTGGCTTCATTAAATATGCACAAACCAGCTATTCCCAAATGATATTATACGCAGAAGTAGTGTTATAGACTGAATCTTTCCAAAATTCATAGGTCAAGGTGCTTACCTCCAATACTTGAGACCGTGACTATTTGGAAATAGGGTCATTGCAGCTGTGACTAGTTAGCAGAGGTCACAGGGGTGCAGGATGAGCACCTATTGCAGTATGACTGGCATACTTCTAAACAGAAGTGTGCACATAGACACACACACACACACACACACACACACACACACACACACACACACACAGATGGGGTGATGCTTCCCCAAGCCAAGAACACCAGAGGCCACCAAACCTCCCACAGTTGGGAGAGAAGCCTAGAACACATTTTCCCTCGTGGCCTCGGAAGGAGGCGGTCCTGCAGACACCTTGATCTTGGACTTGTAGTCTCCAGAACCGGAAGGCAGTACAGTTCCGTTGCTGAGGTGCCCCAGTGTGTGGTGCTCTGGTACGGCAGCCTTAGCAAGTGAACACGACTAGTAACTTGGTGGTAACAGGTGTTTCTCAGGGAAATTAAAAAAGACCTTCTAGAGACACCGCTTTGTTTTTGAAACTTCTTTCTTGGCTTGCAGCACGCTGCAGTTTTCTTTTTTCTCAGTTAACTTATGGAATACTCTTTCTCTTCCTGACCCTTACACAGGGTAGTGGCTCTGAATTCAGTCTCTACCGACTCTGAAGGAATCTTAGTCAGTGCCCTGTCTTTAAATGCGTGCTGTTTCCTAAATGCGTGTCTCAACACTGACCTCACCAGAGCCGCACATCTGTGAACATCTTGACCTTCCTGATCTTTCCAGTTGTGTGTCTTACGGTCATTACGCATCTGGAGCTAAACTCGTCTGACACAGCGTTGCCGATCTGCAGGCCGGTTTCACCCACGTCATCTCCATCCCCCTGAAGGATGGATTGCTCTGGCCTCCCGACTCGAGAGTCAGCCTCGACAGTTCTTACAGTCACTTCCGATTACTTGGAAAATCTCGTTCCAGCTCCAGAATATGTTATAGGTGCAGTCCATTTCCACCCCCGTTGCACTGTCGCCAGCTTCAGTTGTCTCTCTGATTCAGTTCTTGTTCAACACCCTAGTCTCTTCTTCACCCCATGGTAAGAGCGGTCTCCCTGGAGTGAGTCCCGTGCTGCCGAAATCCATCCCCACGCTTCCGGCGACAGTCAGAATAAAATTCAGAGCTCCGACTGTGTTCTGTGAAGCCTGATTTCCCTTTCCCTCTGCTGAGCTCTCTGTTTCCCACTCGGCCCCTCCCCGGCTCTGTTCCAGCCGCATCAGCGTCTTCAGTCTTTAAACACGGAAGCAGCCCAGGACCTGTCATGTTCTTCCCTAGACATTTGCGCAGCTCAAGCCTTCCTGTCCTCCAGGGCACACTCACTTCAGCTTCTCAGAACCCCTTCCCTCCCAGGGGCTGGGAGACTCTTGTCTCCTCAAATTGTGTGTGTGTGTGTGTGTGTGTGTGCGTGCATATACATGTTGTGTATACATCTATACATATGTGTGTATATGTGTGCCAGCATATTGTATGTTGTATATGTGTATATATATGTATACATATATTGTATATATGTATACATATATATATATATGTATATATATATATATACACAATAACACTTATAGACTTTGTTGGCCATTAGTTTGATATCTTTCTCTCCCACAAGAATGTAAGAAAGTTCCACATAAGTAGAAAATTGGTATCGTTTGGGGCGCCTGGGTGGCTCAGTCAGTTAAACATCCAGCTTCGACTCCGGTCATGATCTTAGGGTTCGTGAGTTCAAGCCCAGTGTCAGGTTCTGTGCTAACAGCGCAGAACTTGGAGCCTGCTTCAAATTCTGTGTCTCCCTCTCTCTTTCTGCCCCTCTGCTCCTCATGCTCTGTCTCTCTACTTCTCAAAAATAAATAAACATTAAAATTTTTTTGATGAGAAAAATAAATTAAAAATGAAAATTGGTATTGTTTGCTGCTGAGTTTTCTCGGGGGCCAAAAAACTACTTTAAACCTGAGAGCTTTAAGAGATATAAATATTATATATATATATATATATATATATATATATTTTTTTTTTTTCTTTTAAGGGCGCCTGGGTGACTCAGTTGGTTGAGTGCCTGACTTCAGCTCAGGTCATGATCTCACAGTTTGTGGGTTCGAGCCCCGTGTTGGACTCTGTGCTGCCAGCTCAGAACCTGGAGCCTACTTCAGATTCTGTGTCTCCCTCTCTCTCTGCCCTTCCCCTGCTTGTGCTCTGTGTCTCTGTCTCTCTCAAAAGTAGACATTAAAATATTTTTAAAAAGATATATATATATATATATATATATATATATATTTTTTTTTACATCAAACATACAAGCAAACAAGAAACAAAGAAAGATACACAAAAGAGCCTGTATGTTGCTGGCAAATCCTAAAATATTTACTATCTGACCTTTTATAGAAACAGTTTTCCAGACTTGGCAGCTATTAAGCATTCAACAATAATCGATTATCATAGTCATTTTATTATATATATTTAACATATATAAGAATATAGCAGAAACTTTGAGAAACCCTGAGTTAGTTCTAATCTTCTAATAGGCTGATTTTTACTGTGACTCTCTCAAGAGCTGGATTTTGCGGTCATTTGGCTCTCAAATGCGTATCACGGCATACTTCTTTACATCTCCTAGAGCAGTGTTATTGGTCAGGAAATAGCTCAGGAATGCTGTTTAAAACATTAAATAGTGTTGAAGCATAGACCAAAAGTGACGAACCGTGAAGACAGTTCTCCAGAGTTCTCTCGGCACCTAGCCCGAAACCAGCTCCTCGGCTGAGGGATCCCGGCACATCCCACTCAGCGTTCAGGGGAGAGCATCACTCTGAGCGGAACGTTTGGTGCTGCTGGCGAAGTCTCTTCTGCTACTGAGCACACGATGCTTAAGGGGTCAGAGAAAGTACTCTCGATGTGCAGGCCAAACCTGGTAGGAAGTAGCCCTATGCTTCTGTCTCCAGTGGTCATGGTTGTGTCCTCCCAGGCCAGGCGCTAAGAAACTCCACTTTCTGGCTTGGGCCACCTTCCTAACGTGTCAGTTTTCAGCCTCCTCCCTCTCTGTTAAGTCAGTGACCGCCTTCTCTGGGTCGTTAGTGAAGTGCAGTTTGTAAGTTTTCATGGGTTATCTATTGCAGCAGTAAAACCCAAAAATTGTGGCCAGTGTCCGCTCAGCCCATGCCATCCATTCATTCAACAATTTCTCACAACTCACGGTGCGGCAAGCTGCAAATAAAACCCCGTCCCTGTCCTCAGGATGCTCATAATCTGGAGCAAAGGGTGGACATTTAAAAACCACCGGAAATAGTGGTTCACAAGCTGCATGACAAGGTATCCCCACGCTTCCCAGCCAGTTCCAGGAGTACCGTGAAATGTTTAAAAATTCAGTGGAAAGTCAGAAGCTGAGTGTTTGTCGGACACTGCAAGAAAGGCTCGTTCAAAGGACTTCGTAGTGTCGACATCAGACCTGGCCAAGTTTCCTTTCAGTGACAGACCTGCTCACTGTGCAGCAGGAAATCTGTGTCCGAGATTCGAGAAGCTGTTCAGTGCCCAGGAGGCACACATTTATCCATCAAGGTGGTTGTTTAAAAGTTATATTGGGGGTGCCGGGGCGCCCCCGTCGGTTAAGCATCCGACTTGACTCAGGTCCTGATCTCACGTTTTGTGGGATCGAGCCCTACATCGGGCCCTGCACTGACAGTGTGGAGCCTGCTGGGGATTCTCTCTCTCTCCCTCTCTCTCTGGCCCTCCTTGGAAAAGGTAGCTCATTGCATTGTTATTGCTGGTTATTCTGACATTTCACCAAAGTCGTACTTCACTCTCAGCCTTTTAGTGTGACAAAGCCTTTCCAAGCCCCCCTTTCTTCCCTTACCTCAAATGCCCCGTCCCACATCCCCAAGCACCAACAACGAGACACACACAAGACTTCACACCCCTAAAAGACACCCCCCTCATCCAAATGAGTTTTGAGTCTCTTCTTTGGTCCCCCGAAATTTCTGTCTTCTGAGTGTCTTGATGGCAGTTCGGGCTGAGAAGAAAACACTATCATAAAACTGATTCACAATGAAGGAGGAGAGATTTATAGGCCCTCTTCTCCCCCCAGGCTTTTCGAGTTTAGAACAGGAATCCTGTCAATGCAATTGAATTTCTAATCTCTCGAGTTGTATTCTCTGTGGAGAAGACCAGGCTGAGAAAATGAGCTCATTTCAGTCAGAGATTTTCCAGCTAGCTCCCACACGGGAGTGAGTCTGCCCTGAGGTTGTGTCCTTTCAACCAACACAGGATCCTTTTGTTTTGTACACTCCCTACTATTGTTTCAAGGGAGCGCCTAAAACTCCCTTTATTCTCTTCCCCCAGGTATCATAGGCAGCTTAGGGATACAGTGTCTCCAGATGACTCCCGAGGGAGCTGACAAATTGTGGCTTATGATTCTTTTAATTCTTAAATGTTTCCTCAGTGTGTGAGAACATATTTCTCCAGTGTAACTTTAGTTGTGGAAAACCACCACGTCCTAAATTGTTGTTCTTAGTAGCTTCCAGATAGAGCTCTTTGAACTCGTTAAATAATAATAATAATAATGTTAACAGTTTCAGGGATTGGAAGGCTAGTTCTAGGATAAAACTAGGAAGAAAAGATTCCCGGGTCTCCAATGCCCCTTCACTTTCTTTTCTCACCCCCTACTTCCCCAGCCCCCAGGATGAGTGAGCATTGCCCTCATGATAAATGCAAAAACTTGTCTAAGGGCTTTTTATATGCAAATGCGTGTTATCCTCATAAGAGTTAATTAAGTAACTGCTGTCCTTGGCCTCATTTTTCCAGAATAGGATACTGAGGCACAAAAGGGTCGCATAAGCTACCCCCTGGCACACAACTGGTAGGAATGGAGTTGAGATTTGAGTGCAGGCAGACATCAGTCTGGTCCAGAGCCCAGGTATCACTCTGCACAGGTTCAGTGCTCTAAAGCTGTGTGATATGAGTCACTAGCCACATGTGGCTGTTTAAATTAAGATTAATTAAAATAACAAGTCATCCTCTCGGTCACTGGCCACAT
Organism: Paguma larvata; assembly: GCA_030068075.1. Classification (NCBI taxonomy): domain Eukaryota; kingdom Metazoa; phylum Chordata; class Mammalia; order Carnivora; family Viverridae; genus Paguma; species Paguma larvata. Next base: position 33,014,117 of record CM057823.1, read on the forward strand.
TTCAGATGCTCCATAACCACATGTGGCTAGTGGACAATGGAGAAACAGAATTTCCGTCATCATCGAAAGTTCTCCTGGACATTGCTGCCCTAGGGTATAGGGTCAAGACTTTCTGATTTCAATTCACTGATATTCTTTCATATTTTCCTGATATTCTTTAATACTCTCTCCAACACTTCTGAAATGATGGAGTAGCTAACGACTAGCATACTATACACGAGCATATTAGTGAAGGATAATTGCCCATCATTATTACCTCTTCCAGAAAACATATTTGAATTATAATAAAATTTTAATATATTTGCTCTGAAATGACTGATGGAGATCGCTTCCTACTGGGCTGGTGCATCTGGCTGGGACCGTGAGTGGGATCCAGTTGTGACACTGGGTCACTGCTCGCTTGGGCAGTCGGACAATTCACATGACTCAGCTGGGTCTAACCGAGCTAAGGGGCAGAGGCTGTGCCTGTGAGTCCTTCTGAACTGAAGGAGAAGAATACTCTGAAGTATCATTAATGTTCCAGTCAATACACCGTTGACATAATATACTGGCTTCGATCATGGCTTATTGCATTTTTCTATGGCTAATAATTTCAAATTGTATTTTGTATGTGGTTCCGGGTTTGAAACCAAGCATTATTATGTGCATAGGAGCATATATGCCTAGCAGCATTTTAAGTATAATAAAGAGCTGAAAAGAAACCTTTAAAATCTTTATGTGATTTAAGGGTCAGAAAGAACAGAGAAGAACTGAGGTTTTGGGAAAAGCCATTTATCAGAGAAGCTAACCATCCTTCACACCATTAATAAAATAAAATTCTAGCTTCCTTTGCCATCTCACTCTCTCCCCTTGGTAATGTTACTTATTTTAATTGGTGACGTCATCAGAAAGGATTGTCTAATGCTAATGAAATGTCCGTGTTTCAGCTTCATTATCAATCATGATTAAACTGTCTTTTAATTTTTTTCTAACTTGCTTATTTAATTTCAGTTTGTATAGGAGTAAACAGAAATATTTATTAAACAAATAAGGCTTTGACTATCAGAAGGTAATGGTAATTATAATACAAATTATAACTTTTCACATATAATTTCTTCTGAAATGTCAAAGAAATCTTTGTTTTCCCATATATTCTTTTTAAAAAAAAATTTTCAAATTAATAATTTATCTTGAGAGAGAAAGCAGAGAGAGAATCCCAAGCAGGCTCTGCACTGTCAGCACGGAGCCCGAGGAGGCGGTTGAACTCACGAGCTGTAAGATCGTGCCCCCCCCCATATATTCGTTTAATATTAAGTGTATTTTGTGGCATTTTGTTTATTTTAAACTGGTAACCTATGTCTCATATGATAATATAATACCATGACTATCTGACTACGGGTGATGATGGTTCCTTTCCCCTCTGATGTTTCAGGAACAAGAGAAACTACTAGTGGTTGAATTCCATTGGGTTTCACCACGTGTGTCCCAAGTACTGTTTGTACTTATGTCATTCAGTCGTTAACACGAGCCCAGAAGTTAAATTGTTTACTTTGCTCATTTATTGAAGAGGAATTTTAAGGCAAATGAAGGTTAAATAAATAATTCAGAGTTATGTGACTGATAAGCAAGGGAACTACAGCTTTAACTTAAATAAGCTTGACTCGAGAATCTACATGCAGGTTCTCATATATAGAGCGTGTTAGGAGACCCAGGTGTGGTATCCTGACCACACAGACAGGGAGAAAGGCGGCTTTTGTATGCAACACATTTATGGTCTATGAACAACTGATAACCACGTGAATAATAGAAACATAAATCCTAATGAGTATTAGGAGGAATAACCCACCTTCCTCTGATTGACCATACGCTTTATGGTCAAGAAATAAAAAGCCTTCAGGCACCTGGGTGGCTCAGTCAGTTAAGTGTCTGACACTTGATCTTAGCTCAGGTCATGATCTCATGGTTTGTGAGCTCAAGCCCCGTGCCAGGCTATGCACTGTCAGTGAGTAGCCTGCTTGGGATTCTCTTTCTCCCTTTCTCTCTGTCCTTGCTCTCTCTCTCTCTCTCTCTCTCTCTTTCAAAATAAATAAACTTTAAAAAACTGTAAGGGGTGCCTGGATGGCTCAGTCAGGTTCAGGTCATTTTCTCATGGTTCAGGAGTCCAAGCCCCATGTGGGGCTCTGTGCTGACAGCTCAGAGCCTGGAGCCTGCTTCGGATTCTGTGTCTCCCTCTCTCTCTGCCTCTCCCCGCTCACACTCTGTCTCTCTCTCTCTCAATCATGAATAAACATTTTTTTAAAATTTTTTAATGTATAAAAAAAACAGAAGTTAAAAGCCTTGAATTTTGTTTGTGGGGTAATTGTTTCCATCTTTGTGGAACTCATGTCATGTAACATTCCTGGTTTCTTGCCCTTTAATTTGCTTAGCCATCAAGTAGAAATTATTCAGAATTATTATCATAGGAATTATTCCAGCCAGAAGGTGGACTTATCTGATGTTGAAATCTGGAAAGAACTACCAGGGCATGATGGACTCTCAACTCTTTTGAGCTCCTGCCTACTCACCGGGAGTGGCCGTCCTGTTCCACTCCGCCAGCACTGGTGAGGGGAGGCCAGCCTCGGTCCCGTGTTGCCTTGGCTGGTACAGCATGCCTAATTCCCAGGGGCAGTGTCTGCCAGACCATATGGCTAGGAGACCTTCCTCCCCATCTCTCAGGGAGGTCTCTATCAGTAATGAGATGGGATTTGTACAGAATCAGGTGGTGAGGTAGGTTGATAATCCACTTGAGAAACTCAAACACTACCTACTGCTACTTCATATCCTTACTGTTTTACATATTTAATTTTTTTAACTTTATCATTTTTAAAATAATTTTTTAAATATTTATTTATTTTTGAGAGAGAGAGAGACAGAGAGAGAGGGAGACACAGAATCTGAAGCAGGCTCCAGGTTCTGAGCTGTCAGCACAGAGCCCGACGCGGGGCTCGAACTCACAGACCGTGAGATCATGACCTGAACTGAAGTCGTCTGCTTAACTGACTGAGCCACCCAGGCGCCCCTATCTTTATTAGTCTTAAGAAATGTTCTATAAATAGCTTTAGGGTATGAAATTCCTCTGTCATGTACTTCACTCTTGTAGTTCCTAAGAGGCTTGCATGTGCTTCGAGAAGAAATCCCCCAGGGATAAGTCGTGTGGATTTAGGACATTTATTTCCAGTCAAGGGAGATAAAGGAGCGGGGTAAAATAGGGAGGAACGAAAATCATCCACGTGTTCTGGAGTTCCAAGGGCTCACGGTTTGTTCCCATTAGAGAGATTTTGCTTTGGGAACTGGTGTTGGATAGGGATAAAATATCCACCACTTTCTGCAACACTTTTTCTCCTCATCACATGTACCAATGGTATCATCTGTGGAGGTACAGCCTCCATCTTTGCACACCCCTCTCAAAAGAACACACTGTTTCTTCCCTGAAATAATGCCAGTCCTTGCTGCAAAGAAAGAGATTGGATATCATTAAAATCAGCATCATATGAAATCACCATCAGATTATTGGTAATGCACATAAAGCAATACATTTACAGAAGATGGCCTTGGGATAGAAGACATGGTATTACCTATAGGAAAACATCAGTCACTTCGGCAAAAGTGTGGTGACTTTTTGGGGGAGGAGGGCTAAGAGTGCAGGACTATACATATCTTGATGTGGGTAGGCTGATTTCTAGAAGCTTGGAGAGAGTCGTCCTCATCGGGGGCAGTGAGTTTTGAAATGGATCAATTTGTTGGTGTCACCATGACTAGGGAGGCATCCTTGGTATTTAGTGAGTCAAGTACGAGGTTATTGGATTTGCTGCCTAGTGAATTATCGTTCCGAAATGCCAATAAAATCTTCACTAAGAAGCACTGTTTCAAAGGAGATCTGCGTCTCCATCTACCCATCGGTGCTGACCATTCCATCCCTATCCTATGGAAGATGTTCTCAACTCTAGTGCCTTTTACAGAAAGTTTACCAGTCCTACAGAGTCCACCTTACCCGATTTCCCCACTGCAGAGCTAGGCAAGAAACACGTTTTCTATGTTGTTCAGTGCCACTTATCTGTAGATACATGAAGAGAACTTCTCTCGAAAGCTGAAACGCATTTTTCCTTAAATATATATGTTTTCCTAATTCAGTTGGCCACTGAGAAGTGTGTGACTAAGTACGTGCTCCAAGAGACTGGCTTCCTTTAGTCCTAGGTCCTTCCTGTACCCTTTCAGGCACAACTAGGCTTCCTTCTTTCCTCTGTGCATCCTGGTGGATGTTACATAAATGATACACTGTTTGTGTTCATTAATAGATGTTAGTCTGAACCATCCTGTCAACCCACCTGCATCTCGTGTGTTTTACCAACGTGTAACATACCAACCTTAACTGGCTCCTTTGCTGCCTAACTTCTAACTCTTAACTAAGAGTAACCCTCCTTTTTGGCTCTCAATATATGTGTATATATATTTGCATTTAAACCAGCCTCTTGCAATTGTTTCTCCATTCCAAAGAAAGATAATAGCCAAATAAACCAATAAAACCTTTTGTAACTGAATTTTAAGAACCTGTGTGAGACAGTTGTATCCCTGCCAAGGGATCCCGTCTGGTGCCAGCTGGTGTCACCCCCTGTCCTCAGGCTGGGGAGTTGGGTAAAATCTTGTGGCACCGTGTCTGCTTTGCCAGTTCTGGAGGATAAAGTGTCTGGCTTTCAAGGAGAGAACCGAAGTTCTCATCAGATAGTTGTGTGAGGCGCTGGCTTGACTGCCTCATCTACACCAAGCACAGGCTCGAGCTCAGCTGTGCAGCGGTCCCATGGCTGCTAGTCTCTCCCACAATAACTTTATTCATGTGCTCAATGTAACCTGTGGGGACATTTTTGAGTTTTCTAATGGAGCTAAAGTCTAAAGTTCTTGGTACAGGGAAGGACATAGTGAGAGGTAGTAGGGTTGGTAGTAGGGTTGGCATCCCACCAATTTGGGATGCCAAGTCTTGTCACCCATTATACTGGAAAGTTCAACTTCCTGACACAATGTGTGGTCTAGGGTAGCACCAGTCTCTCTTCTTGGCAGATGCCTCTTGCTTGAATCAAAAGGATCAGAGCAATTCATCCTTCCAGTGATGGGCCCTCTGCTAAATATGAAGCTTAATTTCAGGAAGTGTCATCTGAATAGGAAGCCAAAGAGTTATAGTCTCCCTTCCAACGATGACTGACATACATTTGTTGCTAGGCATTACTTCAAGTCAAGAAGGTAATATTAAATTACCTGGTTCATAAGGAAGGGCATTTCTTCCTAGATATTGACATTTATTTTCACTTATTGGAATACTAGTAGAAATACAGAGCAACAGAAGAGAATGATCTAGTAGATTTCAGAATTTGTATGATATTAATATTATGTTATAATGGTTATATCACATGTAGTGGGAGAAGAGATACATATTTAATAATCACTTTTGGGTAAAGAAAACGTAGATGCTTACTTCATATGGTATCACAACATAAATTTCCATGGACGGAATGGGGAAAACTTAGAATTGCACTAAAAGAAAAGATCACGTAATGGAATGTACATCTAAACCTCAAAAAGGACATGATTATCTCAGCGTGAGAACACACTGAGTTATTGGCCATTCTATTTCTTCTGGTAATGGGGGACAGGGTTTCAATGGGGTGGGCCCTTCAGTTTTCTTTTCTGTAGGTAAAATAGAGTTCAAGCTTTCTTTTGCTCCTGTCCAATGTGGTCTGGTTAAATATGTTATTCTCCAGAGTCAGTGTAAGAATAATTCTGTAATTTTCTTAACTCTCAGGGGACTAATGAATCATTTTAATAATAATGCCATTCTAACCTCTTTATGCCCCTACTCGCAAGAATATGTGTGTGCATATACATGTGTATATATGTGTGTATATATATATATATATATATATATATATATATATATAATTTATATGTAATTTACACATATATACCTTGTATATAAGTAAAATACATATATATTCTTCTCTAGGATGTTGTGGATTCCTTTTCAGAGACAAAGGAAGATATATGTTCAAACAGTGATCATTTAACGTTTATTGGACTGTAGGTTGATAAACCAACATTTTCTTATTTGGATTATGTAGTTTCTTTGGAGAAATTTCCCTCATGAAAAGTGACTTTTTTTATTTGATTTTTTTTTTGTAAATGCCTTCAGTAAAATTCTTTGTGATCTCAGTACGCAATTCTCCTCAAAAGAAATTTTGTGAGTAAAAGTTATTTAGTATTCACTAAATTCCTAAGATTATGAGATTTATTTTAGAGAGCCAATAGATTCCAGATCCTCAAGGGTCACAGTAGGGATCAAAATCAGGATTTTGAATAACGTGATGTTATTAAATTGCTCAAGCCTTTGGCAGTTAACCATCAATACCAAGAGTCAACATCCATCCAGCTAACAAATTCCTTTTCTTTGACCAAAGGAGGGTTCTATGCCTTATTTCATAATGTGTATAAGAACATCTCAACTGCAAAAGTAAGGTATTTTTCCCATGCAGCTTCAGTGTCCTCTCTTCACAAGAGACCTGGTCATTTGAAAGTTCCTCCCTCCTGTGCAGACTTACGGGATCTTTGACCCATCCTCTTGGCATCACCGATTTGGGAGAAACAAAGGAGAGGTGATCTGCAGGAAAGACATGTCATGACTTGAAAGGCATGCCTCTGAAGGAGTCTCGTCGTGTTTGTGGGGAGGCTGATTCTGCCCCTGTCTCCAAATTCCCTTCTATCTTGTACCTTTTCTCTTTTTAAATTGCGGTAAGAACACTAAACGTAACGCCTACCCTCTTAAATCTGTAAGTGCACAATGCAGTGTTGTTATTATGGGCACAGTAGTGTACCGTGCGTCTCCAGAACTCATTCATCTTGTATCACTGAAGCTTTGCACCCATTGAACAGCAACTCCCCACTTCTCCCTTCCCCTGGTTTCTGGCAACCACTGTTCTACTCTATTTCTAGAAGCTGGACTATTTTAGATATGTCATATAAGTGGGATCATGCAGTATCTGTCATCTTTGGTTTATTTCCCTTGGGATAGTGACCTCCAGGTCCAGCCCTCATATTAGTGTTGAAGGAGGGTCTGCTGTGTGCCCTGTTGCTCAGACCCACGTCTATTATCATTGGCCCCCATGGTTTCTGCCTATGAATTCTGAGTCCTTCACACCTTCAGTGATGCACTTTCCTCACCACTTTTGCTGGATTTGTCTTACACTTTGGAATTCTACCTTAACAGAGTGTGAATCTTGGTGCCTAGAATAGGAACTTGCTCTGGGGAGACTGTAGAAGGGGCCTTATTCAAATTAAAGATGGAGGCACAAAGGATGACAGAATTTGGGACAGTACAAGTTCTCAAGTCCAAGGATGATCGTGACCTAGAGAATCCCCATAGAGCTAGAGCAGGCTTATTTACCATTAGATCACAGTAATTATTAGATGGAAAAGTTAGGAATTTTGATTTCCTAATTCCTTATGATTGTTTTTTATACATTTTCTCTATTTTAACAAAGTTGCTGGTGGTTTCTCAGGCTTAATTCATTGTGTTTACCTCAAAAGAGGATTCTCCCAAGATTGGAAAAGAGGGAAGCTACTATAAACTTGAAACTCCTTCTGCAGTGGAACCAGGAAGAGAGACTCTGAGGGCAGGATCATTGAAATGGTGAAACAAAGGGACAGTGTGTCAAGGGACCTGTCAGGCTTGGAGGCTGCTGAGAACCCATGCATAAGCCTAGTCTGGGTACATAAACTGTGAACCCCTGTGCGATTTAAATACTAGTAGTTTCTGTTACCCATGTATAAAGTCTGATTGTCTTGCCTTCCTTGTTCTTAAAATGCCCCCCTACAGACTGAGATTTGGTGCCAGTTTCCACTTCCACGTAATTCCATGCAATGCCTGGCACATTTTCTAGTATAAACTAGAGCTCTCGTACAGCAGCCTTCTTGTGGTTCCTTTAGCTTGCTATGCTTTCTCCTACACCAGGGACATTGCACCACCTTCTTCCTTTACCAGGGGTGTTGACCACTTCTTGCAAGTGATTCATTAACTAACACTTCTCTTTCTGTTTTGGGCATGCCTCAAGGAAGTCTATGACATTGCAAACAAGACAATGACCACATGTTATAGGTACTTGTGATACTCCATTATCCCTATTAAAGTTTATAATTATATATTAATTTGTGTAATCATTTGACAAATTCTGTCTTTTATATCATGGGAAGACACTTTCCTTTTTTTCCCATTGTATCCTGGGTGTTTGTAAATGCACGGTGTTTGTAGAATAAGAGGCGCTTAATAAATATTTATTACCATTGAATACAGTAAGGTATTCTTTAACCCCACACACATTTTCTCTCTCCTACTCCTTCTAAAACCTGTTGGCTTTGGTCTATTTTTTTTACTCTCTAGTATGTACTACTGCCTTACTTTTGGGTGTATTATCGTATTTGTGGGTATCCAGTCTTGTCATTACTGTATTACCTTCTCTAAATGTTAGGCCTAGATTTCCCAGAATCCTGTTTTCCCATAAGTTATTTCTTACCTTTGGTCTGGGACAAGCTTTTTCTCAATTTGCTTCCCGCCCTTGCCATGTCCCTTTTCCCACTAGAATGGTGGGTTTTGGCTAAACTCTACTTCAAGGAGATCTATCCCTCATTAACCTTTTTTTAAAAAAGTTCCGGCTCATAACATAGGCTACGACTTTGGGAGGAGACAGTGATTTATGTTGAACTGAATTTAGCTCGGATAGGGGAGGGCGAGCACGAGCAAAACCTGTTCAGTCATCAACTGTGAGGCGTGCTTCTCTGGTGGCAAGTGCTTTCAGCTATCTGAGAGTCTACAGCCATTCATCAAATTTTAAGGAACACAGAGCAGGAAAATTTAAAGACTACCATTAATAGTCTAATAATGCCAGAACATTTATCCCCTTTGACATGCCTACCTCAGACACTGAAGGAAAGAATTTGGAGGTAAGTGAAATAAGATGTTTCACAGACACTGTGTCTTCCAAAAGAGGAAACAGGAATCTCCTTAGGTTCCTCAGTATTTAGTTAGGAGATTTTGAGGTAAACAGCCTGAAAGAAACCAGGGTTACCATTTTATGTGCTGTCCAAATCTGTAGATTGATGGAAACAGCAGTGACCCAGATTAAAGATGGCTCTAGGTGCCAATTTCCACTACCTGTGTGGCCTCAGTAAAATCATATTCTTTATGTGGACACAGATTCTGTTATCTGTAAAATTAAAGAATTAATCATTAATTTGCCTTCTGATTTTAATCCATGATCATTGTGCAATTTTACATTAGATGGAACTACAAGCGTGTCTCTCAACAGCTGTGTCTTCTTCTGAGAGAATTGAGAACCAAATAAGAATTACATAAACTCCTTCATTTGGAGACAACTTGAGGTCACGTAGATCCCAAGATACCCACAGATTAGGCAAAGATCAAACAAGTGAGTATCGTTGATTATAAGGAATCTTAGAGATGAACCAACAAATAGAGTTATCCAGATCTGATCTGTGTTCAATGACCACAGACATAATTTTGGGAGTTGTGAACTTCCTGTCATTAACAGTAGGGAGAGGAATTTTATGAGTTCTTACAAGGATCTAGTTGAACCAGACTGAAGATGGCCACACTCCCCCTTTTCCTTTGATTTTACATTTTAATATTCAAACTTCCAAATCATGGGTCCTAAGGATATAATTTATATTCTTAAAATGCTTTCTTCATATTTTGCCTTATGCTTAAAATTTTGTGCCATCAATGTTTTATTCTACTGTTTATGCTTTTTACAAATTCTCCTGTTCCCTGTCTTTTTTTTTTTTTTATAACTTGATGCAATCCTTTTTTGTGGAGTTAACTTCTCCAGTAGACTCTGCATCACTTCCATTCACTAACCAAGTTTGAGCAGTAGTCATTCGCACTCTCTTTTATGGAGATTGGGGCCCTGGGAAAGGCTACTTGATTTCTTTGCTAAGCCTTAAGTCACATGTCATAGCCTCTCCACCTCTATCTTTGAGCCCCACTTTCTAACCATGAACCTCTTGGATCCCATTTTCTGTTGATGGAAATCTTCATCCTGCTTTGCAGTGTTGGCTTCGTCAGTTCTAAAGGAGATGATCATGATGGACTTCTGAATTCCTAAGGCTGTGCGTTAGGGTCTAAGGTAAAATGGCCACAGTATAATCACGCATCCCAGTAGACCTCCTAAGAAACCTACAGTTATTCACCATCTTACCTTTTGGAATTATAGTCACAAAGAGGAGGAGAACAGAAAGAAGAGAATGGAGTCTCATGGTGGAGTGCCCAGGAGAAAGATGAATGATCAGGGGTAGTAGAACACGGGGCCTTTTATTTACTTCTGGGGGACTGAGGTTCCTTGTGGTCAGTGAAGCTTAACAAGTAAGAAAATAAAACAGCTTCCATTGGAATATTTCCAAACCCTGGAGTCTATAAATTTGGTGACAAATTAACCTAATGGTAGGAAACCAGATGGTTAACCCTCTCCTTTTTCTATGGGCTCTCAAATTCCCCAGAGATCAGTGCCTCTGGCCAATTGTCTTTTGAAGGGGGCCAAGAAGTAAGGTCGTGTGAGTGTAAAGTCTTTATTATCAGTAGTCTGACTACTAAAATCTAAAACTATATATGCAAAATTTGTATCCCGAAAACTACAAAAGATTAAAGTGAAGAATTCTATAAGACCAAAATGAATAGTAGGACCTACAGTGTTCATGAAATAGAAGACTTTTTATGGCCAAGATCTCACTTCTCTCAAAATTGATCTATATATCCAATATAATGCCGACCAAAATCCCAGCACAATCTTATTTTTTTAAGAAACTGATAAGGCATTATAATTTTTTTTACTGAAATGTAAAGGTGTACAATAGCCAAATCTTTGAAAAAGGAAAAGAATATTGAAAGACTTATACTATCTATTTTTAAACCTTACTATAAATCTATAGTATCAAGATAGTATAGTTTTTTTTTTAATGTTTATTTTGAGAGAGGGAGAGAGAGAGCACAAGCAGGGGAGAGGCAGAGAGAGAGAGACACACACACACACAGAATCTGAAGATAATCTTTTGTAGTTTTCAGGATACAAATCTTGCATATATAGTTTTAGATTTATCCCTAATTATTTCATGTTTTTTGAAACTATTAAAAGTTTTGGAGGTTTTTTGTTTTGTTTCAGTTTTCAGTTGTCTATAGCTTGCATAGGTAAATACAAATGACTTATATACTGTTACCTGCAAACCTACTAAACCCACTAATTATTCTAGTAGCTCTCTGGTGTGCTTTGAGATTTTCTATATAGAAAAATGACACACCATCACCTCTGAATAAGGTAGTTTATTTCTTTGTTTCTAATCTGTATAAATGTTATTTTTCTTACCTTATTACACTGTATACAACTGACCTCCAGATGTAAGGTTGTTGCTTAAAGTTTTTCATAGATATTGTTAACAGGTTGGTAAATCCTTATTTATTTACTAGTTTGCTGAGTTTTTAACCATAAATGGATGTTGATATTGTCAACTGTTAGTGCTATATGTGTGGAGATGATCTCTTTTCTCAGTCTGTTGATATGTGGAAATATTAATTTTTAAAAATTTTTTCCATATTCAGTTTTGAGAGAGACAGAGAGACACAGAGTGTAAGCAGGGGAGGAGAAGAGAGAGAGAGGAAGACACAACAACTGAAGCAGGCTCCAGGCTCTGAGCTGCCAGCACAGAGCCTGATGCAGAGCTTGAACTCTTGAACTGTGAGATCATGGCCTGAGCCAAAATTGGACCCTCAACCAACTGAGCCACCCAGGTGCCCCAAGATAGTATAGTTTGATATCAGGATAGACATATAGACAGAACAAAGTACAGACATAGACCCACAAAAATACAGTCAATTGAAATTTGACAGTGATACTGCTATGGTCTGAACATTTGTGTCCCCCCCCCCCAATTCATATGTTGAAATCTGACGTGCTAAGTGATAATGATGTGGGAAACAAAGGCAACCAAAAAAAATAATTAAATTTCCTTACTACTTACAGCCAGTCCATTGATAAGTCCTAAAATAGATTTCCTCTTGGAGCTCAGGTGCCTTGATGTTGACACTTTGCTAAGGGCAAAAGGCAGTCTTAGCTTAACGTTCTCTTGACCCCCAGAATCCTGAGAATCCACTTTAAACATATAGAAATTCCTTTGGAAATTTCCTTTATCTCTACCCCCTGGAGATACGTTAGGAAACATCTTCCACAGCGCGGGGCCCACTGACAGACATCTGGAGAGTCTCATGACTTAGAGTTTACTAGCCAGTTGATGACACTTTCCTAACAATAGTTACCCCCTTAAGGGTCCTGGATACCTTATTTCCCAAATTTCTTGGAGGCTTGTGCTCCCTCCAACTTGAAAGTATGCAATCAGTCACCTCTCACAGCCCCAATGCGGCTCTTTCTGCCTACAGGTCCCATCCCCATGCTTCTTCAAGAAAACCACCTTTTTGCACTGAAGACATCTCAAGAATTCTTTCTTGGCTTTTGGGTCTGAACCCCAACATTTCCACTTCAATGATATTTAGAAGGTAGGACCTTTGGTGGGCAGTTAGGTCATGAAGCAGGGGTTCGTAGGGGATGAGTGCCATCACAGGAGTCCCCAGAGAGTGTGCTTACGCCTTCCATACATCAGGATACAGCAAGACATCAGCAGTCTGGAGAGAGGAAGCACACCAGGCCTCCACCATGCTGGCAACTCCATCTTGGATTTCCAGTCTCCTGAACTGTGAGAAGCAGAGCTCTTTTGTTTATAAGCCAGAATGGCTGTGGTATTTTGTTACAGCAGCCCAAGCAGATTAGGACAGCAAAGGGATACCAAGAGACGCTGTGGTGACACATACCTGAACACGTGGAACCGGCTTTCAGAACTGGTAAGCGGCTGGAGGAGTTTAGAAAAAATCCATACTGTCAGGAACAGGGCCTTTAGAGGTGATGGAGATGGAAGCTGAGAAAACCAAGAGCGGACGTGCGAGGCAAGCCTCAGTCTTCTTAGAGACGACCAAGTAATCCTGCACAGACTGGTAGCAGAAACGGACCACGAAGGCCATTCTTTGAGATCGCCGCTGGAAATGAGAAGCATGTTATTGGACCATGAAGGAAAGGCCATCGTTGTTACAAAACTTGACAAAGAATGTGGCAGAGTTGTGTTCACGTTCCAGTGTTTTGCAGAAGGCAACGATGAAGATTTGGTAATAGTGGGGCTCGTGGGGTCCAGAGCCAAGGGCCACGAAAGAATTCCTGAAGATGTCTTTGGTGCAAAAAGGTGATTTCATTAAAGCACGGAACCAGACCCACGGGCAGAAGCTGACCTGGGACCGTGAGGAGAGACTGGTTAAATCCTGTGGAGTTGGGACAGGTAAAGTCCAGGGGAAGTTTCCAGTGAGACTTTCATATGCTGAAGAAGACTCCCAGGATAGTGGAGGCCTCACTACTGTCAAGCTAAGATGGTTTTTCCCTCTAGTAAAGCCTAAGCATTAAGACAGTAGGGAGTTCCTGGAGAAACTTGACTCTGCCAGCCTCAGTTATTCGTCAGTGGGCTGCAGGGCATAAGGAAATTGAGTTCTATCCGCCATTTCCTTCTGCCTTTGTTCCCACGTCACTATGGAGGGGTGATGGTGCAGCTCCAGGAAAGGAGTCTGTAGGTTTCTGGCGATTAGGCTATGGATACGATTGCCTTTTTCTTATAATTTACTAAGATATTTGTAAATAGATGGAAACTCGGGTCCTGCAGGACTGTGATCTCTATCGGTTAACCATTTGTTTTCCCCTCTGCTTTGTCCCTGGGCAGCTCGGAGTGCCTGAGGAATATCACACATGTCCCTCCTGGGCGGTGGGTGGTAGTGGGGGGCGGGTTGTGGCCTGTCAGCTTGTCTTCTGCTCCCTCATCAGGCAACACTGAAGAGCCGTGAAAGTGGATGTCTGGCTGAGGAAATATCTAAACAAAGTGTTGAAGGGGTGGCCTGGTTTCTCCTCACTGCTTATATGAAATGCAAAAAGAGAAATGACTGCAAGACTGAATTGTTAATCAGAGAGGAAGCACAATTTAAACATTTAGAAACTCTCAGCCTACCCTGTTGAAAGGAATGAGCAAAAGCCTGTTTGGGAGAGAGCACGATGGATGTGGCCAGATCAGAGAAGGAGATTAGTGAGGACGGGCCACCCCAACAAGAGCCACCAGACGGTGGGCGATTAGTCATCATCTCCGCAGAAGGCAGGGAAAAATTACTCCAGAAGGCATTTCGGAGATCACAGCACCAAGCCTCCCACCTCTGGTGCAGAGTGCACAAGCATAGGGGGTGAAATGATCTCTCAGGAGGAGTCCTCTGATGCGTGGTGCCATCTCACATTGCAGGCTCTGCTCCCTGTCCTCAAGCTCCTTGCTCGCCAGCAGCCCCACTTGCCCCACAGGCATCGGTGTGGTGGGCGCTATGCCTAGCAAAGCCGTGGGGGCCTGGCTGCCTCCGCCCAGATTTCACAGATGTCCTGGACAGCTGCGGGCCCCAGGCAGAACACGACTGTGGGTGGAGGGGCCACCATAGAGATCCCCCAATAGGGCGACGCCTAATGGAGCCATGGGGGCAGGGTTGCCCCTGTGACTCCAGACTAGTAGAGCCAGCAGTGTGCATTATAGCCCAGGGGGACTGTAGGCATATTACGCCAATGCCTGAGAGCCTTGCATGGGCTGTGCCCAGTGGAGGCCTAAAAGTGGAGACAACCAGAGATTTGGGGGACAGGGATGCATGGAGCCTTTGAGGCCCAAACCCTGCCCCAGTGTGTCTGGAAAGTGGGACCTCCTATATCCCAGTAGGCCTGAAGAGCAGAGTGTGGGGCCACAGGTTTTTTTTCTGTCTTACCCCACTGTGTTGTGCCAGGTGCTGAGAATCCCCACCCCTTTCCCTAGAGCAGTGTGCTGACGGGCCAGGAGCCGGGCACAGCTCGGCCACTCTCCCTCCCTCCCTGAAGGAGAGGTCTCAGAGTCAATGCACCCTTTACTAACGCCGCATGTCCAACCAGCTGCTGAGCTCCATGTGCTGGGGGGGCAGGGGCCAGGGGGACACACAGGGGATGGTCAGTGTGAGCACTCAGGCTGGCTGCTGGGGTTCACGAGTGCGCTGGAGAGTGGGGTCTGCAGGCTAGACATTGAGATCTGTGTGTTGGCGGCTGTGAGTCCTGCAACTTCTCTTTGTCCTCATCTGCCCCCGGGTGATGTGGGGATCCCCTCAGCATGCTGGGTGAGTCGAGACAGAAACAGGCCTCTCAGGTAGTGCCTCCAAAGCACGGAGAAGCTGTTGCTCACTGCGCTCTCTCTTTCCCCCATGAGAGAAATCGCAGGCTGAGGGCATGCGTGCTGAGCTCCGCCACCTTGGAGTGTTACGGAAACTGGTCTGGATCACCTGGTGGAAGGACCAAACAGCCTTCGGAGATGCTGGAAGGCAGGAGGTTTATTTTACAGCGGCGGGCTCAGAGGAGATTATTCTCCAGAGATCTGAGCCCAGAGGATAAGGGGACAACTTATAGTCTGTTACTTCCACATTCCTCATTAATGTGCGTGACATGCAGGGTAGGAAGAAGGGGGGAGTCTTTGATCAGGGACAGGAATTTCTCTATCAGTCCTGTCGGCCATCTGATAAGAGATTTTTCCCTATCAGGAGCAGGGGTGACAGACAACAGGTAAAGTGGAACTCTCCTAACCCTTTTCCATGTGGCTGCTGTCAGATTTTGTACAACAGTGGCATGCTACGATCTCTCATCAAAACTCAAGCACTCTCAGAAAGGTATTTTCATCCATGGCTGGTGTTTTAATCAGTGTTTCTGTGGAAAGACAAGATCTGGGACCTCTTGTGCTCCTGTCCTACTTCCTGAACTATTTATAATGATCCCCTGCAGTTCAGATAGTCTTAGTCCAGCACTTAGAGCCTGAACTTAGTTGGAAACATGCAACATATACACACACCCTCTGTCCATGGAAGCCAGTCAACATACTGACTTACTCAGCCAAGTGTGGCATGTCCACAACCAGAAAGGTTTAGACAGGATGTGGAGGCCTGGTATAAGTTGAATATGAGAAGAATGTTTTGATTAAAATGCTTTAAAATGTGCCAAGAGGCAGAAGATGTTATTACTCTTCATGACTAATTAAAAGACACTTATAGGGAGATACTCACAGCTGAGGAGATGACTCTGTGGTCACCAAGAGAGAACCAGATGAAAGGCGGGCAGAATACATCAGTGTGTCCAACAGCCTTCTGGAACCGGCCACCAGGGTTGTTTCCTCAGGACTACAGAGTCTGCTCATCTCTCTTTGATGGCGGTGGTGATGCAGCCAAAGCCTATTGTTCTTTCAAGGTTGTGAACTCTTTCCTGCGTATCTGCAAGGGTTTTGTCTTTCTCTTGTAATCCTCCTCCCCCCAAAACTATGATTCCATCTCATTGAGATTCCACATCATTAAGTCTCTCAGGTTTTTTCCTTAGTTGTATGAGACATAATGGTTCTAGGATAAATCAGGATAGCAGGCAGTTTGGGTCATCTCTAGCACACCAAATCCCAAATTATGAATAACGGGTGCCATGCCATTTTAAGTGAACTAAGCTGGATTAAGGGTGTCTTCTAAACTCTTAGGCTCTGGAACACTCATAGGAAGTTAGTCTCGCCGAGAAACAAATATTGTGCACCCTATTTTGTGGAGTCCAAGTATGGATAAGTAACAGAGGATTATATTGACTCGGCTGCGAGGCTCAGTTTATCGTATCACCCCAAAAAGGCCTAGTCTTTGTAAACTAAATGCTGCTCGGGTGTGGTGCTTATCCAGTTTGTCCCTGGATGGTGGAGAAGAGGGAAGGAGGAAGAAAGCAAGCAAACCATCAAGGTCTGTTCCTGTTGGCACAGTAAACAGATGACCTGCGGTGCATCTCCAACATTTTAAGGTCGAGTGGCCCCTAAAGTGAGTCAAGACTGTACCAAACAATTATGGAAAACGTTCACACTCTGACAGTTAAAAACAAAACCAAAGAAGATTTCATAAATACCACATTAAAGAAGAAATAAGGGGGGTCCTACTACCAAACCATATCTCTTTAATCATCAAAATTTTCTATGTGAGTGAAAAGGAAAACTCCTCCTGAGAGTCTACTTTGAGTTATGGAGTTGGGTTGACATCTTCCGACTCTCGGGACTGGGAAGTGAGATCTTACGGCGCTCGAGATGAAGACAAACTTATAGTCAGAAGCTGTGCAGCATCAGGGGGCACCTGGGGGGCTCAGTCAGTTAAGCGTCCAACTTCGGCTCAGGTCATGCTCTCACACCACGTGAGTCTGAGCCCTGCATCGGGCTCTGTGCTGACACCTCAAGAGCCTGGAGCCTGCTTCGGATTCTGTGTCTCCCTCTCTCTCTACTCCCCCACCACTCGTGCCCTCTCTCTCTCAAAAAATAAAATAAACTCTTAAAAATATTTATTGATTGTTTCCTTCACAGTGCAGAAGCTTTTTATCTTGATGAGGTTCCAGTGGTTCATTTTTTGCTTTTGATTCCCTTGCCTTTGGAGATGTGTTGAGTAAGAAATTGCTGTGGCTGAGATCAGAGAGGTTGTGTCCTATGTTCTCCTCTAGGGTTTTGATGGTTTCATGTCTCACATTCAGGCCCTACATTCATTTTGAGTTTATTTTTGTGTATGGTGTAAGAAAGTGGTCTAGTTTCATTCTTCTGCATGTTGCTGTCCAGTTCTCCCAGCATCATTTGTTAAAGAGGCTGTTTTTTTTTCCATTGGATACTCTTTCCTGCTTTGTCAAAGATTAGTTGGCCATATATTCGTGAGTCCAATTCTGGGTTCTCTATTCTATTGCATTGGTCTTAAGTCTGTTTTTGTGCCAATGCTATACTGTCTTGATGATTACAGCTTTGTAGCAGACACCAAGAGATACAGGAGTGCTGATACATAGGGGCACATGTACCCCATGTTTATAGCAGCACTTTCCACAATAGCCAAATCACAGAAAGAGCCTAAATGTCCACCAACTGACTAATGGATAAAGAAGATGTGGTTTATATATACAATAGAATACTACGTGGCAATGGGAAAGAATGATATCTGGCCATTTGTAGCAATGTGGATGGAACTGGAGGGTATTATGCTAAGTGAAAGAAGCAGGCAGAGAAAGACAGATACCATATATTTTCATCCATAGGTGAATTTTGAGAAACTTAACAGAGACCATGGGGGAAGGGAGGGGGGAAAAAAGTCACAGAGAGGGAGAGAGGCAAACAGTAAGAGACTCTTAAATACTGAGAACAAACTGAAGGTTGATGAGGCATGGGGGAGAGGGGAAAGTGGGTGATGGGCACTGACGAGAGCTCTTACTGGGATCAGCACAAGGGGTTGTATGGAAACCAATTTGACAATAAATTATATTTAAAAAAGTAAAAAAATTAAATAAATAAACAAACAAATAAATAAATAAATAAATAAATGAATAAGTTATGCAGCATCAGAATGTCTATGTGGAAAGGGATACTGACAGCACGCTTTCAAAAGAGGTCACTCTATTTTTACAGTCAAATGTTTAGGTCCTATGAAGAGGAGTTATTTGTCTTAGAGAGTAATAGCTTGAGAACCTCTAAACGATCACAATGTTTCTTGACAGGAGGGAAACGTAAACATCTCTTTGTTGGTCGAGGTTTTACCTTTTAGTGTACATAATATACATTTTTGTTGATCTTCAAGCTCTCCTTCTCTCTCCTTCCTTGTTTTCAATTCCTTCTGTTTCAGGGTGTTGTCTAGAAAGACCACCAGACACCGAGTAGAAGCAAGGCAAGGTTTTATTTTATGGCCGGCCAAACCTGATCTCCTGATCTTAAAGACACGGTGCAGGGAATGGCCCCGAACAAAGGCAGCAGTGGGCTTGTATGGATTTTAACAAGTTAGGGTACATCATAACTTAGTTAACCAATTATAATTCACAACATCCCTTGGTAGCCAATTACATAGATGTTACCTTTGGTGGGGGCCTATTGCTTCAAGGTTCTTTGTCTTAAGTGAGCTTTGAAATGACCAATTATAGTTAGACACTCCAGACACCGCGGGACAGCAGTTACATGATTTCTTGCATGTTGGCCTTCCTTTGATCAGCTCCAAATAGTAAAGTGAGAGCTCACTGCAATCTAAGTTAACTGTTTAGCAAGCAAGTGAAGTTACAGGAGTGAGATAGGCAGTTAACCCCTTCTGGTAACTCTAACAGGGAACTGCATAGGCTTTTATCACAATGTTTCAGCAGTTACCATACAGTTGGTCAGAACAGTAAATGGGGAGATGCATTCGCAAAGCAATTTACAGAAGCCAAAACAGCCAGTTAAGGGTTTCCATTATTGACTCCGGTTTGTTAACCTACAACACTTCCAATGATATGCCAGATAGTGAAAATTGTTATGTGTTATCCCAAAATGATTTTCTCCTGCCCCATTCCAATTTTCTACTTTTGCCCAATCTACAGCTCTTCCCACCCCTGTTACTTTCTGTATTTCCGCTTTATTTCGCCTTTGCATTTCCTTTGTACTCTCTGTGTGTCTATTTAATTACATTTGCATAACTGTATCTTCAGTTTTTGTTAACCTTTTGGTCTTTTGTGACAAATTCAGAAAACATTTCTTTTACACAAATGGACTTTCTCACTTTTTAAAAAATTTTTAAATTTTTTACATTTATTTATTTTTGAGAGAAAGACAGAGAGACAGCATGAGTAGGGGAGGGACAGAGAGAGAGGGAGACACCGAATCCAGAACAGGCTCCAAGCTCTGAGCTGTCAGCACAGGGCCTGTTGCAGGGCTCAAACTCACGAACCATGAAATCATGACCTGAGCCAAAGTTGGACGCTCAAGCGACTGAGCCACCCAGGCGCCCTGGCTTTCTTACCTTTAAAGAGATTGTGTGAATCTGAAGATGAGTGACAAAGAAGTAGTATCTGGAGATTTGAAACCCATATCTACTTATTTTTATTGACAAGGGATAATAGGAATTGGTAATAAAGCTGAAAGTGTTTAATTTGTATATTCCAATGTTTTGGATGCAAAAAACTTTCCCTTTGATGCTTTTCCTAGTTTCATTTCAACCTATGCTTAACTGGTTCTTGATAATCCGAATAGGCCAGTGGGGTTGGAATCGGCACAAGGATCCACCAAGACCGACAGCATTTCCATCTTCGTTTGCAGGCTCCAATCTCATCCTCTGTTAATTTGCAGATGTCTCTTCTGCAGATGCCAGCCAGACTTAAACAGTGGTTTTCGGCAGAGGCCAAACCACTTCTTACTGCAGAAGAGAGGCAGTGAAGTAATTAGTTCCTGAGCGGAATGCAAGACCTTAAACACTGTCCCGTGTGAGAATGGACGAGTTCTGGCTGGAGCCTTTATGTGTGCAGCAAAGAGGCCGGACAAAGGGCCTGGCCTATTCAACTGTCCCATCACCTTCACTGTCCTTCTGTTGTCTACGCAGCAGCCCAAATGTTATCAGAGCCTTCCCTCCTCTTATAAGTTCCTGGCATTGCTAATTTATGCTTCGCAGAGAACACTGGTAAATGTCAAAGTGGAACAGCAAGGGGACAGACAAATACATGTCAACCTAAAATTGTGAGGAGGTGTTTATGTGGACCAAAGAATTGCAATTTGGGGTATACAGATTTGGGCAGCAACTCAGAGAGTGTCCTACTAGGAAGCAGAAGTTTTTAAAGCAAAAAGGTTTCTTTAAAAATTTTTTTTTAATGTTTATTTCTTTAGAGAGGAAGAGTGGAGGAGGGGAGAGGGAGAGCACAAGTATGGAAGGGGCAGAGAGAAAGGGAGACAGAGAATCTGAAGCAGGCTCTGCACTGTCAGCACAAGAGTTCGATGTGGGGCTCAAGCCCACAAACTGTGAGATCATGACCTGAGCCAAAATCAAGAGTCAGACACCCCACCGACTGGGCCACCCAGGTGCCCCTAAAGCAAAAAGGGTTTCAAAGCAAAAAGGGAATGCATTGTATACGTTGTTCACAAAGAATTTTTGATTGGTGTTGGCGGCAGAAAGCTAATGTTGACTGAATATGGTTGGTTGCATATGGCTCTCGCTCAGCAAAATCTCGTTCTGTGGCCAGGTGTTCGGGCTGAGTCTGTGGAGTATTTGTGATTTGGCCCAGTTCAAAAGCAAATGGTTCCACAGGGGAGGACGCTCATAAGGCCCCCTCCTAAAGGGCCTCCCGGCTCCATTTTAAAACCCCTTAACGTAAGTGACCCCATTTCATTTCCCTTTCACATGTATGTTCTAAATACACTGATTTTTGTCATTTTTTCTTGATCAGTATCCCAGATTATTATAGAGAGTATGAGTCTTTAAAACACCAACTTTTTGCTTTGTGGATTCTTTTACATCTTTGTGTCTCTTTTCTGTGTTTCTTGAAATTCTAACTTACCCTCATGTAGCTTATTTTAGTATAATTCATGTGCTAATTTTCATTTTGATGTTTCCTGTGATACATGCTTATTGCAGTACTTTTCTGTATTTCCAAATATTTATATTTTTGTTAATGATGTCTGGCTTAAATGAATTAAGTTTAAAGAAATTTTTTCCCAATTTTGTGAAATTTTATTTTTCTTTTTTTCCAGATTTCCTGAGATAGAATTGACATATAACATTGTGTAAGTTCCGAGTGTACAACATGGTGACTTAATACGCTAATAACTTCAATTTTTTTTAATTTTGATGCTTGCTTTATGATTGAGCGTATGGTCATTTTTATAAATGCTTTGGCTGTACTGAAAAATGTGTATTCTGTGGTCGGATGTAGTGCTTTCAGATTCTTTCTTAGAAACCTGAGGGAAGAATCGGTCCCATCTCCTTGGTTTGCAGATGGCCGTCTACTCGTGTCTTCACACTGTGTTCCTTCTGTACGTGCCTGTGTCCAAACTTCCTCCTCTTTTAAGGACACCAGTCATATTGGCTTAGGTCTGACCCTAATGACTTCATTTTAACTTAATCACCACTGTAAAACCCCAGTCTCCAAAAATGCTCACATTCCGAGGTACCAAGGCTTAGGATTTAATATACGCATTTTAAGGGGCACCTGGGTGACTCAGTCGGTTAAGGGTCCAACTCTTGCTTTTAGCTCAGGTCATGATCTCAGCATTCGTGAGATCAATCCCTGCGTTGGGCTCTGTGCTGACAGCATGGAGCCTGCTTGGGATTCTCTCTGTCCATCTCTCCCTCTGCTCCTTCCCCACTCACATGCACGTGCACTCTCTCTCTCTCCCTCTCTTCCTCTCTCCCTCCCTCTCAAAACAGACAAACAAACAAACAAACAAAAAACTTAGGGATGCCTGGGTGGCTTAGTCAGTTAAGCGTCCAGCTTTGGCTCAGGACATGATCTCGCAGTTTGTGAGTTCAAGCCCCACCTAAGGCTCTGTGCTGACAGCCTGTGGAGCCTGGAGCCTGCTTCTGGTTCTGTCTCCCTCTCTATGCACCTCCCCCACTCACATGTGCGTGCTCTCTCTCTGTCTCTCAGAAATAAACATTAAAAACAAAACTTAAAAATAAATGCATTTTTGGAGGGACACAATTTAGCCCATAACACCCTTCTTTTCCTTCTCTTATGAATCCTTACATTTTAGGTGTTTTTATTTGTTTGTTTTGTTTATTTGTTTGTTTAATATCATGTAGTTGAGTTTATTTTTAAAATAAGCACTGGCCATCTTGATTTGAAGTAGAAAACTAACCTATTTGCATTTTAGTGTCATCACTAATATATTTGAGTTTATTCCTACCATCTTTCTTTTCTGTTTACCTAGTCTCTGTTCCTTTTGTCTCACTCAATTTCTCTTTTCTACTGGATTGTTTTTAATCACCTCATTTTTCTTCTATTAGTTGGGAAATTAAACCTTTGTCCCATTCTTAGAGTAGTTCTCATAGAATGAAAACATATTCTTGGGGTGCCTGGGTGGCTTAGTTAGTTAAGCATCTGCCTCATCATTTCGGCTCATGTCATGATCTCATGGTTCGTGAGGTCAGGCTCCACAGTGGGCATGTAGCCTGCATAAGATTCTCTCTCTCAGCCCCTCTCTCCTACTTGCTCACCCTCTCCCTCTCAATAATTAAAAAAATATATATGTTCTTAATATAAGAAAGTCTAAAATTAATAAAACCTTTTACCCTTAAATAATACAATGGCTTTGCTTTGTCATCATCATTGAACTTCTCCCAATTATTTACTTTTGTAATCAAGTATTTTAATTCTACATCTATCTTTAATTCCTACCATTTTCAAAACACTTAATGGGTTCCTAAATTCATTCACCCAAGTTTAAGAAGAGTGTATTTTCGTTAGTAAAGCTGAGGATTCATATCATTAGATTCTCTTCTATCCTAAGAAGACACTCCAGGGAAACCAAGACAAAGGTGAAAGAATTTTTATAGTAAGATTATTTACCATAGCCAGCCACCAGGAAAAAAAAGAAATTACCATCAAGATTTCAATAATTAAGTGTGTCATTACTGTTGTGTCAACTGCAAATAAGAATAGTCAAATGTTTTTCATTTCTAGTTCTTCTACTTCATTCACTTTTTTGTCTTATTGATTTGTCATTCTACTGTATAGTAATTCAGAGCATCCATATATAGGCAGGCCATTTTTTATTTAGCTGTGTTTTGATGGATGGAAACCACTTATGGGATCTCCAGTCTTTTGTTTCTATGGATAGAGCTGTGATGATTAACATTACACACATGCAACTTTCATATAGATGAAACATAGCTATGGGATATATTCCCATGGGAATGGATTGCTGGGTCTAAGCATTTAAAAATTTTTTGCCTGTTCATCTTTCATGATATAAAAAAAAAGATTTGTTTAGATTCCAGAACTGTTCACTTTTCATTACTTCTATTTTTGAATGAGATGAGTTTTTCCTGGACCTAAAGCTTTGTGTAGTGTATGTGCCAGGAGTTATTTTATGTTAAGTCTTACTTTTATTCAAACCAATAGAGATAAACAAATATAAGGCTATTCACAATATAATGTCTCTCCTCCCCTTCCAGATTCACCTATAGATTATGTATTGCATATATATAGCTTTTATGTATCATTCTTGGTTTAGTCTGAGTTATGTGTTTGTCACGTCCACTGCTGGTCCCTGGGATGCTTCCACTGACAGCCCATGAATTCTGTTGTTGTTTTGCAAAGGAATGTTTTTGAGTTTGTTCTTAGGGTGTGCCCCTCACCTTTAGAAATGTTCTTTGCTGGAACCTTCTAAAAAATGGAGTCATGTGCCCCTCTTTTTCACATTCCATCTATATCCTAGTTTACTTGAAGATGCTATTTTCAATTCTGTTTCTCACTCGTGTTGTTTTTTTGGTGATTTCTAAACAAAAATGGCAAAAATTCTGATAGTCCTCTTATAGGCTCCGTTCATTAGGGTGTTCGTCTTACTCTGCCTCAGGAAACTCCAGAATGTCTTATATTTATTCTTAGAAGAATACGCTACCCTCAGTTTCTACACTATCTTCAATTTCTTCTTTAGTTTTATAGATACTTCCCATTAAGGGACTGGAAAATGACAGGATGGGTCACAGCTCTCATTAGCCTCATGTGAAATAAAAAAAAATCCACACTCTCTTCCTTGATTATTTAATATTTATTTATTATTATTTATTGAGCATGTATGTTTGACCAGACACTACATAGTTCATTCCTGATTGAACTGCTAGTACGAACCACATTTTTTCTAAATAAGGGTTCATTTCTCTCACCAATCAATTCGACACTCAAAATAATGATTTTTGGGTCACTCTTAAGGACACCAGAGCTGTAGGCAAAGAGAAAGAAAGAAACTGACACACTGTCACAAACAGGGGACTGATGTTTGTGGGCAACAAAAGTGGTGAAAGCATCCCAGCTTCCACAGATATATATTTCCGCAAAAACTTATAACTTCCCCATTTCTTTCACCCCCAGCTCTTAGTAACCAGCAGTCTACTCGGTGCTTCTATGAGTTTAACTTTTTAGATTCCACATATAAGTGAGATCAGGCAGTATTTGTCTTTCTGGGTCTCACTTCATGAGAAATGGTGTCATTTGGCATCACGTCCTCAGGTTCCTCTATGTTGTTGCAAATACAGACATAAATCTTCACATTGTACACCTTAAATATATGCAATTTATACTTGTCTATCATATCTCAACAAAGCTGGGGAAAACTTACAAAAATAATCTTAATGACCTTCTTTTAGTTCCAGCTTTACCAAATCTTCAGGTGGCATGTGATTTCTTGAAAGTCTTGTTGCTGTCAGTTGACTTGGTTTGATGTTCATCAGCTCAGTGTTTTTCTTAATTCACTGCCAGGCTCCTAGCAACTTTTCTCCATTTGCTCACTATGTGTGGTTCTGTCAATGGTATTCTCTTCCTTTCTCATCTCCAATTCTGTCTTATTCTCTCATGTCCTTATTTCCATTTTCTTATCTTCTCTATTTTGTCTTCTCTTTTAATGCACTGGCTTCCCCTAAGCATTCCCATGTACTCCTGAAGATTTAGATATGTATTACAGAACAGTGATATGACTCATGCAGTGATTTCGCATCTGAATACCAGGCCCATATCTTCAGGGTTATATGCTATATACCTGGAAGATGCATGGGCTTCTACAACTTGAGATGTTGAGTCTGGTCCTCATTCTCTCCTTGTCTCAATCTCAAAAATGAAGGAATGTAAAAACATCCTCCTCACTGTATTTTCTTTCTGGATCAACGCCCTTTGACTTTATCCAGGAACCCAAAAATTATTATTCCAAAGCATTCATTTATTCATTAAGTATAATCAATGATAGCTCTTATACGTTCTGTTCATGTGTGCCTTCTCTTCACCCAGAGTTATTGCTCATTTGTATTCTCTTGCAGGTAAAATCCCATGATCATTCCCTTTTAGACTGCCCCTTCCTGTCCATCTTCTTCATTGCTTTTTAAAGAGATGTTTCTAAGTGCAAATGAGAGTCTGTCCATTCCATTATCAGAGCCAACCAATACCTGGTGAGCTCCTCTGTCCCCGCATGTGGCGCTCAGTAGGCTGCCTCTGAGTCTCTTTGCCAGCCCTCAGGTGCGATCACTTTGCCTCAACATCACTGTGTGCTGAACCTGTAATACACTGTGACCATAACATCTTGGTGTCTTTACTTACATCCATTCATGTGTCTGAAGCCCCCTCCAGTCCTCAAATTCACTTCACAAATCATCTTTTATTTACAGGCATATACGATCATGATTTCTTTTGTTAAATCAATGTGGACTTTTTTGTACTTTGACTAATCTCACAAAAAGAATTCATTCACTTCCTGTCTAACCCCATGTTCCCAAACATCCATGCTTTAACTTTTCACTTATTTTGATATAACCTATCTGTTCTGTTTGTCTCCTCCCATAAAACATTCAGATCCTTATGAGTAGTAACATGACTTACTTGTTTTTAGACATAAGGCTCAGAAAAGTGCCCGGAAGGTACTATATGTTGGATATAAGATGACTAGCTAATAACTTTATTGAAAGCTGAATAAACAGATCTTTTCAAATGACTGTCTGGGGTTGAGAAGTTGAGGGTGAAATTACAAAATGGCAACCTTTTTCACAGAGGACCTAGAAGGAAAAATGAAAGTGAAAGAAGAAGATGTGGAACCGAAAAAGAGGAACGGGTGGGATTGCTGTGACCACGAGAGGCAAAAGAGCAAGAAGGCAGCGTGGGGACGCTGGAGTCTGAGAGCCCTTCCCTGGTCAGGGACTCATAGACTGAAGGACCCCATGCAGGTCTGATGGACTGCTCTCATCATGTGGGAATGGATGCACTCTTCTTGAGTCAACCTATCTTTGGAGTTGCAGAAAACTTTAGCAGAGGATAGAAAGAGCAGCATGTGAAGAACATGGAAGATTAACATTGGAAACTCCATCAAAGCAGGAAATATTTATAGTTCCTCAGTGGAGAGGATAGTCTTAGTTGACATCTACCAAATGTCTACCAAATTTAGAACAGTGCCTGGCAGTTAATATATCCTAAACAAATTCTCCGTTAATGCCAGAAGAAAGTATTTCCAAGTGCAAACATAAAGATTATTTTGTCTGATATGTGTTTTCTCAACATGCTTGGTCCAGTTGATACCAGCTCATCTTGTATGATATATAGATTATTTAAACTCTTTCTACCTAGTTGATTATCAGCCTCTGCAGCTCTGACATAGTCTTTCCAGATGCATGTATGGATACTTAAATTGTAGAATTGTGAAATACTTCTATGGACCTCAGTCATCTCATCTAAAAGTGATGAGTTTCAACCTGATAACTTTCTTTAATTTTTTTAATGTTTATTTTTGAGAGAGAGAGAGAGAGGGAGAGACCGAGCATGAGCAGGGGATGGGCAGAGAGAGAGGGAGACACAGAATCAGTAGCAGGCTCCAGGATGAGCTGCCAGCACAGAGCCTGATATGGGGCTCAAACTCACGAACTGTGAGGTCATCACCTGAGCTGAAGTGGGAATGCTTAACCAACTGAGCCGCCCAGGAGCCCCTGAACCTGATAACTTTTAATGCCCGTCTTGACACTAAGAATTTATGATAGCAGAGCATCAGCCTTTGGTGGTATTGTCTCCACTTCCCAGCTCAACCATTCTCTTCCACATAGCTCGTGAATGGGCACTCCAAAGCATGTGTTCCTTCTACGTGCTTCATTTTTGGGAGTAGATTTATACTTTGGCACCGATTCTGTGTGATTGTTATTTCTCGTAAGAATCCCTTCCTAGAATGCAGACCACTTGGTCTTCTCAGACACCCTTTCCTGGGGACTGTAATCCTCCTTCTAAAACCCTATTCTGCATCTATGCCATTTATACAGAAGGACCCTGTGGCCAGTTTGGCTGCTCTTCTGATACAGTTATGACAGTGGTTTCTTTACTTACTTTCCAAAAGTGTTTGTTTTGGATGAAAAAAAAAAAAAAAAGGCGTAAGATCACCCTAACCCTATTTTTACAACCATGGACATACCTCTCCCGTAATGAGAGCTGTGTATCATTACCTAATTTTGACCTCTGAATTCCTTTGGGAGCCAAATGCTTATATGACAGATTCCCCAAGAAACACCCTTAGCCCTAGATCTTGTTGATGGGATTCCATCCATCTCTTCCTCTGACCTGGTGAGTAGATCTAACGGTAGATGCCTCTGAAATCCAGTCCTTTTAGAGCTGCCTGACTATAAATCAATTGTCACGCCTCACCAGGGCATCTCAAGGACAAAGTAAGGATAAAGCAGAATGTGACTGCATCAGGCAAAGGAATGGTCTCTTTCCTGTTTTACCCCATTATAATCCTAGCGAAGCTGCTGATACCAGGTTTGTGAATCCAGGGTATTGTCTGACCTGCCAGATAGCTTCCTGGACAGCAGCCCCGGGCAATTAGCCACGCCTTACCTGGAGATAAGAGGGTCAAAAAGAGGAGTGTGGAGAGAAGCACATGGAGTCGCACGGCTGAAGGACCTGTGAAGAAAAGAGGCATCGACATGCTTAGAGCCTGGGGTTGCTGAGCATGGCAGGTCCATGGCTATTTATGATGCTTCCTGGGCCTGTGGTTTATTCTTGGTTAGTAGAGCCTAACAAAAAGGGAATAAGTCAGTCTCCACAGGAAATCTCTAGGGGCCAAGGTACATGATGGTGATGGTAACTCACGGATGGGAAAGCAGGTCATACTGTCCACTGCCCACAGACCGAGGACATCCTCGTTGTCAGCTGTCTTCTCCAGTATGCCCAGGCACGCGTGCATGTACAATCATCGATCCCGCCTTGTGCCTGTGGTGCATCAGGCAGTACAGCCAAAACCAGGGCTGCACCTCATCCATCACAATCAGATAGTGGGGGATGGAAAGTTAAGTGGCCGGGGCAATAGTCTAAGTCAGGACACAACCCAAAAGAGATGGTGGTTATTTTAGTGTTAATTTCTACCAAGGGGTAGGTGTGGGGAGGGGTAATTAGAATGTCAGGAAAGGCTTCCTAACAAAGATGATACAGAGCATGCTTGAAAAGAGTTTGGCGTTTTCTCTTTAGAGCAACACTGTTATGTCGAAAGCATATTTCAATCTCTTTTTAGATTTTGTGTCCTTTTAAATTGATTTTTAGTATTTAAGTTTTTATATTCTAATTAAAACCTGGAATTAAATCTAGAAAACACAGAAAAGTATAAAAACATTAAATTGCTTGGAATCCCACTTCTGAAATTCGATCGTAGCTAAAGATTTCAGGAAACTTTTCCCAGTATAGATATCCTTTGCTATCTTGGCAGAATAATCACTGTGATAATTTTACTTCGTTTTAACCTACGTTGCACTCTGTAGATAAAAATCTACTCTGTTGGATATTATGATTATCAGCTTCTCTGATGGGCCCCAGTGACCCCTGCCTCCTTGTGTCCGTGCCTTTGTGCAATCTCCTTTCCTTAGAGGAGGCTGGACGTGTGAACAGGATACCGCAGAATGGATGGGTGTTACCTTCTAGATTGGGTTACAGAAAGACCATTTTTTCCATCTTGGGCACCCTCTCTAACCCTTTTTCTGGCTCATTCAGTTGCTCTAAGTAAAGCCAGCTGCCATATTCTGGGCTTCCTTATGAAAAGACCCTTGTGGGCAAGGGACCGATGACTCTAGCAGTTAGCTAATGAAGACCTGAGGCCTGTCAACAATGACCTGGGTGAGCTTGGGTGCAGCTTCCTCCCATGCACCCACAGCCCGGCCTTTGGGTGAACCTCCTGTTGAGGCCAAAGCTGGACTGTGGGCACATGGGAGCCTCATCAGAGCCCTGGGGCCAAAGGCACTCACCTGA
Organism: Paguma larvata; assembly: GCA_030068075.1. Taxonomy (NCBI): domain Eukaryota; kingdom Metazoa; phylum Chordata; class Mammalia; order Carnivora; family Viverridae; genus Paguma; species Paguma larvata. The sequence continues at coordinate 33,044,047 of CM057823.1, forward strand.
GCCTCACCTCGTAAATTGTTTAGATAGTAAATGCTTATTTTTTCAGGATGCAAAGTTTGGGGTAATATATTGTGCAACAATAGATAGCTAATAATACAACAGTGTGTCTGTCCTCTGGCAGAAATGCTTTCATAGGGCATGAGTTCAGGCGTGAGGATGCAGTATGTGTCACAGTGTGTTCCGGGTCTTTTCCAGTCATGTGTTAAAGAGAGGAACGTATAAAAATATGTAAAATCACCATTCAAATGACCCTCTCAACCTTGTATACAATTAGGCATCTGAGTTTATATGTGTGTGTGCGTGTGTGTGTATGTATATGATAGAGAGAGAGATGGGTTGGGAGAGAAAGAGAATGAAAAAGAGAGAGAGAATAAAGAAATGCCATGAGGAAAAAATCATTGGTTCAAGAGTATTCCCTGTGATAAACAAACATTTGATGTTTCTTTTTCAACTTTACGTTCATGTTGAAAGAAGGAAGAACAATGAATTCTCCATGATAAAACTGTAAGAGACATTTCAGATCCTGCCGGAAAAAAATCATTGCTATTGGTAATAACCAGAATGAGGACACGAGCACAGACCATTGCAGTGGTCAGCTACAAATTCCACTTCATGCCACCAGCAGCTATATAACCACAAGGAAAGAAAGCAAACGAATATCCATTTGGAGCTTTTGCTTCTTTGTTTGTTTCTTCTCTTTGCTTCGTCCAGAGCTTCAGACAGATCAGAGTTTATGGCCAAATGATCCTGAGCCAGAAAGAGCCGTGAGTGCCAAATCCACCACGTCTTTGGATTTGAACCTCGCGAAGCTCACACATTTTCTGATTCGCTATCAGTGTGGCCATTTCGCTTTTGCCAACTCCCCCTGCCCGGACCCAACTGTGACTGCTGTCTCATCCCGCCCCTCCTGCCACCAAACCTCACCGAGCCACTGGCTATTTTAAAATATTGTCTTGTTTATTTTTTTATTTTGCTGAATGTTATTTTCATTCGTTCTGCACCTTTACTGTACTGTTTTATTCGTTATTTAGACCCCGGCACCTATTGGTTGTGGTGTAGAGGGAAACAATATTCCTGTAAGATTTTGTTGTGTTCTGTTACACACGCGGACCTACCAGTGTGTCACATGTTAAATAATGAGGGAATGGACACTTTAAGTGCTTGAAATTATACTCAAATCCTTGGTGGATATTTAAATAGATATCTAAGAGGATTTTAGTGATAGTCTTCTGCTAGTGAAGGAGCAAGAAACACGAAAATTATGTTTCAGTGAATAACACTACAGAACACGGTCACTGTCAGAATTATTCAATTTAGTTGAATAAAATTTTACATTTGACATTATTTTGCATCATAATCCTGTATACTATGTAGGAATGTTAGCTTCTCTGCTAGGTAAACCAGTATAAGGGGGATTTTCATTATCATTTCAATTATTCATTAATAACCTTTCTGGTTATTAAGAATGTTCTTTGAATTATTTTATGCTTTCTTACCCAAGTGTTTATTTTGTTATTAAATTCCAGTCACACTGCAAGATGATCAAATGTACTCGTCTGTGCTATTTTCACTTAGGATGGTCGAGGATCTCGGGCCAGTTCTCCTTCATGTTCTGTAGGAACGTGAGATTGAGGGGCGCCCGGTTGGCTCAGTCAGTCGAGCGTCCCACTCTTGATTTCGGCTCAGGTCATGATCTCACAGTTCGTGAGTTCCAGCCCTGCATCGGGCTCTCTGCTGACAGTGTGGGGCCTGCTTGGGATCCTCTCACTCTCTCCCTTTGTATGCCGCACCTCCCCAGCTTGCTCTCTCTCTCTCTCTCTCAAACTAAATAAACTTTAAAAAAGAAAAGACAAAAGATGAGAGAAATTGAATTATATTTCACATTTATAATGTTTAGAGTTGAACATATGTTTTCTAGTTTCTACTTTACAAACTGTTGTTTTAGAGCCTCTCTAGTCTTACTGTGTTTTTCACCTACTTGATCTATCAATTGTGAGTGATGAAATACAGTCTTCATTACGCTTTGTCCCTTTATCCGTGAGGCACCTAGACCCGTCTGTCTGACAGATTTAGAGGATGACAGAGTAAGTGGCAGCGAACAGAGGGGCACAAGGAGTAGCCGTGAGAGCAGGAGTTATATGAGCCAGGATTCAGTAGACCAGAATATACTAGTGTTTTGAACAGATTTAAAACCAGATTGGTTCCACAGGTAAGGAAGGGCTCAGGGGAGGGCTGAGGTTACCCACAGAGGATGGCAGGCTGCAGGTGCCACCCCTCAGGAGGACACGGAAATGGAAGAGACCAGGAGCCTGCAGAGAGGTCCCCTGGCTCTCGGGCCCCTGAGGGGGGACATGCTGCCCAGCTGTTGCGGGCATCCTTGGAGCTCTGAGGAGAGATCTCTCAGCGTCGGTCCTCAGACCTATGAAAGGGGGGCAGGAACTAGCTGCTGCTGGTGTCTCTGTGCGGACACGATGAAGTTGGCTCTGGCAATGCCGTAACAAGGGGGACAGTGCAGCCGACTCTTGCTGTTGTGGCATTGGTGCCTGGAGCAAAAGTGGATAAGGAAGCCCCTTCTCTTTTCTCAACTCCAAATCCCACCCTCTCCACTTCCCCCCACCCCGTAAGTGCCTAACATTGGTTATGACCCAGTTGGAAGCAGTTTGGCAAAGGAGTCTGGAAGACGTAGTTTGCCAGCCGCTGTCCCAGCTTCACCGGAGCAGGGGGGACCCTGGGACATAGTGGTGCCACCGAGGAGGCAGTGTCCTACATTTTGAATAGTCATAATTTCCTTTAACGTGCAGATGTTTTAAGTGATTATGTTGTACTCCCATTTATAGTTTCTTGGACAGATTTTTAAGTCATCTAGGGAGACAGAGTTGCGTGGCATCATGCAAAAGATTAAGCATGGAACGGGGAATGAATTAATCAGATTCGTGTGGACAGTCAGATCTGATTCTAGTTGGGCCAGGAGTTTGTTAGGCTTAGGAAAAGATAGGGAATCAAAAGCAAGAGAGAAATCATCTGGAAGAATAAAATATGTTAATAATGGCGATGGAGTGTCCAAAATTTACTTTCATATGCTGCATGTCCATGAATTAAAGGCACAGCATTCAGAATAGATGCGGGAGTGAGGGGGTGCCTCATATCCACTGACAGGTGATCTGGGCTCTCCTAGGGAGGCCGACATGTGCTCTTGGGGCAAGACGGTGATCCACTCCGGTTCTTCTGGTTCTTCTCATTGTCTCAAAGCCTATAGCAGTTTTTCAACCACAGCACTGTCGACATTTGGGGACAGATAATTTTTAATTCTCTGTCGTCAAGGTCATTCCTGTCCACCGTAGGGTGTTTAGTGTCTTCCCTGGCCACTGGCCATTAGACATCAGTAGTGCCTTTCTAATGGTCAGAACTACAGTGTCTCCAGACATTGCCAGTTATGTACTGGGGGCAAAACCTTCTTCCATTGGGAACTCTATTTTATGACATCTAAATCCTCATGCAAGGTTTGTTTTTCTCTGGCTGTTCGGACCAATTCTTAGGGCTGAGGTTCGACTCTAGGATTGTGAGAGTGCAGCTGACTTTGAATGAACCCGGGAAGAAATGAAGGTTATGTGAGTGTATCCGGAGCAGGCCCACACAGGATTCTTTCTCTGCTACCCAGTTATCCGTGCACAGTGCTTTATACTTTAGACTGTGAGAGAGAAGGAGATAGGTTTTCTGCACGACCGGACCTCCTCCAGGTTGTTATCTGCCCCTGTAGTCATGCCAGACCTCAAAGGTCCAGGGAAGTTATGGGGATAGAAGCTGTGGTTACTCTGGAAAGCCATGTTCTGGGTGGACGGATAAAACAGATTCTTATAAATGAATCCTCTCACGGCACTCCCGCCTAATGAAAAGCAGGCCCAAGTTATTAGAGATATGTAAAGGGAGCGGCAAAGCCTTAAGACAGGAAGAGAGATGATATTTGTTCTGTTGTATTTTAAGTCAGAATTATTGGGCTATACCTTATATGCAGTAAAATTTTATTCACTAAAATTTAGTGTACATTTTTTTCTTTTGTAAGTTTATTTATTTTTATTTATTTGTTTTAATGTTTGTGTTTTGAGAGAGAGAGAGAGAAACAGAGCGAGATAGGGGGAGGGGCAGAAAGAGAGGGAGACACAGAATCCGAAGCAGGCTCCAGGCTCCAAGCTGTCAGTACAGAGCTTAATGCCGGGCTCAAAGTCCGAATGGTATGATCAGGACCTGCGCCAAACTCAGGTGCTAAACCAACTGAGCCCCCAGGCACCCCTATTTAGTTTTTTTAGTAATCTCTGCACTCAGCATGGGGCTCAAACTCATGACTCCGAGATCAAGAGTCACGTGCTTTTCTGACTGAGCCAGCCAGGCACCCCGAAATGTAGTGTACATTTCTAGGAGTTTCGGAAAATGCAAGTAGTTGTGTAACCAACATAGCAAACATGCATTGATTGACACCCTTACCTCCAAAAGTTTCTTCCTCTCCTGTGCAGCCAAAGGCTCGGGCCCCCAGCCCCTGACAACTACGTATCTCTCTGTCCCTTGACCTCAGCGGCCCAGATCTGTCCGAACCAGTGGACGTGTACAGCGATTGGATAGATGCCTGCGTGGCGGCCAATCAGTAGCAACGCGGATTTTTTGCTTTTTCTTCTTTCTTAAGTTTTGGTAGTTTGTTTCTTTAAAGAAATTTACTCTTTTTCATCAAAGTTATTGAATTTAATGACATAAAGCTATGCCCAATGCGACCTACTTATTGATTCAAGATCTTTTCCTTTCTTTTATTATTGATGTTGGTCATTCGTGTTTAGTTTCTCCCTTGACTTTCTCTCTCTCAGATCAGCACATAAGGAGTTTGGACATTTTGTTCATCTTTCCAGTGAACCAACTGTTGATTTCATCTTTGCTCTCTGTTGATTTTCTATTTAATACATTTCTCTTATTATCTTTATTACTCTCCTGTCTTTCTTAGTTTAGATTTGCTCTTCTTTGTCAATATGAACATACAGATCCTATAAATGTATTTCAAAATGCTAATTTAGTTTTATTCCACACATTCTGATATGATGTGCTTTCTTTTTTCTTCAGTTCAAAATGCTTACTCATTTCTATTCAGAGTGTATTGTTTCATTTCCAAATATATGGGAATTTCCCCAATGCTGAATATTGGTTTTTACTTTACTTCTGTTAGGGTCACAGAACATACTTTGTATGATTTTGATAATTTTGTTTATCAAGACTTATTTTGTGGTTTATATTGGTAAGTGCACACTGAAAAAGAATGTTTGGGGTGCCTGACTGGCTCAGTTGGTTGGGTGTGCCACTGTTGATTTTGGCTCAAGTCATGATCTCACGGTTTGTGAGATTGAGCCCCGTGTTGGGCTCTGTGCTGACAGCAGGAAGCCTGCTTGGGATTCTCTCACCCTCTCTCGCTGCCTTTCTCCTGCTCGCACACACTCTCTCTGTCTCTCAAAATTAAATAAAGAAACTTAAAAAGAATGTTTATTCTGCTGTGGTTGTGTGAAGTTTTTAAATAATATTAATTAGATTAAGTTGGTCGTCTTATTATTCAGATCTTTTATATGCTTACTGAATGTCCTCTTGTGTTACTGATAACTGAAAGGGAATTTTTTTGAGATATAATTGATACATAGAATTATGTTATATTAGTTTCAGGTGTACCACATCATGATTCAATGCATGTATGTATTATGAAGTGCTCACAGTAAGTCTTGTTAACATCTGTCAGCACACACAGTTATAAATTTTGTTCCCTCGTGATGAGAACTTTTAAGATATACTCTTTTAGCAACTTACTAACATGTCTTATTAATTATAGTCACAGTGCTGTGCATGACATCCTGAGGGCTTATTTATTCTATTACTGGGAGTTTGACCTTTTGACTCCCTCTACCCATCTCACCACGCATCTGCTACCCGCTGCCTCTGGCAACTGCCAATCTTTCCCTATATCATTGAGTTTGGTTTGTTGTTGTTGTTGTTGTTGTTGTTCTTTTTTTCTTTGGATTATACACAGAAGTAAAATCAGATGGCATTTGTCTTGCTGTGTCTTTCTGACTTATTTCACTTAGTGCAGTGCCATCTCAACCCATCCCTATTGTCATAAGTGACCCGATCCCCTTATTTTCGAGGCTGAGTAATATTCCTTTGTGTCTGTGTGTGTATCACATTTCCTTCCCCATCCATCCCCGGAGCCTGTGAATATGTCACCTCACATGGCAGGATGCTGCAGTGGAAGTTGGAACTGAGGGTGCCTGTCAGCTGCTCTTAAAAGGGAGATTATCTTGAATTAACTAGGTGGCCCCAATTTAATGACAAGGCTCCCCAAAAAAGGGACGAGAGAGGCAGAAGGTCAGTTTTGAGTGTTAGGATATGATAAGGATTCAAACCTGATGCTGGCTTTAAAGCCGGGTGAAGCCTGATTTCCCATGATGCACAGGAGCATGCCACCATCGCTGCCCTAACCATGGAGGAGGGGAACCACAGAGCTTCCGGAAGGAACTCAGCCCCCTTGAGTTTAACCTATTGAGACCCATGTCCATGGATCTCTGGTTGAATTCTGAACCTACAGAGCTGTCAGATAATGACTTGTTTTGCCTTCAGCCACTAGCTGGGGAAATCCGATTGTGTAAGTTTCATGTACGTTGCTCCTTTGTCAGGGAGGGAGACCCCAGGAGGCTGCATGGAATGAGGTAACACATTTTCCCAGTGGGGAGGGGAGCGCTGCCCACAGATGCAGGGTTTGGGGGTGGCAGTGCCTGACAACGATAGGTATGATCTCAGCTCCCCCATCCAACCCCGGTCACTTCACTAGAAGCTCTTCCACACCCAACGGAAAGATGGGAACCAAACAGTAATGGAGTGAAAATGTACAATACGAACTTTTGAAGTCGGTCTTCTGCTTGCTAGTTTTGCTTTATTATTTGTTGAGGGCTCCGTAAGAATCCCTGCGAGAACACGGAAAGAGAGAAGAGAGCACAGAATAGAGAGTAAAACATCAAAAGAAACATGAAGCTTCAAAGAGAATTCATCTTTCCTTGCGTGTTGCAGGCTCGACAAAGGGCTCATGCCCCAGGGGCAGGCGGCATGTTTGGACATTTAAACATTGTCCAGCGAGGACTTCTGCTTCAAGGCAAAATTCTGGCAGGAGCCATTTGGGTGCTCACAGACCTCCTCGAATCTGCCCTCGGCTGCGCAGAAAGGAGGGTTATTGTAACTATTCATAAGTCTCCCTGAATTAAAACAAAAAAAATTTCCTTTAAATATTTATTTATTTTTGAGAGAGAGAGAGAGACAAAGTGTGAGTGGGGGAGGGGCAGAGAGAGAGGGAGACACAGAATCTGAAGCAGAGCTCCGGGCTCTGAGCTGCTAGTGAATCTTATATATTGCATAATGTCATATCTAGCTATTGGCTTTCAAAACAGCAGCTAGAGTTACCACGAACATAACAGATGATCTGGTCTAATTAGTTAACTTATAGATGAGGAAATGAGGCCAAGGGCAAAGAAGCAACTTGGCCAAGCTCCCCTGAGGATTTGGTGAGGGCGGGGAGAGGGTCAAAAGCAAAACTGTGTCCTCAGCCTTTGTATTTCCCCTTCATGCTCCCACTCCCTATCCCCCTCCCCTCTCTTGGCTTCCAAAACAAAAGCTTCAGTCCGGCTGCACATGACCTCTAAGGGCAGCCAGAGAGATCCCAGTGGACCCCGGTGCATCCCAGCACAGTTATCAGAAACATGTTTGCCTCTGCTTTTATAAACACGACGCTCCTTTCCTTTCTTTTGGTTAAGTGACTAAAAATAAAACCAAACCAAAAAAACGAATTCGTTTTCAAAATTTGGAAGCTTTAAGGCTTCATTTCCTGTCTTCCATCTAACTTGTATTGTTAGCGAGGGTGACAGCTTAGTCAGTACCAACCAGATGGGTCTTTGGCAATGCCGTGTAGTTGCCTGTCTTTTAAGCTGAAGTTACCAGCTCTGTGTGCTCCTGAGTTCATCTCCTCAGATATGGTATCGCCTCTCACCAGGGCCAGGAGTCAGAGACAGGAAACGGCACAGTGAAGCCCTGGCAGGGAGGAGGTGAAGACCAAGCCTTGAAGTACCTCCCTCCTACAGCCTGGGGGAGGCCCTCACTTTTCAGGGCCTTGATTTTTCCTCTATAAAATGCAAAAACTAGACTAGAGCATCGAGACCTTTCTGAATCCCATCAATGACAGTGAATGGTTTTACAGTATCTGCACCTATCATAGTTTCTCTGCTCATTGTAACAAGGATAAATGTTCTTTTGTTAAAAAAAAAATACTTCTGCATCGTTTAAAGTAATACTTATTGGGGCGCCTGGGTGGCTCTGTCGGTTAAGCGGCCAACTTCGGCTCAGGTCATGATCTCACGGTCTGTGGGTTCGAGCCCCGCGTTGGGCTCTGTGCTGACAGCTCAGAGCCTGGAGCCTGCTTCGGATTCCATGTCTCCCTCTCTCTCTGCCCTTCCCCTGCTCATGCACTGTCTCTCTGTCTGTCAAAAATAAATAAACGTTTAAAAAAATTAAAATAATACTTATTTGGGGCACTCGAGTGGCTCCATAGGTTAAGTGTCCAACTTCGGCGCAAGTCATAATCTCGTGGTTCGTGAGTTTGAGCCCTGTGTCAGGCTCTGTGCTGACAGCTCAGAGCTTGAAGCTTCTTCAGATTCTTTGTCTCTCTCTCTCTCTGCCCCTCCCCGCCAAAAGTAAATAAACATTAAAAAATAAATAACAGAATACTTATTCTTCCTTTTAAATAAGAGAAACATTTTCAAGTTAATTCATAATGAGCTCAGCGAGGCTCTGACATATTAGCTCTTCACAACAGGATAGAGTAACTTGACCCCGGTCCCAGCCATATGGTTCCAGACTGTTGTTCACCCCAAAACCTTTGTGAGTGTGAAACAGTGGACATACTTCACACACATGCACACACACAGATTATTACTAAGGGCAAGATGCAATGGAAGCCTTGGAGAGACAGCCTCAGACACTCTCAGTCCGTACTGTCGCCGTGACTTTCCATCCAAAGCCTGCTTCTCCATTCAGGCCCTCTCAGGCCGAGGGCCTGAAGCCTTCCACCCTTGTGTTGCTTTTGGCTTTTGTCATTCTTTTGGTCATGTCTTATTCCTCTCCTGCCTCTCTTGTAGAAACCTCTCCTTCGTCTTGTGCCAAGTCTCTATTTTGGGGCTCAGTGACTCTCCCCTGGGCTATATGGCAACCAAAGTGACTGGCTTGTGACTTCTTGGGAATCAGGAGCCATCATATCTTCCTTGGTATGTCTGCTTCCTGGCAAGGGCCTCCCGAACCATGGATGCCTGACAATATCTGATAAACTGGACTGGCCTCCCAACCCCAGTCTCTGTGTCCTTGAATCTCTCCCCTCTGCTTCCTCCAGATTAGCTCTCCTGGTGCCGAGCTGCAGCCACTTTATAAGCTGCACCCTCCCCACCAATCTGAAGTACTGTCTACTGGTTAGCAGGAAGCAGTCCCTTAAAACCCAGACTTCGCTAGGAAAGTCGGGATTCACCAAGACTAGGCGCGCCTCTCATTATATTTTCTGGTGGAAATTTTGGGAAGGATCCTTTTGCAAACAACTTAAAACACAGCAATCAACAGTTCCCTGACCCATGAGAGGATGGCCCAGCTCCTCTTATCTGTGCCTGTTTTCCTGTCCCTTCCCAATCCTCGAGGCCCTGAATTGTCAGGAGCAGATGACAAGACATTCCACTTGGAGAGCAGGAAGTTCCTCATCCCTCCTTGGATCTACTACAGGTCCCGAGTTCTAGGAAATTAAATGATCCATTTTGGGCATCTGGTCACTTCCTTGGGTGAAAGCGAGGAGTGCCCACACAATTACATGTCTCTTCAGGGTGCCTCACACCTGTGACCCATGTTCGCACACTGAATGCAGGAAGATACACTCCACTGGGGTGTCGTTGCTGATGCCTATATTTAAGTTCGACTTTATAAGACTGAATGTCGTAAAGGAGGGGGCAGAAACTAGGGGTTGGGATGGTGCCTCAAGGGACAGAGTCAAGCCCAGGAGACAGGCATCACAAAGGAGCAAAGGACTGGACATTTCTTAGATCAGGGGAAGCCTTTCCAGGAGACCCTCTTGCTCGTCCCTCTGCCAGGGCAGTTCTGGTGTAGTTCTTAGGCCAGTACCTTGGGATATGGACTTTTGCTGCATGTAGGTAGAGGACTTTGGAAACCAACAATTATTAGAAGAATGCTCCATTTTGGGGGGTTATCTGGGTTTAGAAACTACAGGTAAACTTGCCTAATTAAATCCATCTTCAGTGGTGGAGCCAAGAGTGTTTCAGATGCTTTAAGCACCCCTGCCTTCTCATCTGACTGAGAGCTGGTAGTGGGGGCTGATGAGTCAGGTGGCCACAGGTCTCAGGCACGGGGTCCTCTGGATTTCCTAGGAGCCCCCTGCTCAGGGCACAGGTGACAGCGATTCTGCTCCGAGTACTGAATCCCCGTAAGCCCTCAGGCACTCGACTCTGACCAAGACTTCAGTAAAGTTTCTTTTGTTACCTGGTAGAACTTGGCTCGTAGAGAAGAGAATGACAAAGAGGAGGGCTGGAGAGAGGAGAAAGCTTGGCTTCATTTCCAAGAGGCAGAGAGGACTTCCGTCTGCGGCTCTCTGGCACCGGCAGAATGTCTTTGTCTGGATGATAAGCACCCTCTGTACCACATTAGGGATATTCATGGACACAGGTGTTCTATGCATACACAATGGCCTTCAAGGGCAGACTGGGCATCCTTGTTTTGTTGGACACTCCGTTCAGTAGGAGGATGTGGGTGCACCGTTTTGATCAGAAAAGCTTGTTAAATGGGGACAGAAGCTCCAAACACTTGGGCACCAGATCAAAGTGTGCAAACAGAGCCATCTATATTAAGTTACGAGGAGAAACCAGTCGGTTTAGTTAGTGACTAGACATTTTGTCAGTGAATACTGCCCAGGCTTTACTAATAATTAACCACTGCGCTCACTCCTGGTCTGAATGCCCTCGGTGCCCTGCTCCTGGGACGGTGACCTCCCCAATAAGACGTGAGCTTCTTACTTGCAGGGACCAACTTTGCTCCTCAAAGCGTGAATCACGCGGTCATCTACCTTGTGGGGCAGTGACATGCCCCTGAACGTGAAGACACAAGGTCTGGATGTAGATGCTGAATTCCAGACCTGTAACAACTAGGGGCATGGACGTTGGCAGGAAGATTGTCTTCCTTGGATGTCCACAGTGCCCGTACAGATCTGGATCTGTTGAATCCACATCAGGGGTCTCTTTCATCATATTGCACGTGAAACTAACAGGGAAAGTTGCTTTATAATGTGGACGCTTAGATGCACTCTCAACATTTTCAGTGTGGTAGGGTGAGGTGGAGTCTGGAAGTCTGCTTTCACAAGTTTCCCTGGTAATTACTCTGAAATGTATTCTGAAATACTCCTTGGAAGATGTCGGCTTGAATCTTCTCTAAGATTCTTTCTAGCTCTGATATCAGAGAATCCTAAGTTCCCTTGTCTTAGGATAAACCTCATGTTTGGTGTGTGTGACTGACAACAGCGCAGGACCACAGTCCTTCACCCTCCACACAGTATTCTTCTCCTGAAGAAGCCTGTGCATGAGTCTCTGTGCTCACGCATGCCCTCTGACAGCTACCCTCTCCCTCCTGTGGCTCACGCGTGCGACCGTGGAACACAGGCTGTGGTGCAGTCTTAGACTTGACTCCAACCCGCCCCCATATGTATGCCTTGTCATTCACTTAGAGGACAATGTACCATGATCACTACCTCCTTAGTTTACTATTACCGTAATTATTAAATTCATTAGTATTTCTGTCATTTTGTCCATTTTAACGAGAGTTCTGATTGTTATTCACCATTACTTTTTATTAATTATTATCATTCTTACCGTGGGTCATTTTTGTGGGGTTATGCAACACTGGATAGAGGTTCACTGTTGGTTAAGGAGGCACAATATACTGAAGGTGATTTCAGACATGCACACACAAGCCAGTCCCCTGCTCCCACTCCACTGCCTGGGTGTCCTTGCACTTCCAGAACCTCTGGGAAAATGTAGCAATACCCCCGAGGACCCAGCAACCACGTTTGCTGTCCTGTCTCCTTGGTACATCGAAGTCACCACTGAATTCTCTAAGCTAACTCCCGGGCACGGGATCCGCTCCTGCAGGCAAGGACGAGTTGTGAATGACATCTACGGCTTTCCCGAGACTCTTCTGTAGGCAGACAGGGTGTCCTGGGAGAGCACTCTTGATTTGCTGAGCCCCGAAACACTGACAAGCCCCCTCACGGTGCCAGTACCTCTTGTTCTGGCACTGATGACCCAGGAAGATCCATCACACAGTTTCCTTCTAAGTCTGCTCAGGATCCTGGGAACTGCCCTATTGTCCTGGGAAGGATGGACAGGGTGTCCATACAGGCATGTGCCTCCTTAGAATTTTGTGTCAGCTCAGAGCCCAGAAACGGCCATTGCCACACCCGAAGAGTGTCCTAGGCCTGCCTGAACCTCTGGAAATAGTCTAAGTACCTTCAGGTGTCCTAGAAATGCAGGTACTGCCCTGTAAGGCACAGAGATGGTGACCCTCCAGCCTGAGCAACGTTAGCCTTCAGTAGGTCAGGGCGTCCTTGAACCACTTGTGTTGGCCTGTTGCCCCCTTCTGGTCTAGGAACAGAGATGAAGACACCTTCCGACAACACCCACTCCCTACCCGCCCTGGCAGAGTCACCCCGCCCTGTCTCCCCCAAACAAGACACCCCAGGGTTCTGTTGAGAAGAGCTGTTGGAGGATGAAGGGCATCGGGGCAGTGAGGGCTGAGGCAATGCTGGGACCTAACGTAGGTATGGTTGGGCTTCTACGCATGGAGGGTGGGCCAGGCTCCTGCCTACCCTGCTTAGAGCCCAGCCACATCATCCAGGGGGCAGAACTTCTGAAACCGGTGGGTGTGCAGTGATGGGCAGGCCCAGGACCAAAGTCCCTCTGTTTTCCTCAGAACACCCCCTGGGATTTGTGCAGGAGCTCCCAAGTTCGCCCTCCTCATCATCCTCCTCGGCTCTCTGGTTTTCTCTGCTGCTACTTTCTGCCTTAATTTTTTTTCTTTGTGCAGACCTTGGGCTCTGGCATCAAACTATCCCATCAGGCCAGAAATTGGCCCCTTGCCATTCATACAGGGGAGTCTATACTCTCATCTCCCATTACCTTAAGTGTGTTGTTCTTGTCATTAGTAGCGGTTGTGTTATTATAACCATTATGTTGATTCTCATTTGGTTTTCATGGTTAGTCATTATTATTCTTATTCTTAGTAACAGTATTCATCTATTTTTTCTTATTACAGATTTTTTTTAAGTTTATTTATTTTGAGGGGAGGGAAGGGCAGAGAGAGAGGAAAGAGCGAGAATCCCAAGCAGATTCTTCAGTGTCATTGTAGACGTGGGGCTTGAACTCACGAACCATGAGATCATGACCTGAGCTGAAGTCAGATGCTTAACCAACTGAGCCACCCATGTGCCCCATGGATTATAATTTTGTGGTCGACTTATACAACCCTGAGGGCTTCCTATAGGACTTAGAAAACCCTGAGGTCACTCAGGCGGACGGGTGGACACTCCTGTGCCTTCTAGTGCAGGAATAGGATTTCTGAGGCCACTAAAGGGACTGGGAATGCTTCCAGAAGCTTGGATGGTCATAGGGTGCCCTTGTCACACCTCAGTTTTTGTCAGTGTTACCTCCCTGGCTCCGAGCTGAGGGATGTGGAAAATATTAAGGCCACCAGGGCAGGCTGTGACCCAGAACGTTTCCATAAGCTCATGCAGACCTCAGAAGCTCCCCCTGTGCCTCTGTTTGGGTCAGCGGCAATTTCCCAGGGTCCCGAACTGACACAGAACATGTTTCAAGAGGTGGCCTGATATGCCACCCTCTGCAGGCTGTCATCACGGGTCTCTGTGCCCCCCCCACAGCATCACTGAAGCATTTTTGGCCTCACCTCTCCCCCACCGCCACACACACTGTCATTTCATGCCAGCAGGAGAGGGGTTGCTGGATCCCTAGGTTGCCTCAGAGTATTTTTTCATGGATCTGGTTGGCCAAAGATACCCTTGTTGGGGTTGAAGACTGCCCAAAGCCATTTCTAGGCCCTTAAGGGGACTTATAATTTGTCCAAAGTCTCAGGAGGACATAAGGTGCCTTTCCAGGTGTGACCTGGTTACCTCAAGTCAGGGCCCGCCACCGGAGGGGACAGGGGGTCTTTCAGGAGCTTGTCCCGTGAAAGGGCAGTAAGTGTTAGAGCTGGACCCCAGAGGCAGTGTTAGAGCTGGATCCCAGAGGCAGCACACAAAGTGTGTCTCTGTGTCTGTGGGAGACTTTCGTAGTCATCTCTAGCAGCCAGACGCCCTTCCTGAACAGAGAAGCTATATGCAGCACTGTAAGATAGAATCACAATTATAACCAGTAATACCAATGGTCATAATGAAAACCAATGCATATTGACAGTAATGATGATAGGCATCGTGATACTAACACTCATACCTATTGACTATACTGACAGTAATACTAAACCTATGGACTTGGGACACAGAGAACAGATTTCCCTTAGTGAATGATAGGTACAGATACTGGCCTCATGGGGTAGTTGGGAGTCCCAGGAGGCAGAGACGAACAGCCAGAAAGATAAGAAAATCAGCCAGGATGTAGGTGTGTGCAAACATGGGGAACCCGAAAGGAACCCCAAGCCCTGAGCCTCCATACCAACACCCAGTGGCTTTGGGGAGAGGAGACAGCTGGCTGATGGGGCAGGGCTCCGTCCCAAGAAGGCAGGGCTCCAGACCCACATACGGCGCCCAGAAGCACAGACTCTGACAGACAGTAAGCCCCAGCATTGTGTCATCCCAAACCATCTGGCTGCCCTTCTGCTGTCTGCGCTTCCGTGGCCCTTCATGGCTGGGACATCTGGGTACTTGTATCTCCTCCAGAGGCTGCTGGAGGGAGTCACCCTCCTCTCTCCCCTACCTGCAGCGGCAAGACAGCCAAGACCAGTGGTTCCCGGCTTTCCTAGAAGATTCTGTATTTGCTAAAACAGGCCAGCCACCCGCTTAGTGCCTTCTCATATTGTTCCACCCATCCCTAAACACCTGAGGAGACTGAGAAAATTTCCAGAAGCTCAAGAATTCTGGGAAGCACTGTGTGAATGTCCTTTGTCTGCAGTGGTGGATCCATGGGCTCCGGAACAGTCTTAGAAAATTTTGCAGAGGCTCTGGTGAGCAGATGGGCCCTTTGCTGCCATTCCAGTTACACAGTTGTGGTTCCTAGGCCCTGAGCTTATTCCCCTCGGGATCTCAGTTGGGTCATGGAAACTGTTCATGACCCATTCCAGCTGGCATAGGGGCTTGTGGACCTGAGTTTACTTAGAAAAATTTTACGTGGCCCAGTTGATGCAAGGACGCCTTCTCTAGGGGCTGTGGGGCTGCATGTAGAGTTTCATGAGGGGGATGTGTCTAACACTTTCCAGAACCCAAGATAAGACTAGGGTGTCCTTTCCAAGCCTCCCCTGCTGGCATTGGCAGCTTCCCCTGCTGGCATGGGCAGGTCCTTGCATGCAGAAGGAACTTGGACTATTTCAGGGGGCCCGTCCTTTGAACTAGCACCAGGCAGTGCGTCAGGAGCCCCGAGGTGCTGGGTATATATACGTCTTTGAATTACTTTTCTAATCATCTTCAGTAGACTGGACAGCCTCCACGAACTGAGAAACTTTAAATCTTTTTTATGTTTTTATTTTATTTTTGAGAGAGAGACAGCGCTAGTGGGGGAGGGGCAGAGAGAGAGGGAGACACAGAATCTGAAGCAGGCTCGAGGCTCTGAGCTGTCAGCACAGATCCCGACATGGGAGTTGAACTCACGGACTGTGAGATCATGACCTGAGCTGAAGTCGAATGCTTAACCAACTGAGCCACCCAGGTGTCCCAAGAATGGAGAAACTTTATACAACATTATAGAACAACAATCACACAAAAGATTCATGACAAGAACCGTAATAATAAATGGTGAGTAACAATAACAATCAGAGCGATGATCATAATGACACAAATATTAATCATTTTAATGAAGATATTATTAAAGTAAAGAGATGGAGACCGAGAACATATTTCTCTGAGTATCTGACAATGTACTGATACAGGGCCTCGTGGTGCAGTTTGGAGGCAGAGTCCTAGGACCACACCGTGAAATGTCTGTGAGGGCAAAGAAGACCAGTAGCAGGGAAAGGAAATGAGTCATACGAAGCCACGAGTGAAAGTGGGGCCTTGCACACCACCTCTGGGACATTACTACCGGGCACTAATAAGGGATACTGGTCCAGGTCCTGCCTGCCACAGGCCACTCAGAGGCTTTCAGTAGTTTTGCCACATGGATAGCAGGGCAGCACTCCCAATGAGGAAGTGGTGACCAGCCCCACCTCACCCCCTCCTGGTCTCAGAAGCTCTACTCACCTGGGGCACCAAGCCCCCAGCTCTCCATCAGATCTCACCCCTGGCTAGCCTACTGCCATCTGGTTTTCCCGAGCCCCATTATGGTAGAGGTATCTCCATGCCAGTATTCACCAAAGCCCATTGCAGGACATCACCCTGTACTTCTCCACCAGCGGGGGGCAAAACAGGCCAGCACCTGTGGTTTCAGGGCCTCTGTAGAGGACTCAGAAAATTCTGGGGTTGCTCAGACTGGCAAATAGCTCTCTCCGAGACTTGCAGTAGAGCTCCAGCCTTACACACCTGAGGGTACTTAGAAAATTTCCAGAGGTCATGCAGTCCTAGGACACCCTTTATGCAAATCAAATGCGTACAGTGGTGCTTCCTTGAACTCATAAATGAACTTAGAAAAATATGGGGAGTCTCTAGATGAAGGTGAAGAACTCTATTGCCATTCCAGAGAGATAGGAACAGTTCCATTGCCTGAAAGAGACTCCTGCATCAAAGTTCTTGAGTTGGAGGGCACGAGGAAGAAACAGAACCAAACAAATATGCCTTAGACCAGTGGAAATGCCTCCAGAACAATCCTGGTCAAACCCAAATCCAACCTCAGGAAAATAGAATTCCCCCTGCCGTCCAATGTTGTCATGATTCACTAGTCAAAATACAGCACAGGAAATCCTGAAGGGGAAAACCACCTGCTCAACCATGCAGGAGTACACAGGTGGCAGTGCACGTTGGCAGAGTCCTGTGTCAGGAAGAGTTCCAGGGAAACAAGAAGAATAACAGGTCCCTGGATGTATCCCAGTAATCTCTGTCCAAGTGTTGACACACGAGTGTGCGTGTGCATGCACGTGTGTGCATGCACGTGCACACATACACACACACACACAGTTACTCATAGATGAGGAAGTGAAGACAGAAGGTTTTTTGTTGTGCCCACAGGTAGTGGAGACAATATTCCAGGGTGAGCTCATACATAGGACATATTTTGTGACATGGCTTCATTTGTCTAGGCCGGTGGGGTCACTGTTTTCCTGCCTGTGTTCATGGGACATCTCATGCAGTGTGCATGTCTGTGTACTGGGTACTGGGATGTAGGTCTCCATGGCAGGATTTCTGGAGAGGGGTCTTATTTCTGGGTCTGAGGATTTGCCAGTTGTTGTGTGTTAAGTCAGCTGATGATGGGCAGGGGGCGTTTCCATTTTTGCAATATGGGGCCCATGTTCTGTGACCTGGAAGAACTGCCCAGGGAATGTATTTGCATGATTCGTGGGTAGGGTTTTTGTTTTCACATACTTTCTACTGGTATTTAGTGTTGTCAAAGTAAGCTGACAGGTTGTTCAATTACCTGGCAGGTTGTTAAATTAAGTTCAATGGTGCGTTCTCAAGGAGCAGTGGGCCCATCTAGAAAGCTTCGGGCATGTTTATTACAAATTTCGTGGTTCATCTGGGGAGTATATGGGGTAAGCATGTGCATCTGGGATTGTAGATGTGTGTGCATATCGCCTGGCCTTGGTCAAATTTGGGATTCCGTATTGGGAGACAAGTTGGTTTTATATGCATTCAGAAATGGGGAGTTATGTGTTTGCATTCTATATAAAGATGATATTTGAATTCATAGACTTTTGTGGTTAGAGAGAGTGCAGATAAATGGTTTATTTGAAAATTAGGAGCAAGAGACCCTCTGCCTTCATAATGGAAGTTTTTATGGAGACATAAATGAGTAAGGAATAATTTTTCTGATGTTTTAGGCGACATGGTATTAATATCTTACCAAGTTGTCCCAGTTGCCACTTCTCACAAAAAAAGTTGTCTGCCACCTTTCGTTAAATGAATGGCAAAGACAATAACTGAGGGCTTCTCCTGCCCCCACATACATCCCTGCAGGTGCCTGTGCCATGAGGGGCATCCTAAGGAGCCAGGAACACATTGTCCTGGCTGTGATGACCTAGGGAGGGCATCTTTGTCCCTCCAGGGCCACTAGACTTTTCCACATATATTCATGGATGTAGGAACTGCTCTTGTCCTCCTGAAAAGGCTGGAGATGGTGAACTTGTGGCCAGGAGCTTCCTCAGAGTTGTCTGCATCAGCTTAGAGCCCAGAATCTGAAATTTCTGACAACTGAGGTCCAGTAACAGTGTTTCCAGCCCAACTTGAGACTCTAGAAATATTCTGGGTCCCCGTCGGAGAGCTGGAAAGGTGTGTGCTGCCCTTGAAGGCAAACTGGTGACCCGCCCTCCCAGGCGAACTACAAAATTTCCTGAGTCCTTTAGGAAACCCTTGGACCTCTTGCACCTGCCTGTTTAGCTCCCTGCAACACACTGAGACGTGGGATACAGATATCTGGGCTTTCCAGGCTGGAGAGGATCAGGAGATGCGCAGCCAGGCATTAAGGGTAGCAGTAATGCTTGGAATTGGAGTCTGTGCGAAAATGTCTGAGCATAATGGTGTGGGCATCCCGGGCCTTAATTTCTGTTCTCATTAACAAGGACGTTTGCCCGGCAATACCCATGGCTACAATTCTATTGGAAGGGACTAGTCAGAACTATACAAGGGTCAGCCAACAAGGGCTAGAAAAGAAAACCCCAGGCATCTACACAAATAAATCATAACCTCAGTGAACCTGAATGAGCCAAAGCTACATGGGTCAATGGGGAGATTTTTCAGGAACAATTGGTTGAGTCAGAAGGTGAGGTGCAGAATGAAACAGAAAGTGTATTAACGGGGGCGCCTGAGTGGCTCAGACGGTTAAGCATCCGACTTCCGCTCAGGTCACGATCTTAATGGTCCTTGAGTTTGAGCCCCACATCGGGCCCTCTGCTGCTGGCACAGATCCTGCTTTGGATGCCCTGTCCCCCTCTTTCTCTGCCCTTCCTCTACTCTTGTGCTCTCTCACTCTCTCAAAAATAAATAAACATTAAAGGAAAGAAAGTGTATAACAAATGTACAAATGTTTTTACTTACATAAAATATATGTATATATTAACATTTTTCAATGCCTGTAAATGGTGAACAATAACTGTATATTATTTAAAGAGAATGAGATCAAATGTGATTAGATCCCATAATTAGATGATATGGAAGTGAGTTAAACAGATATCTTCAAAAGGTAGAATCCCGTACACAAGAATATCTTGTAAATTATGGTAAGTATTCCCGAATTGTCCGTCAAAACACATTAGTCATCCAACTGGCTTCCAAACAGCATTAGCTGTGTACATTCCCTGGAACAGTGTATGAAAGAGCTTGCTTCTAATTAATCAACAAAAGACAATATTAAGAACTTTTACATTTTCCAGTTTGGTAGAGAAATTATATCAAGTTAATATTATAATATCTGTTTTCCCAACCAGTACTGAGGCTGTTTGCTTTTCATACTAAAATGATCATTCATATTTCTTTTACCGTTAAATTTAATGATTTATGTTCCATGCCTTTTTATTTGCTTTATTTCCATTTTCAATTTGAGAGGAAATCCTAGTATATTTTATATATATGGGATCTTCTCCTACAGCATCCAAGCAAGTGGGTGTGCCTCAACAAAGAAGACATCTGTCCTAGAAGCTGTTCTCACAAGTCAGCTGGCTGTCAAGAAACCGCCATGAGACCCCCTGCCCTGTGGTGTCTCCCCTGAAATGACCTGATGTCCTCATCACCTCATGGACAAAATAAAATAGAGGTAATGACTGTCACTGAACCCCCCAGCCATGTTCCAAATACTTTGACCCTCATCGTCAAGGTAGCAGACAGCAGGCCTGATGTCGGCTCTCATGATGTTACCCAGGCTGCCATTCCTCAGTCCCCAGGAACAAGCCAAGTATCCTGAAATGAACTCATGTCCCAGCCCACCTCCTGCTGCACGCAAATTGGGCCAGGATTCCAGACTCAGCATCAAGGCACCAGGTGAGACATCTGCCCAGATCCCCATCCATCCAGACTTGGCTGAATCCCTCAAATAAGCGGAGTCTCGGCCTCTTCCAGACCTTCAGTGGAGTATGAGCTGGGAGGTTTACAGATTCCACTATCCCTTCAACAGAAATGGGTTTAGTCCCAAAGACCATGGAGAACCTGCCCCAATGCCAACCTGGCTGACCTCCAGCCTCCTCTTAGAAGCCCCACCCTAAACACTGTCCAGGCCTGCACTGTGCCCCATCCTTCACTTTCCAGCTGTGTCCCAGGCCAGTCTCTCTAAACGGGCTTCCTGAAATTAGACAGTGAACAGAGGAGCCCCAGGTTTACGCAGCTCTCTCATTCCCGTTCCTCATGAGAAGCCGGCCCTCATGGTCAGAGTCCTCATGTCTTAAAGAGTTCTGAGGAACACTGTCCTTATAACCTGGTGTGTCCACATATGGTACCTTCTGGTCTCCTCCTCCTCTGAGAGTGACCGAGGTGACTGAGGAGACAGCGTCCAGCCTCAGGTGTTGTGGAGGGGACTGTTGGATTGAGGAGAGAAGGATGCAGGGAGCACCTAAGTACCTCCCAGAGAGTCCAGTCCTTCCTCCTCTTCGTAGAAGGTCTCTAATCCCCAAATGATGGTTCCATCCTCTATTGGTTTGTTGGCTCACCACCTCAGGAGTTCCTGGGTAAAATTCAAAGCTGACCCCCATATATGGAGGTCAGGGAAAGATGGAAGAAAAGAGCAGACCACTCCAGATTGGTAGGTTACAGGTTTGATAAGCAAAGGAAACTTACATGCAAGGGATGACTTGGGCAGCTGCAAAATAAGTCAATCTGAATACCAACCACCAGAATCTTTGTATAGAGGCCTTAAAGGGGTTCGGTCACATCTACCATCAGATGGTCTCAACATGTTGCTCTCTCAAAGTTGCATCATTGAAGTGGCTTCTAGTGTGGGAGCAGTGGGCAGAACATTCATTCCAAGGACAGAGGAAGGGGTGGGGAGCTTTAGACAGCCAGGGTCTAGTCTTTGGGTCAAATGGCAGTCGTGTCCTCCAGTGACCTCCTCCAACACCCTCATGGCCTCACCTAACCCTAATTACCTCCAAGAGACCCCATCTCTAAACACCATCACATTGGATAGGTTTGCGGAATACTCACATAATGAGTTTGGGGAAAAGGGACACAGTTCAGTCCATAGCATCATGTCACTGGTTGAATGTTCAAGAGTTAGTGGAAAAACAATGTTGACACTGAAGATAGCAGAACTGGGGGCATGGGACTCTCCTAAGAGACCCTGGGCACATGTGCAGAGTTTCAGCTGGAAACTTCCCTGGTACATGAGCTAGGTGGGGCAGAGTTTGGTTCTGTGAGGGGCACAGGCTAGTCAGTGTCCTGTGCCCATGCATGGCCCGTGTCACTGGGCCTCACTGGGTGTCCACAAATCAGGTGATGGCTTGACACCAGAGCTTGCTCCTCAGTGACCCCTACACCAAACGATGCTGACTCTAGCTCCACTGCCCACCCTGGCCAGAGGAGGTATGCAGGCATCTAATGAGGAACTGCGATGTGACATCAGTGTTTGGGTGAGCAGAGCCTCACATCCACAAGAGAACAGATACGAACACCCTAAAAGGTACCCATAAAACTTGACTATGTTCTTTGGAATCCTGACACTCTGAAGACAATTCCAGAGCCAGCGTGCATTCTTTCCTCCATCGGCTAAAGTCATTCTTCCTCCGTAAATACCGGAATGAAACGATCCTTGACTGAGCAGGAACCCATACTCTTTCCGGAAGAGATCTCCTTCAGAGAGTGACTGGCAACTTCCCTCAGGAGTACATGGGCATTCTGATCCCTTCTCTCAGAACTCTGAACAGAGACATAGCACTGAAGACAAGAACAACCTGGTGTCTGTGGGTGAGTCTGTGTTGCCCTGTGCATGAGGGCCTGTCCTGGAAATGACTTGAGACCCCCTAGAACACAGAGCCCTGGGGCCTCTGAAGTGTGTAACTGAGTCTGGATGTCAAGGTCATCAGCCAATGGATTTTCATCACAAACTCACTGTTGGTTCTTCATCCCCCACTTTCTACCTCTGGGTTGTTTTCTTCACTTTCAACATAGCATGCTTAGAATATTAATATACACATCCATACATGAACACATTTTCATCATGAGAGCAATGAGACAAATGGTATTGAGCATTCCAAAAGTCTCAGCAGAATCTCAGGACAAAAGGCTAACAGATGTCTCAACACTGTGGGACACCATATTCAAACTTCACACTTCACACTCCCTGGCGTGCTTATGTCCCCATGCAGGGGAATCAGAATCTCCAAGCTTAAGCTCCTTCATTCCTCCATCCTAAACCCAACAGAACGACTTCACTCCACAGGAGCTCCCTAGTTTGACTCATAGCACATCTCTGCTCTCAGGTGAAGCCTCCCAGATGTTAGGACATTCAGGGTACTTGATGGGCAAAGGTACTACAACCAGACACACCCCCAGGAGGGAAGGCATCATCATCCTGGGATGATGTGGGCACAGGGCCCCCTACACATGCATTTCACCCTAGAGGGACCACCTAGCCATCAGGCCATCAGAGACACCCTCATCAAAGTTCCAGCCTACAGTCATTATGATCACATGGGGCTGTGTTTCTAAGGAATGCCTGGAAAATGTTTTTTCACTGGAGTAACAATATAATGAAAACAGAAATACTGTTATACTGCATTGTTATACTTCAATGCAGTCTCATTTCTTTTCTTTTCACTACTCAGCTTTCATTGGATCTAATTCCCTGCCCAGGAAAGAGATTCAGAGGTGTGGGAAGACCTTGGTTTACTGAGACACCATCTTACAGGCTCAGCTTTTCATAAGGCGTTTCCAAATAATATGCGTTAACATGCACACCCAAGAAAAATCACTTCAGTCGATTTCCAGCCTCCTGAAGCACTTTTGTATAAAACAGAACACAGAAGATTTGACGGAGGAGGTGGCTTGGAGGCTGGATGGTTGACACTGGCGGACCTGTAGCACTTGACTTCTATCTAAAGAGAGAGGGGGATAAAGAAAGACTAAATGGGGGAGACGTTCATGTACCCAGGTTCGTTGATCCCTCCTAAATGTGTCCAGCTCTTCACAGATGTGAGAGGAGTGAGGTGAGCTCAAGTTGCCCTGGAGACCGGGAGGGGCCGTGGGCAGGGCTCCCTGCACCCCCTCCATATGAACCCCACAGTGTTTACTGTTGCCCTGCCTAAAGAACGTTATCTTCCAGAATTTAAACCCATTTGAGTCCAAATATTTAATATTAAAATAAAACAAACAAACACGTAAAAGTTGGAGAGGTAGGTGTTAGGAGAAAACCAGAAGGGTTCTTTTCTGGAAATAATCTTTGAGAAGCCAACCCTATAGTTGGGATTTAGTCTTGCCAAATTTCCTCTAGTATGAACTTCAAAATTTACAAAGGAAACAGATTTTTCACTCACATATTTTCCATGAGAATTTATTAAGGGTATAAATGAGGCAAATAAAATTTGAAAATCCAGTTTTACTATGCTTTTTAGTGTTCTTGTCAGAAAAGAGACAAATTTCGGTGAGATGTATACGGAAATAACGAAAACTTAATACTTGCTCATACTCGACACAAAACACTTGGAAACAGAACAAAATATAGATTTAAAACAAGCTGATTACTCAAAATTACAAATGCTCTTTCTAGTGGTACCTCCGGAATAAACAAAAACACGAAATTACAATAGATTTAGGAAGTAGTTAACTCCGGCAACTTCCAGGATGTCACGCACAAAGGTATGTGAATTTATAAATCTCGAGCCCTGCGCAGTAACACGGGGGCCTTAGCCGACCATCCTCACGGCCCAAGCCTGGGCCCGTGTGTCCCTCTGCCTCCCCGCGAACTGGGAGGAGAAACGGAAGCTCCCTTCCGTGGTGGTCCCGGTGAAACTCCACGGTTCACACAGGTGAATTCGACATTCACACTAGTCCCACCGGAAAGGAAACCACAATATGATAGGCGGAGCCGCAGACGTCCCTGCCCCGCCCACACCGCCGCACAGGCGTTCCCGCGACCGGAGCGCTCCTCCCGGCCCGCTAGACTCAGCCACGTTCTCACGTTGTTGCGAAGGAAACAACTCCGCCTTCGGTATTACTGGCGCCGCAACGCTAAGCTTTTACCTTAGCGTATCTGAATCATTTAACCTGAGGTAGGGTGGGGCAGCCCCGCGCCACAAGCCACCCCAAACAACCACCTGCACGCAAACGCTAGAACCCAAGTTTCCCGAGCGGAAGAACGTGCAAAGCGGAAACGCCCTGGGGGCGGGGCGGAGCTACGCACAAGCCACACCCAAGCCCCCTCCTTCCAGGCCCCGCCCCATCCGAGCTCGCCATTTCCGGCCGACCCGGAAGCAGGTTTCCCGGATGGAAGGGTTCCTATCCCGGAGCGGGTTTCAGCGTTTGTAGTTGCAGCTGGCACTTTGATGCCCTGGGTGTCGCGTCCTCCACACCCGGAGTCGGGGCCTCGCGAACTGTAGAATCCCCACATCCGCCAGCCCCGCCCGCGGGGAGCCCGGCCCGCTCGGGAGACGCTGTGCTGCTGCACTGGATCCGCGTTTGTTTCCGGTAAACTGGCTCCCAGGCCGTCTCCGCCCCCCCCCGACCCCGCGCGTGTCAAGTCCCCACTCGCGAGGTGTATTCTCGCCCTTGGCGGCACCGAGGGGGCAGCACCAGGACCCCCTGCTCGCCTGACGCCGGATCCTGCAGACCCCAGTCCCTTCCTGAGTTCCTTTCCCCCTTCTCGCGTCTTCCTGGGGCCGGCCCTGCTGGGTCCTTCGGCTCTCCACAGTCAGTTCCTCAGGGAGGCCCTGAGTTTGTTGTTGGGGTTCTCACCCACCCCTGCCCTGCGACACCCCTTGTTGTGTCCCATCCCATCCTGCTGGCTGTGCCTGCCAGGTTGTGTTTACATTCCTGACGAGCCACCAGAAAGCGTGCTTCTCCTGGGCAGGGGTTTCTTCATTTTGTTCCCGTGAATGTATAGGTGGGGCAGGGGGATAGGGGAAAGAGAAAGTCCTGGGAGAACGAGGGAGGTGCAGCCAAGGAGAGTGATGAGGAAAAGCAGCTGTGAAATCGAGGGTAGGGAAGTGGGGCCAGTGGGCCAGATAAGATAAGAGACCGAATGAGAGTGAGAACGTGACATGAGCTGGAAGCAGTGGAATAAATGAAAGTGACAAAGGATCAGAGAGATGGAAACGAACAGAAGAGGGGAGTCGAGCAACAGTAACAATGGGGGCAAGAGAAGGGTAGCTCCCAAATTCATTAGAATTTTGTTTTTAATGTTCAACTTAGTATTCCCTTTTAAAACGTGTGTCAGATTCAGGTGATGAGGTCTTAATGGTTTTATAGTCTGGTATTATATGTTGAAAGTATTCTTTGGTGCTTAGTAAATAATTGTACACTATTTCAATGTGCTCTTGATAAGGATATTGGTAATTTTTTATATTAACAGTCAAAACTTAGTTTAACCAATTAGTCTAATATTCCACATCTTTCTCTTCTTATGTGATCTTTTAACCCAGTGGGCTGTGAACTATTTCCCAGTCTAACGTGTCTCTTTCCTTTGTCCTTTCTCTGGAAATGACCGAGGATGAGTTGAATTATTATGGAACTTTGTTGAAAGATAGCCTGTCTGTTCATAATTGGATAAATTACTCAGCTCTTTCTATTGCTGACTTTCTTCCAGGTTTTTCAGTGCTACTAATTAGGTCTTCTTAATTACATAGTTTCTGATAGTTTAATAGGACGTTCTGGAAAAGAGGAATTAAGTGTTTGAGATTGTGATTAAAACCAGGAAAGAGAAGTGGCTCTTGCTCAGGAGTACGATATATGATCTATAAATTTTAGGGGTAGGAGTGAGAAGTGCAAGCCTTGCCACTGTCTCATCCAGGCCATGTCGTTCCTGTGAGGCTGGTTCTGCTCTACTGGCCTCTCCTCCTGACCTCGTCACCTGCCCCAGTACACATGCAGGGAGTCACAAGGCAGCTTGATGGGAAAGGGCCCAGACTTTTTTTTTTTAGTTTATTTATTATGAGAAAGAATACATGAGCCCGTGTGAACCGGAGAGAGGGGGATAAAGACAATCCGAAGCAGGCTCCATGTGCTGTCAGTGCAGAGCCTGCAGGGCACTCGATCCCACGAACCTCGAGATCATGACCTGAGCCGAAATGAAGAGTTGGATGCCCAATCGACAGAGCCACCCAGCGGTGCCTGGGCCCAGGCTTTTTTAGCCAAATAGGGAACAAAAGTCTCTCTTCAAGGAGGAAGGAGGAAGTGTTTTGCCTCTGTGATGGGAGCCGGTAGAAGGAATAAGAGTGCAGTTTGGGGAGTTAGGGGTCCAGGAACAGGAATTTGAGAAGCTCAGGAGCAAAGCAAAGGAAAGTCTCCGTGCTCAGCAGGGATTAGCAGAGACTGGGGTTTGTGTCTTCAAGGGACGAGCAGTCCAGTGCATAGACTCCCTGCTGCTGGGGAACGTGTGGGCTTCACTTCTTCACAGGGCAGGAGAGCGTTCCGAAGAAATGAGCAGAAAAACCCATCTCTTGATCTCCCTCTAGGAGTTTGATCCTCCTGAACCCCCGTTATTTCAGTGAGCAGAGGAGGACCGTCTGCCACATAGGAATTCCTTCTGTGCGTGGCTGCAGTGCGGGCAAGTGCTGTGTTGATTGGAAGCCCGGAAAGTCCTCTCCACACTCAGGAGGGAAGGAGTGACTTCTCAAAACTGATCTTGCCGGAGAAAGAAGTTTCCCTTGTGTCTTTTTTAATTCTTGACCTGAGCCAAAATCAGGAGGTCACTTAACCAATGAGCCACCAGGGCCCCTGCTTTCTTTTTTTAATTCAAGATTTTTAGTGCCATCAAGATTGGAAGATTCTGTAACATTTAAGTGCAAGGAGGATGCATCAAATAGAGAGGAGTAGTGGAAATTATTATTATTTTATAAGTAATAACATAAAATTCATGGTATGGCAGAAAATAACAGGAACCAAACATAAAGTTGGAGGTGAAGCTCTGGCTAAGATTAAAAGTTATTCCTCACCTATTACAGGGAAGATGGCATAAACACCAGATACAAGTGCAGGAATACTGTAAAATTTAACAGTGGAGGGGGGCGCCTGTGTGGCTCAGCTGGTTACGCATCCAGCTTCGGCTCAGGTCATGATCTCACGGTTCGTGAGTTCGAGCCCTGTGTCAGACTCTGCTGACATGTCAGAGCCTGGAGCCTGCTTCAGATTCTGTGTCTCCCTCCCTCTCTGCCCCGCGCACACACACTCTCTCTCTCAAAAATAAACATTAAAATAACAGTTGAAAGCATCTACCTCCAAAATTATCTACCTTATTTGTGAAATAAGTTATCAACCATCTGATGAATGAAAGAGGGAAGACAAGTCTACAGAAATTCCTCTGTCGTAGCTGAGTTTGAAATAGCATTGATTTTGCATGGGAGTTGGAATTTACTGCAAGATCTAATATAGGATTGCCAGGTATTCTTGAGAAATGACCAAAATGGCCTGAGATACAGCGGAATATTTACCGTGCTCTCTACTGGAATTATTTCATTGTGGGAGGCAGAAATTTTAAGCCAAAAGATTTTCTCTGCAGACATAGGAATTCCACTTAAGCGTAGAATTCAGTTGTGAATGAGATGGCGATGAAACTATTTACTACATTGTGCCGTGTATTCATATTTTATTTATTTTCCCATTAGCCAAAAAATAAAGTATAAAGTTGGCCTCCCATTTTAATAATAAATTAATAAATTCTTAACATGTTCTTGAAAGTCCTCTAACACTCTCCTCCTCCATCCTAGTAACATAGTTTATGTTTGTTGCATCATAATATATTTGCAGATTTTCATATTTATTCGGCTTCATCTTAGTTTCGAGCCCAGATTTCCCCCAGGGAATTTGAGGTTCGTCTCCATAGAATCCCAGGGTGTCTGGTTCCCCACTGTATCTGTCTTTAGACATTTTTCATATTAAAGCAACATCTTAAATCTGAATTTTACTATTATCAGTAATTAATCTCCCATTCTCATGTCCTGGTTTTGGCTCTTTGTGTCCCTTTTCCGTTTTTGTCTTTAATCTGTTTCATTATTTTGACTGCCTACTCCCAAGATCTGTGCTGTCCAATAAAGTAACCATTAGTGACATGTGCTTATTAAATTTAGATTAATTAAAATTAAATAACTTAAGACCCTTAGTAATGCCAGCCAGATTTCAGGTTGTTTTTTTTTTTAATAACATTTCCTTATTTTTTTTTAATGTTTTTTATTATTTATTTTTGAGACAGAGAGAGACAGAGCATGAGTGGGGGAGGGGCAGAGAGAGAGGGAGACACAGAATATGAAGCAGGCTCCAGGCTCTGAGCCGTCAGCACAGAGCCCGACGCGGGGCTCGAACTCACAGACCATGAGATCATGACCTGAGCCGAAGTCAGACGCTCAACCGACTGAGCCACCCAGGCGCCCCAACATTTCCTTATTTTTGAGAGAGCATGAGTGGGAGAAAGGGCAGAGAGAGAGGGAGGAGACACAGAATCCCAAGGAGGCTCCAGTCTGAGCTGTCAGCACAGAGCCCGATGCAGGACTCAACCCACGAACCATGAGATCCTGACCTGAGCCAAAGTGGGACGCTTAACTAACTGAGCCCCCCAGGCGCCCCAGGCTTCAGGTGTCCTGTAAGGACATGGGTCTGATTGCTGCCGTGTTGGATGATGTCCATGACGGAGCATCTCCTTCATCACAGCAGGTTCCACTGAACACAGTGGTCTACAGCTTAGGTTCTTACTGGACTTTTTTGGCTTGTAAGTAATTTCTTTTCTGCTTCTCCCTATTCCCTTTTATGGGTTTCCT
Organism: Paguma larvata; assembly: GCA_030068075.1. Taxonomy (NCBI): domain Eukaryota; kingdom Metazoa; phylum Chordata; class Mammalia; order Carnivora; family Viverridae; genus Paguma; species Paguma larvata. The sequence continues at coordinate 33,073,396 of CM057823.1, forward strand.
CAAGTAATTTTTTCATTTTGTTTCTTTTCTTGAGGTAGGTGCTTATATCATTGATTTTAATCTCTATTTAAATATTTAGGATAACATTTTCTATGAGTATTGCTTTAGTTCCATTGGTACTTTAATATAATTAAGAATTATGTTTCATAATGTACATTTCAAAAATTTTATTTAAAAGAGAGACTTTCCACTTAATTTTCAGTTGGCATTTCATGTCTTCTGTGCTTGTCAAATTTTCCGGTCTTATTTATTTTGTTGTGTATAGGGATGTTGCAAATTCCTTTCTTTATAAATGCGAGGTTATCCTCCATTCTTGTCACAAGCCCTTTGTCTTCAGGGACCTCTGTGCGCTGTAAAGGGAAATCTCTTTGAGAGAGTGTGATGCTTTCATATGTGAAATTCTACAATAATTATAAACTTCATTCTATTTTCACCTTTTCTGAATAGCTTTGAATATACCAGATGTTAAAAATTATGAAAGCTTGGATTTTGATTTGTGATCAAATGAGATGATAGGTTTTTCCATTTACAGTATTAATTTGAAAGATAATATTGTTCTGGTTTTATACCTCCTTCATATTTAAAGCTAGTTTTTTTGTACTCTGTGCCTTTGCTTTCCAATCTGGGTATTGCTAGAAGGTAAGGAGCAAGAAGGCAAGGCTCTTCGGTTAACCTATAAACTTCTATCTCCCTAGCACCTGGAGTAGTGTGGCCCATCACTGGTGTTGGGATTTGAGGGAGCTCACTTAATAACATCATTTTTCCAGACTGCAGTTCTGAAAGAAAAGGCGAATGGCTATAGATACCAGTCATTTTTATTGATACATCTGTTGGAGAACATGGTTTTGGTGTGGAGAAAACAAATGTTACACCCAGACCTAAGCAGCTGTGTTCAGATAGATACCCTGGGGAGGGTTGGGAAGTCTTAATGGTTAGCAATGCTCCAAGAAATACTGAGGTGATACTGAGAATCCAGAAGGCCTTCTTCCCAGTGGCCCTTTAAGAGATCTCGAGGGAGGGGCGAGCTGTGTAATCGCCCATCCTGAAGTCACCAAAGACTGTCACTATTCCTGGTTGGGCGGAAAGGTGGTTAGTACAACGTTGCGTGAATGAATGGCTAACTTGGAACCCTTAAATAGGTTTTACTGGTTCTAACGTTTGCTTATATAGCTACATTTTATGTGCTTATATATGTATGTATGTATGTTTATTCATTTTTGAGAGACAGAGACAGAGTGGAAGCAGGGGAGGGGCAGAGAGAGAGGGAGACACAGAATCGGAAGCAGGCTCCAGGCTCAAACTTGGGAACTACAGGATAATGACCTGAGCCAAAATCAAGAGTAGGAGGCTTAACTGACTGAGCCACCCAGGCCCCCCCAAAACAGATCTTCCCTAAATCCATCTCTTGTGATAGTTGAGGAAGAGTTTACTTGGTTATAAGATTAAAGGCCACAGTTGGTTCCCCTGAAGATTTTGTAGGCATTCCCATTGTCGCATTTTGTTCAGCGAATGTCCTCTTAATCCTCAGTTGAGTTTTTACCGTGATCCTCAAATCATTCTTCATCTACGAATTACAGACTCTATGGAGATGGGGGCACTTTTATTTTGTATTGCTCTATATATGTTTTTCCAAACAGTGCATTTTCACACACTCACAAATTCCTTTTTTGTATGTTTTAATACTTCTTTATTGAAATAATTCATGACATTATTTTCTGTCACATTATTTCCTTTGTTATCTTTACCAGTAACATGGATTTTCTAGGTTGTGGGCTTGCCTTTCACAGCTGTCACTGGTTTTTACTTAATCCTTTTTCCTTTTGCTCACTTTAAGCCTGTCTGTGACATTAATGAGTGACATTTCAGCATTGTGTCTTTTCTTTTATCTCCCGATGTGGTCTCTTTTAAGTGATTTTTTTATCTTATTTTTGGAAGTTTTGGAGCTTTGCCCAGTCATTTTTCCTTCTTCCCTTGTCTTGTGGTCTCTTTCATCCTTCTAACTCTGCTTTGAAGTCTTATTTTTAAGGTTTTTAATAATTTGTTGTCTATCCATTACTGAAATTATTGGATAAGTTTTAAAGATGTTTTGCTCCAAGGCAGGGGATTCTTTGAATATTAATATTCAATTACTTTTCCACTCCTACCCCTTCCTTTTTTAATAGCTACTGTGTTGATTATTTTTTTCATGTCATTTTCATGGAATTGAATTCTTAAACCCAGTGAATTGATGGTGGTAGTTTGCAGAAAAACAAATGTTGGGATAGGAGGACCTCTTCCTGGATCAAAATAATGGCTGTTTGGAAAGTTTGGGGACCTAGTTGGGATTTTCCATAATATAAGAAGTAATCAGCTGCTGAGCTTTTGATTTATGGTTCTCACTCATCAAAGTGGTGTCCCTCTTCGATGCCCACCACTTGAAAACATGGACAAAGCACAGTGATACCTAGGCGAAGTCTTCCTTCCCACTTACCAGGACTTTCCTGTTCATATGCGTAGGGATTCCCCGAATATCCCTAGATTTACTTTGAATAAAAATTCTAAAGGTAAAACATAATTTTACATTTCAGTCTAAATTTGCCTTAAAGGTAAAATCTAACATAACTCCATGGCCAGTATGTTACTAGTTTCCCTTGAACTCTCCCATATGCTCTGGATAACTCAGTTGGTAAACCATATTTACAGAGAATCTTTTGGGCATTGTGAAGTGTCCTTGATATCGGCTACCTTTCCCCAGTTATCAGGTACTGGCATTAATACAGAGTTTCTCTTTCAGATCTGAATCAAAGCTCTGTCCTCTCCACTGGGTGACTCATAGGAAAATAAGAGGATACAGTATCCAGAATCCAACTGTCATCTCCCCAGAAATTTAAACAACTCTCCTGTTCCTCAGACCCCTCAACTCACCTAAGGAGGCAAAAGATTCAATTTCTTCATCATAGTACATGCATACAACGGGCAGAGAGCAAAGCTTGGTAATCACCTCGGCGTTGTCTATCTCTGTGATGCTGAAGTCATTCTCATTTTTCTGCATTACAGAAGAGATTCAGATTTCCAGGTATGGACCACTGTGCAGGGGAGGGGTGTTCTCACTGTCCTGAAGGGCAGTACCTTGAAGCTCAAGAAAGGTACTCAGAAGGGTATAGAGCCATGGGTCTCAGTCCAAGTGCCCTAAAAGGAAAATATTGGTAGAAAAGCTTAGGACACAATTGGAACAGGATATCCAGCCACTTTCTGGCCTTGTACCCGTGGAGGAGGACAGCAAGGGACCAGGGGTGAAACTGGGGGCTCTCATCAGTTTTGGAGATGAATGTCAGTTTTCTTCCTCTACAGAGTTTGTAAGCTTTGGAAGATGCTAGCTGAGCATTCTGCACTATGGAGGCATGTACCTGACACCTTACAGGGTATGTATGGACTCTATTTGGGAAAATGCTTGAGAGTGTCTGCTTTATATGGATGGCAGTTCTTACACAAACCCATCTTGGGCTTTTCAGAGGGTGTATATATGATGGCTCCGTGGAGCTCTGATACTGTCTAAGAACCCCGAACATAAATCATTCCACTCTCTGATTCGACTTGAAGGCAGTTGATCGTAGTCCTTTAATCATCAAAGGTTTGGCTGTTGGAGAGAGAGGTCCCTATTGTGAGGCAACTCCTCTGGAGATCGGTGGGATCAGGGTTCCAGTCATTCACTGTGGGATGCTACTGATCTGAGGCATAGATGGTTGTGAAATCATTCCATCTGTAATGAAGGAAGTTGGATAGAGGTGCCCCAGCCTGACTAAACTCTAGTTGCATGTTGCATATTTGAGGAAACTCCCAGTCACCAAACTCCCCCAATTCCTGACAAATCTCGAACTGCCCAACTCTCAAATGTCCAAGTCCAAGTCCTGGATCTTTTAGGAAAGTGATTTCTCTTCATTATTCTTCCAACACAACTTTGGCCTGGACCCTGTTCCTGCCTTCAGTGGCAGATTGGTGACCTCGTCCAGGCTGAGCGCTCTGCATTTCCTGGAAGTAGTGGACATTTCCTTGAGTGTCAGGAAAGGGGCTCATGATGGCCTCTCTGAAGTTGATGGGTTCCCCCATCTAAAACTGGTGGACTTCCCAGCAGATGGATTCCTACAGGCAGTAGTGCAGCATCTTCAGAAGCTTTAGAAACTCGGTATGAGAGTGAATGGTCTCCCCACCCAAGTACTGTCTCAACTAGAAAGGATGGATTCACTGCAGCCAAACATTCTCCCACCACTGAAGACTCGCCCTCTACTTCACACATCTTCTCTATTGGCCCCCTACCCAGACCCCAAACCTTCAGGCTCCTGGAAGTCCATGCCCCATGTCAGAAGGGAGGATGCCAAGGCTTTTCTGCAGGAAGTTCTGCTCTACTCTGGTCCCCTTTAGTTCCATTCCAGCCTTATCCACTGAAGGGTGGGAGTGATGCCACAAAAGAACCCAGTCCCATTTCTCGCTACCCTTACTTACAAACCCTATGCCCTTTTTTTCCTTTCTCTTCCTGCAAGTGGTTATCCATCTGGGGTTCCTGGTTTTCAGAGGCATTTGAAACCATGAGGACATAACTCATAAACTGTGGTCAGGCAGTAGGCTTTTGAGCCAGATAAATATGAGCGAACAGTTGAATAAATTCGATCCCGTATGGTTTTTGCCAGGTCATGTGATTCCTCTCCAAGTTGGCTTTCTAAGAGGGAAAGTGAAGATAATAATGGCAGTTTACAGGGTCTGAATAAATGACCAGATTATAAGTAAATACCTTTCGCCTAGTATGTGATCAATTGATGATGTATTTGGGCAGATAGCTTCTCAGATCTGCCATGACTTATCCACAGACTTGGTGCAGGGTGGGCTAGAAGATGTAACTGAGTTTAAGAGAATCAGTAGTTCTAGAATGGACACACCTGTGCTGGAATGGGAGCCTGGGCAAGGGGCCACGGTGCTAACCATGATTATCTTTGGGGATGTGGTTTGGGGGTTATAGAAATTTTGAAGTTTTTGAAATATTTATTTTTTGCGTTAAACACTTTTAACAAACGTGTGTTTTAAAAATGGTAAAAAGCATGTTATTTTAAAGTAATGCTCTCAATTTTAAGTAAAATATGCAAGATTCTACAAGGCAGATGATGGAGGAAATTAGTATTCTCTCAAGATGATACTCATGGAGGCAGAAGCCACCTTCTGTGGTCTCGTTGGAAAGGGAAACATACAGGCCAGTGGCCTTGGCAGTGCGTAGTAGTTAACTGACTCTCTGAAACAGACAAAGCCCTGATCTGTACCATTTGCTGGTTTCCTTGTATACTGTGGCAAAATTCAAGCTAACAAAGGCTTTCCATCCAGTTTCCAAACCTCTGAATATTTTATAAGTAACTCTTAGGAGCCAGTCCATGGCAGGTCAAGCATAACTACCAGAGGCATTAAAGGAAGACATAAAAGAAGATTTGTAACTCTCCTTTGTTGCCCAGGCAGGAGTATAAGGGTGGAGGTGAGAAAGAACAATCTCACTGGGATGCTGTGCCTTATGGTTTAAGGAAGCCAATTAGGGTAGCTCCTCTTACCTCTGACTCAGTGCCCTCTCGAATGGACCTAGCTTTTTATCGTTGAGAGGAATAGAAGCAGAAACACGAGCCCACTCCCTTCGGAAACCAGCCCAGTCGTAAGTGTTCCATTTGCTTGAAAAGGGAGGAGCTGCAAGGGTCTTGAGTGCTGCTGCAGGTGGGTCTCGGTGATGGCGAGTGAATGAAGTTCCACAATCCTGCACGAGCAGGACGCAGGGGGAAACCCTGGTTGTGAATGACCGTCTTGCTGCAGTATTAGCCTCGTTCCTCTTCAGGGTTGGGTGGATCCAGCACTGGGTAGATCTCCGTGGAGTTCTGGATCCTGCCAAGGCTGAGGCCCCAGGGCGGATACCCGAAGTTTAAGTGGTCCAGCCTCTTCAATCCCTATGGCATCCTACAAGAAGTTATTTTAACCTCGGTCACTAGGTGTGGGGGATGTAGGCTTCTTTGGACATATCTGTGTTCCATAGCTTGAAATTTCCCTAATGCATAAAGAAGGTGTTTGGGGATGGGGGGGGGTCCCATATCAGACTTCTGGTTTAACTGTAAGTGAACACTGTGGTCAGTTTAAATTCAGAAGAGTGAGGTTACTGGATGGACTGCTCTAAGCAAGACTAATCCTTCTATTTCTGTCCTTAATTACAAGTTCCTTCTCTCAACAATAGGAAGAATATATCCTAAGCCCAGACAATGCCATTACCTAATTTCAAAGAGCAGAAGGAGAATGTTTATACACTCCAAACTCCAGGACTTTTCAAAAGGAGGAACTGTCAGAGGGAAATGTAATAAAAGTGTCAAAAATGAAAAGAGGGCAGAGTGGGCACTTGAGCACCTCCAAGCCTTGCCAGTGCCAGCTGGGAAGCAGCTGCCTGGAAGTGAGGAGTTGGATGCACAGTTGACCCTTCTTGGATAAGTGGGCTTCTCTTACTAGGTCATTTAAGACCCACACTGCTGATTCTGTTAGACTCCCTAAGGGTGACATTCGGCACCCTTTTTTATTACCATGTTTCTGCCATGTGTTTTGTCACACCTGTGCCACAGTTCCCACTTAACGAGGTGAATCATAACACCTTAATATTTTTGTGAGTTTGATTCAACACATTGAAAGTTCATAGATTTTTGCCTGGTGTATATTAAAGCTCCAATTAAGATTTTCTTTGCCTCCCAAGGTGACAAATAAAGGTCAGCTGCCCCAGAAATTTTATTTAGAAAAGTGTATACACATCGATGAGGAATAGGAGAAATAATTGATCTAGTAATCCAACAGTGATCCAAGTGACTTGAATTATCCAGAATATGTGAGGGCAGTTCTTGATTTTTCTTTTTTAATTTAAACTTTAGTTAACATAGAGTGCAATGCTGGTTTCAGGAGAAGTCAGGGATTCATCACTTACATGTAACACCTAGCATTCATCACAGGTGCCCTGCTTAATACCCATCAGTTTGTTCTCTGTCATTAGGCGTCTGTTGTGGTTTGTTTCCCTCTCTTCTGCCCACCCTCCCCATATGTTCATAGGTTTAGTTTCTTAAATTCCACATATGAGCGAAATCCTATTGTAGTTTTCTTTCTGACTGACTTATTTCCCTTACCATAATATATTCTAGCTCTATCCATGTCATTGCAAATGGCAAGATTTCATTCTTTTTGAAAGCTGAGTTAAATTCCATTGTATTCATAGATGTACCACATCTTCTTTATCCATTTATCAGTAGATAGACATCTGGGCTCTTCCCATACTTTGGCTATTGTCAGTAGTGCTGCTATAACCATTGGGGTGCATGTACCCTTTCGAATCTGTATTTTTGTATCCTTGGGATAAATACCTAATAGTGCAATTGCTGGATCATAGGGTAGTTCTATTTTTAGTTTCTTAAGGAATGTCCATACTCTTCTCCAGAGTGGCTGCAGCAGTTTGCATTCCCACCAGCAATCTTAGAATGTTGCCCTTTCTCCACATCCTCACCAACACTTGTTGGTTCTTGTGTTGTTAATTTTAGCTATTCTGACAGGTGTGAGGTGGTATCCCATCATGGTTTTGATTTGTATTTCCCTGATGACAACTGATGTTGATGCCTGTTAGCCATCTGCATGTCTTCTTTAGAAAAGTGTCTGTTCATGTCTTCTGCCTATTTACTGGGTTGTTTTTGGGTGTTGAGTATGAGAAGTTCTTTGTAGATTTTGGATACTAACCCTTTATCAACTATGTCATTTGCAAATGCCTTCTCCCATTCTGTAGGCTGCCATTTAGTTTTTTTTTTTTTTTTTTTTTTTTTTTTTTATCGTTTCCTTTGCTGTGCAGGTTTTTATCTTGATGAAGCCCCAATAGTTCATTTTTGCTTTCGTTTCCCTTGCCTTTGGTGACATGTCTAGTAAGACGTTGGTCTGACCCAGGTAGAGAAGTTGCTGCATGTCTTCTCCTCTAGGATTTTGATGGTTTCCTGTCTCACATTTAGATATTTCATTCATTTTTAATTTATTTTTGTGTATGGTTTAAGAAAGTGGTCCAGTTTCATTCTTCTTGTCACGATCCAGTTTTCCCCAACATCATTTGTTGAAGAGACTGTCTTTTTTCTGTTGGATATTCTTTCCTGCTTTGTCGAAGACGAGTTGAGCATATAGTTGTGGGTCCATTTCTGAATTTTCTATTCAGTTCTGTTGATCTATATATCTGTTGTTGTGCCAGTACCATAATATCTTGAAGATTACGCTTTGTAATATAGCTTGAACTCTAGGATTGTGATGCTTCCGGTTTTGTTGTTCTTTTTCAGGATTGCTTTTGCTATCCAGGGTCTTGTGGTTCCATACAAATTTTAGGATTCTGTGTCTCTCTCTGCAAAAACTTTTGGTGATATTTTGATGGGGATTGCATCAAATGTGTTGCATAGTATGGACATATTGACAGTGTTTGTTCTTCCAACCCATGAGCATGGAATGGTTTTCCATTTACTTGTGTCCTATTCAGTTTCTTCTGTAAATGTTCTATAGTCTTCAGAGGACAGACTTTTTCCCCTCTTTAATTCGGTGTATTCCTAGGTATCTTACTGTTTTGTGGTGCAGTTGCGAATGGGATTGATACCTTGATTTATTTTCTGCTACTTCATTATTGACGAAAAGAAATACAACAGATTTTATATTTACAACATTGATTTTATATCCTCTGACTTTGCCGAATTCGTGTATGCTAGCAATTTTTGGTGGCATTTTTTTGGGTTTTCTACATAGAGTATCGTGTCGCCTGCAAATAGTGAAAGCTTGACTTCTTCTTTCTTGCTGATTTGGATGCCTTTTGTTTGGTTTTGTCTGATTGCTGAGGCTAAGACTTGCAGTACTATGTTAAATAGTAATGGTGAGCATGGACATCCTTGTCTAGTTCCTGACCGTAGGGGAAAGGCTCTCAGTTTCTTCCCACTGAGAATGATACTAGCTGTGGGTCGTTCAGGTACTTAAGATGTTCAGGTATTTCGATGTGTCCCAACTTTGTTGAGTGTTTTTATCAAGAATTTGATGCTGTATTTTATTCATTCTTTTTCTGCATCAATTGACAAGATAATATGGTTTTTGTTCTGTTTTGTTTTGTTTTTTTAACATGGTGTATCACATTGATTGATTTGCAAATATTGAACCAGCCCTGTAACTCAGGAATAAATCCCACTTGATCATGGTGAATAATTCTGTTAATGTACTGTTGAATTCAATTTGCTAGTACCTTGTTGAGGATTTTTGTATCCATGTCCATCAGGGATATTGGCCTGTAGTTCCCCTTTTAAATGGAGTCTTTGGTTTTGTAGTCAAGGTAATGTTGGCTTTGTAAAATGAATTTGGAAGTTTTCCCTCCATTTCTGTTTTTTGGAACCGTTTGAAAAGAATAAGTATTAAGTCTTCTTTAAATGTCTTTTAGAATTCCCCGGGGAAACCATCTGGCCAGGACTCTTGGTGGTTGGGAGATTTTTGATTACTGATTCAACTTATCTGCTGGTTATGGGTCTGTTCAAATTTTCTTCCTGTTTCAATTTTGGTAGTTTGTCAGTTTCTAGGAATTTGACCATTTCTTCCAGATTGCCCAGTTCGTTGGCACATAATTTTTTATAGTATTCTCATAATTATTTGGATTTCTGTGGTATTGGTTTTGATCTCTCCTCTTTGCTTTGTGATTTTATCTATTTGGGTCCTCTCTCTTTTTGATAAGTCTGGCTAGGGAGTTATCAATTTTGTTTATTCTTTCAAAGAACCAACATTTAGTTTCATTGATGTTTTCTGGTTTTTTTCTGTATCATTTATTTCTGCTCTAATCTTTATTATTTCTCTTTTAACAGCTTTAGGTTTTATTTGCTGTTCCTCTTCTAAGTCCTTTAGATATAAGGGTATGTTGTGTATTTGGATCCTTTCTTCCTTCTTGAAATAGGACTGAATTGCACTATACTTCCCACTTACGACTACTTTTGCTACATCCCAAAGGTTTTTGGACTGTTGTCTTTTCATTTGCTTCCATGTATTTTTTTTGTTTCTTTAATTTCCTGGTTAACCCGTTTTTTTCTTTAGTAGGATGTTCTTTATTAACCTCCATGTATTTGAGGGCTTTCCAAATTTTTTCTTCTGTTTGACTTCAAGTTTCATAGCATTGTGATCTGAAAATATGCATAGTATGATTTTGATCTTTTTGTATTTGTTGAAGGCTGATTTGTGACCCAGTATGTTCCATGTGAACATGTTCCATGTGCACTAGAAAAAAAATGTGTATTCTGTTTTAGGATGAAATGATTTGAACGTATCTGTTAAGTCCATCCTTTCCAGTGTGTCATTCAGAGCCATTGTTTCCTTGTTGCTTTTCTGCTTAGATTTGTCCATTGCTATAGTGGGGTGTTAAAGTCTCCTTCTATTATTGTATTATTGTCAGTAAGTTTCTAAATGTTCGTTAGAAATTGATTTACATATTAGGGTGCTCTCAATTTGGGCGCATAAACACTTAAATTGTTAGATCTTCTTGATGGGTAGACTCCTTAATTATGATACAATGCTCTTCATTTCTTGTTACAGTTTTTGTTTTAAAATCTAGTTTGTCTGATATAAGTGTGGCTACTCTGGCATTCTTTTGATGTTCATTAACATGATAGATGGTTCTCCATCCCCTCACTTTCAATCTGTAGGTGTCTTTAGGTCTAAAGTGAGTCTCTTGTAGGCAGCATATAGATGGGATCTAATTTTTTTACCCATTCTGCTACCCTATGTCTTTTTTTTTTTTAATTTTTTTATGTTTATTTTTGAGAGAGAGACAGAGCATGAGTGGGGGAGGGGCAGAGAGAGAGGGAGACACAGATTCCAAAGCAGGCTCCAGGCTCTGAGCCGTCAGCACAGAGCCTAATATGGGGTTTGAACCCATAAATCTCAAGATGACCTGAGCCAAAGTCAGATGCTTAACCAACTGAGCCATCCAGGCTCAGGGTAGCCCCTGCTACCCCTCTGTCTTTGGATGGGAGCATTTAGTTAATTTACATAAAGAGTGATTATTGAAATGTATAAATTTAGTGCAGAGTGATTATTGAAATGTATAAATTACAGTGTTACCTGTAGAGTTGGTGTTTCTGGTGATGTTCTCTGGTCCTTTGTAGTCTTTGTTGCTTTGGTTGTTTTTGTTTTTGGTCCCCTCCCCTCCCTCCACCCCACCCGCCCACAAAGAGTCGCCCTTAAAATTTGTTGCAGGGCTAGTTTAGTGGTCACATACTCCTTTAGTTTTTATTTGAGAAACTCTTTTATCTCTCCTCCCATTTTGAATGACAGCCTAGCTGGATAAAATTCTTGGCTGCATATTTGCCCCATTAGATACGTTGAATATTTCCTGCCACTCTTTCTGGCTGCTGTGTTTCTGTGGACAGATATGCTGCAAATCTGATCCGTCTTCCTTGTAGGTTAAGGCCTTTTTTTTTTTCTCTTGCTGCTTTCGTGATTCTTTCCTTGTCTGTGTATTTTATGATTTTGGACTAGATAGGCCTTGGTGATGATTGACTTTTGTTGAATCTAACAAAATTTCTCTGTACTTTTTGGATTTTGATGTCTGTGCCCTTCCCCAGATTATGGAAGTTTTCAGCTATAATTTGCTCAAATAAACCTTCCACCTTTCTTTCTCTCTCTTCATCTTCTGGGACTCCTATGGTACAAATACTATTATCTTTTTAATAAGTCACTGAGTTTCCAAATTCTGCTTTGTAGTCCATGACCTTTCTTTCCCTCTTCAGCTTCATTATTTTCCATAATTTTATCTTCTATATCACTGATTTGCTCCTCTCCTTTGTCCATCCTCATTTTTATGGCCTCCATTTGGGATTACATCTTGGTTATAGCAGATTTAATTTCAGCATGTCTAGATTTTAGTTCTTTTATCTCTGTAGTAAGGGATTCTCTAATGTCTTATATGCTTTTTTCAAGCCCAGCTAATGTCCTTAATTGTTTTAAATTCTAGTTCAGACAATTTATTTATATATGCACTGATTAAATATCTGGCTGTCCTTTCTTCCTGTTATTTCTTTTGAGGTGAATTCCTCCATCTTGTCATTTTGGAGAGAAGGAAAAATAAAGCAAAATAAAAGTAAAAATTGAAGACAATAAAATCTAAAAAATATATAAAGGCAGCTAGATCCTAGGTGTGTTTTGATCCACTTGTTATAAGAAGCTTGATAGGAAAAAGGTAGAAAGAAAAGAAGAAAAAATAATAAAAACATATATAAAATAAAAATAAAACCATTTAAAAATAGTTTAAAAAATAAGATTAAAATGCTTTTTCTGTATCAAAAAATAAAAAATAAAGACAGAAACAAAAAGTTCCAAAGGATGCTAGATCATTTGTTCCTCCAGCATTGAAGCTTTGTGGCGATCTGATTTGGAGACTTGGTGTAGTCGAGGGGTTCCTGCTGGTCTTCTGGGGGAGGGGCCTGCTGCTCTGATTTTCAGGTACAAGTACCCTAGGGGAACCGTGCCTGCAGGGTGCAGAGGAGCAGGTCTTGGTGTAGCAGCTCTGTTCTCCACTTGGTGGCGCAGTGTAGCTCTTGGACGTGGATCAAGCTGGTGGGTGCAGGGAGAAAATGCTTCTCCCGGTTCTCTTGTTCTCTCATCTCAGGAGCAGGAAGTGTACACCACACCTCTTCAGTAAGCACTCACAGATGCACAGTGAGGCTGCTTGTGTCCCTGCTTTCGTCAGATCCCCGCCTTCACCCTGTGTCCAGCCTGTCCCCCTGCCAAATGGTGCAGCACTCCTGTGTTTTAAATCTGGTGCGGCAGTGTTTCAAAACACCATACTAAAGAGACCCCCACAGCACAGACCTGCCCTGAGCTTCTGGGGAGGGTCATGATGCGTTGCGGCTGGTGCCAGTTTGTCACAGAAGCCACCTGCACGATCACGCAGCGGATCAGAGTTTATTGTAAGTCACAACACACGACTGGTGCCCGGTTTGCACACCTCTCCTGGCATCTCTGTTCCTAAGTGGTGAGTGGGACACCCCGATGTTGCCCGCAGGGTCCTTTGTCGTTGAGAGGCTGTATCACCTCTCCCAAAGGCAGGCACTCCAAGCAGCTGAACTGTGTCTCCCCATGTGATCCTGGGAACCTCAGGCTGCCTGCCGCTGGGGCTCAGCTCCAGTCGCCCAATCTCAGCTTCCCAGGCGCTAACCTGGAAATGTCGCAGACCTACGAAGTTCGGAATGTGCGCCCCACTGTATAGAAAACTGGTGGTATTGTAGCCCTGTCCTTTTTCCCTGTCAGAGGTTTTGGGGAGTCATTTTCTGGTGCAGTCCCCTGCGTGTTTTCCATCTTATTTCCCCCCTCGCTTTTTCTCTCCCTCTCCCTCCTCTAGTTACTCCCACTGAGACCAGGGCTCCTTCCCCTGGGGAATGCCTGCAGCTCTCTTCTCCCACGAATTCTATGCGGTTCCTTCCATGGCTCATTTTTCTGGTTTGTAGATGTGCAGGTTTGTTCTCTGATTGATTCCAAATTCTGATCGACTTACTGGGTGTTCAGAATGATTTGATGCCTACTAGCTGTGTTCCAGAGACAATGTGTGCTTGGGGTCTCCTACTCCTCCAGGTCTTACCCCCAATGGTTTCCCCATTTTCCTAATACGGTAGATCTTTTTGACCTCCTGAGGCATTATTGTAGCAGCAGTATCGGCACAGTGATTTTTATTTAATGAAAATAAGATAATAGCAAGAACAAAATTCACATCTACCTAATTTGATCAAGGAAATTGGCTTTTCATAGAAATAACAGGCACAAAAGAAGAGTATAAATGCTGATGTATGTTTTTATGACAACTTTATGAAACCAGATTTAAAAGTTATGTTTTTATTGAGCTCTCTAGAGAATGTTCAAGCGTTTACATGTACTTGTCTGTAGAAAATGCTTTCCGGATAAAAAGTCATCACTATGTAATAATTCTTTACTTAAATCTTTCTGTATCCAAAAACAAAGCCCAAGAATTTCCACGGTAAAACACTGAGGGGAGTTCGCTGTTCACTCAGCATTCGCTCCTCAGCCGTCCCAGATAGAACTGCCTCATCGTATGCACAGGGGCAGACTCTGGGCGAGGGCGTGTCCACGTGTAACACTTAGTATGACAGGGCTATCCACACACGTGGACGCCGGATAATTCATCAGCCAGCGCCTCAGTGAGATACCTCCCCCACCTCCCAGCTGCTTTCTGAGGACCACTGGGACAGCCCTGTGGATCCCAGGAAGACCTCAGACCTGAAGTCCCTTCAGGTATCTCTGGTGGAGGTTGATACTTCAGTCAGTTTGTAAACCAAGCTGCTGAATTAGAGGAGGAAAAACCCCCACAGATTCTCCCAAAGAGGACTTTCCGCCAGGGTGGAGGCAGGGTATTCCCCTGGGAGGTGAGACCCCCTGGATCCTGAGCCTGCACTCGGGAGCGCAGCCTTCAGTGCTCAGCTCTGGGGGTTTTAGCACGAAAGTGGTTCCATCCCTCTGTGTTTCGGTTAGAAGGGTGAAAGTGTTGCTTCTGGTAGAGGGTGGGCAAGGATAGTGCCGCCAGAGCACTGAGGCTTGGCCGTACGATGACAGATCTAAAACAGAAGGCTTTGTTTATACGGTGAGTTGTTCTTGCACTGCCTCTTAAAGTTCATCGTCTCTCTGCAGATCCCATACAGTTTATGGGGGCTCCGGTACAGTAATGAGCCGGGCCAAGTGTCCTTGCTGTCCTAAGCTCACACAGCTCTGAGGAGGGGACAGTGAGGCTGGCAGTTGCAGGAAGGTGTCCTAAATGCCCTCCTGGGAAAACGGGGAGGTTTGGCACCAACAGTAGACTGAGTGTTCAGGGAAGGGAATATGATATGTGAACAGATTCTTAATGGGGAAGGAGAAGTTAAAGAATGCCAAGTTGGGGATGGGAGGGACGTTCTAGTAAAAGGGCTGTGCACGGGTGACATGGTAAAGCCAGCTGGTACGTGGCCCGTGAATGAGACAAATGCCCACGAGGGAGAGGATTTCAGCTCCACCAGGGACGAGTGAGTGATGAATCTGGCATGTCTGACGGCGACCCGAATCCATGTTAAGAATCCGTCTTTAACTTATTAGCCACTGTCTCACGTTTTTCAGGATTCTTCTCCCACATCAGGATCCCTGGTGTCCCTGTCAAAAATGCAGACTCCCAGTGGCCACCCCAGACCAAAGGGAAGATGTGACTGGTGTCAGGAGCCCCATCAGTTTGGTGCTCACGTCAGGCTATTGTTGTCTTCCTCACTGCTGCACCGTGGCTATTTACTTTTTCATGTGCTCAGAAGATTGTATCATGGATTTTGCGGCACTTGTAGTGTAGAATATAAGGTAGCTTGTTTCTTCACTGCTTCCTCTGTGTTAACAGTTCACTGTTACTTACTCGGCTCTATGTCTGTAGAAGATCCGTCTGTCTGGAAGAACATGAAAGATACACATGGAAGACACCAGATGTAAAAACATGGGCTCAGGGAGCTGTGGAGAGTGGTTCACAGATGTATCCAAAACCCTCTGCACCCTGTCCTTCTGCCTGCTTAGCTGCAATTTGCCTTTATTGCTCCAGATACAAGTAATTACAGCAGCGACTCAGGTGTGAAAACGTTACGCTCATGAACCCGTTTTTACCTCTCAACCGTCCCTATGAAGGAGTAAGGGCCATCTCTCAATTTGTCCAACACCCAGCATGTGGGGGGGCCTGGCTGGAGCCAGAGCCTTGGCCCTTGACCTCTGAACAATTTGGCCCCAGCAGGACCTGGTTCAATGTTCTTTTGGCCACAGGGCACAAGCTTTTGATGATGATGACAATGCCAGTGATAATGATGGGAAGGATGAGAACAATTTTTTCTAAATCAAATGCTTGTGTTTAAAATGTATATTGAATGATTTTTCTTCAAAAACGATTTGTTCCTTTGGATCTCTAGGTTTCCATGTATCTTTTTTTTTATTTTTATTTTTTTATTTTTTTATTTTTTATTTTTTTTTTGTTATAATAGTTTATTTTCAAATTGGTTTACATATAACACCCAGTGTTCATCCCAACATGTGCCCTTTTTAATGCCCATCACCCCCTCTCCCCCCTCCCTCATCCCCCTTACCCTCAGTTTTTTCTTAGTCTTTGAGAGTCTCTTATGTTTTATCTCCCTCCCTCTCTGTGTCTTTTTTTTCTTTCCCCTCTTCCCCTCCCCCTGGTTTTTGCTTAGTTTCAGAAAGTCCACCTATTCGTGGAAACATATGGTATCTGTCTTTTTCTGACTGACTTATTTCACTTAACATAATACCCTCCAGTTCCATCCATCTTGCTACACATGGCCAGATTTCATTTTTTCTCATTGCCATGTAGTAGTCCATTGTATATAAGTACCATAACTTCTTTATCCATTCGTCAGTTGATGGGCACTTGGTCTCTTTCCATGATTTGGCTATTGTCGAAAGTGCTGCTATGAACATTGGGGTACACGTGCTCCTATGCATCAGCATTCCTGTGTCTCTTGGGTAGATTCCTAGCAGGGCTATTGCTGGGTCATAGAGTAGCTCTATTTTCATTTTTTTGAGGAACCTCCACACCGTTTTCCAGAGTGGCTGCACCAGTTTGCATTCCCACCAACAGTGTAGGAGGGTGCCTACTTCTCCACATCCTCGCCAGCATCTATAGTTTCCTGATTTGTTCATTTTAGCCACTCTGACTGGTGTGAGGTGGTATCTCAGTGTAGTTTTGATTTGTATTTCCCTGATGCTGAGTGACATTGAGCATCGTTTCATGTGTCTGTTGGCCATCTGAATGTCCCCTTTGGAGAAGTGTCTATTCATATCTTCCGCCCATTTCTTCACTGGGTTGTTTGTTTTTCGGGTTTGGAGTTTGGTAAGTTCTTTATAAATTTTAGATATTAGTCCTTTATCCGATATGTCATTTGCGATGATCTTTTCCCATTCCGTTGGTTGCCTATTCGTTTTGTTGGTTGTTTCTTTTGCCGTGCAGAAGCTTTTTATCTTGATGAGGTCCCAATAGTTCATCTTTGCTTTTAATTCTCTTGCCTTTGGAGACGTGTCGAGTAAGAAACTGGTGCGTCTTAGGTCAAAGAGGCTTTTTCCTGTTTTCTCCTCTAGGATTTTGACGGTTTCCTGCCTCACATTCAGATCTTTTATCCATTTAGAATTTATTTTTGTGAGTGGTGTAAGAAAGTGGTCTAGTTTCATTCTTTTGCATGTTGCTGTCCAATTCTCCCAGCACCATTTGTTAAAAAGGCTGTCTTTTTTCCATTGGATACATTTTCCCGCTTTGTCAAAGATTAGTTGGCCATATACTTGCGGGTCCATTTCTGAGTTTTCTATTCTATTCCATTGGTCTATGCGTCTGTTTTTGTGCCAATACCATACAGTCTTGATGACCACCGCTTTGTAGTAGAGGTTAAAGTCTGGGATTGTGATGCCTCCCGCCTTGGTTTTATTCTTCAGTATTATTTTGGCTATTCGAGGTCTTTTGTGGTTCCATACAAATTTTAGGATTGTTTGCTCTAGCTTTGAGAAGAATGCTGGTGCAATTTTGATTGGGATTGCATTGAATGTGTAGATTGCTTTGGGTAGTATTGCCATTTTGACGATATTTATTCTTCCAATCCATGAGCATGGGATGTTTTTCCATTTCCTTGTGTCTTCCTCAATTTCCTTCATAAGTTTTTTATAGTTTTCAGTGTAGAGGTCTTTCACATCTTTGGTTAGGTTTATTCCTAAGTATTTTATGGTTTTTGGTGCAATTGTGAAAGGGATTAGCTTCTTTATTTCTCTTTCTGCTGCTTCATTGTTGGTGTATAGAAATGCCACCGATTTCTGTACATTGATTTTGTATCCTGCAACTTTGCTGAAATCATGAATCAGTTCTAGTAGGCTTTTGGTGGATTCTGTCGGGTTTTCCATGTAAAGTATCATGTCATCTGCAAAAAGTGAAAGTTTGACTTCCTCCTTGCCAATCTTGATGCCTTTTATTTTGTTTTGTTGTCTGATTGCTGATGCTAAGACTTCCAGCACTATGTTAAATAGCAGTGGCGAGAGTGGACACCCCTGTCGTGTTCCTGATCTCAGGGGGAAGGCTTTCAATTTTTCCCCATTGAGGATGATATTAGCTGTGGGTTTTTCATATATGGCTTTTATGATGTTTAAGTATGTTCCTTCTATCCCGACTTTCTCGAGAGTTTTTATTAAGAAAGGATGCTGTATTTTGTCAAATGCTTTTTCTGCATCTATTGACAGGATCATATGGTTCTTATCTTTTCTTTTGTTGATGTGATGTATCACGTTGATTGATTTGCGAATATTGAACCAGCCCTGCAACCCAGGGATGAATCCTACTTGATCATGGTGGATAATTCTCTTTATATGCTGTTGGATTCGATTTGCTAGTATCTTGTTGAGAATTTTTGCATCCATATTCATCAGGGATATTGGCCTGTAATTTTCTTTCTTTGCTGGGTCTCTATCTGGTTTGGGAATCAAAGTGATGCTGGCTTCATAGAATGAGTCCGGGAGTTTTCCTTCCGTTTCAATTTTTTGGAACAGCTTGAGGAGGATAGGAATTAACTCTGTTTTAAATGTCTGGTAAAATTCCGCAGGAAAGCCATCTGGTCCAGGGCTTTTATTTGCTGGGAGGTTTTTAATAACTGATTCTATTTCTTCACTAGTTATGGGTCTGTTCAAATTTTCTATTTCTTCCCGTTTGAGTTTTGGTAGCGTGTGGCTATTTAGGAAGCTGTCCATTTCTTCCAGATTGCCAAGTTTGGTGGCATATAATTTTTCATAGTATTCTCTGATGATTGCTTGTATCTCTGAGGGATTGGTTGTAATTTCTCCCTTTTCATTCACGATTTTATTTATTTGAGTTCTCTCTCTTTTCTTTTTGAGAAGCCTGGCTAAACGGCCTGCCTCGTTGGCAACCTAGGGGAGGGCGGAGAAGAGGTGCGGGCTTCTTCCAGAACACGCGAGCGGGGCGGGCCTCTAGGTTTCCATGTATCTTAAGATTTGGCCTACTTCTTTGAAACTTTTATTTTCAAAAACAAAGCACATCCTATTTATAGTAAAAAAAAAAGTGATGAAGCTATGTTTTTTATTCTAGGAAGCCTTAATACTTTGCAGCTTGTAGGGTTTTTCAGTTCTGAGGCATCAATCAGCTAAATCTGATGAAGAGACCTATGCTTATTTGTTTTTCTATTTCCTGACGGTAAAATCTACACTAGACTCTAGATTCCCAAATATGTATTTTAAGCGGTAATGTTTCTATTTATCTGGAGTCACCAGGATGCTCAGCCCGAGAGATGTCAGATGACGAGTCCTCTTGAAAAGAAAGAGCAGCACAGAACTCTGGCTTTAGCTTTTCCCCAGTGTTGCCTGTAACAACCCAAATCTACAAGGTGGTGAGGCCTCTGGGAAAAGAGATGAAGTTTGCTTCTGAGACCTTTAGAAGGATGAAGAACTTAAGTATATAATCTGTTGGTGAAATAGACAGCTAGATCAATGAAACACAATAGGGAGCCCAGAAGTATACCCACACAAATACAGTCAGCTGGTATTTGACAAAGGGGCAAAAACATCATGGAGAAAAAAATATTTTCAACGATGAGAGGGCAGATAACAACTGGAAATCCATATACGTATACATATATATAAAAATCAAACCTAAACACAGAACTTATACTCCTAAAAAATTAACTCAAACTATATAACAGATCTAAAGATAAAACACAAGACTATAAAACTCCCAAAAGAAAACACAGGAAAAAAATCAAGGTGACCTTGGGTTTGGCAATTACTTTTTAACTACAACATCAAAGGCATGATCCATGAAAGAAGCAAACTGATAAGTTGAACCTGATTAAATACTTCTGCCTTGTGACAAACACTGAAGAAAATGAAAAGACAAAGCCACCACTGGGAGAAAATATTTGCAAAACACACATCTTATAAAGGACTTAATCATAACATAAAATATTCCTAAAACTCAACAGTAAGAAAATGACCAACTACATTAAAAAATGGGCAAAAGAGTGCTTGGGTGGCTCTGTCAGTTAAGTGTCCAACTTTGGCTCAGGTCATGATCAGGTTCTTGAGTTCGAGTCCCACATCAGGCTTTGTGCTGACAGCTCAGAGCCTGGAGCTGCTTCAAGATTCTGTGTCTCCCTCTTTCTCTGCCTCTCTCTCTCTCTCTCTCCCTCTTCCCCTCTCCCTCTCTCCCTCCCTCTCTCTCTCTCTCTCTCTCAAAACTAAATGTTAAGAAAAAAATAGCCGAAAGATCTGAACAGCTACCTCACCAAAGAAAACAGAAAATAAGCATATGAAACTATGCTCAACATATGTCAGTAGGGAAATGCAACTCAGAATAAAGGGAAATCCAAAATACCGACAGCACCAAATGCTGGAAGAGATGTGGAGCAACAGGAACTCTCGTTCATTGCTGGTAGGAATGCAAACTGGTACAGCTGCTTTGGAAGGTAGAAGTTTTTTTTACAAAACTAAGCGTACTCTTACCATGTGATCCAGCAAACATTTTTCTTGTTTATCCAAGTGAGTTGGAACACATGGATCCATGCAGAAACCTGCATGTGGATGTTAGAGCAGCTTCATTCATAACTGCCACAACTTGGAAGTAACCCAGGTGTCTTTCAGTAGGTGATGGATGGATAAACCATGGTACAGCCAAACTGTAGAAATTGTTCAATGGTAAAAAGAAATGAGCTTTTAAGCCAGTGAAAATGGAGGGAATTTAAATGCCTGTTACTAAGTAAAAGAAGCCAATCTGAAAAGTACGTATGTGTGATCCCAACTATATGACATGCTGGAAAAGGTAAAACTATGAAGACAGGGAAACAGTCAGTGGTGGGCAGGGATTGGGGTGGTGGGCAGGGGTGAATAGGCAGAGCACAGGATTTTTAGGGCAGTGAAAATACTCTGATGATACTGTAACGGTGGATACCTGTCATTAAGTATTTTTCAGAACCAACAGAACTTAGAATACCAAGAGCGAACACTAGCATAAACTAAGGACTTCGGGTGATGATGATGTAGCAGTGCAGGTTCGTCAGTTGTGACAAATGCACCACCCTAGTGTCGTATATTGATAGTGGGAGAGGCTGTTCTTTTGTGGGGACAGGAGGTATATAGGAACTGTCTGTGTTTTATGCTCAGTTTGCAGTGTACCTAAAATGGGTCTAAATAGTATTGTTAGAAACAAAAAAGGCATCTTTTTTTTCCCTTAATTGCATTTACATGATTTACCTAATTAGAAAAAAAGGCATGCCTTGATTAGATTTATTTTGACTGTCATCCAGATTGACCAGGGTGTGTCTTTTGGTTTACGTTACTGATGATGTTGTCAGCTGCTGATAAAGACAGATCGCCATCGAAAGAGTGATCTGTCAGAGCTAGAAAGACACAGGTTCTTTGTGTGGTGGCTGCATCCTCAGAGAGTTGGCTTTCTTAGCTTTTCCATCTGTTTGGGTTTGGGGAAGTACTGGATAGAATTTTTACCAGAAAAAAACAGACTTCTGTATTTCAGGGAGGAATTTATCATCAGAAAATGATGGTTTATCTGACAACAGGCATTTGGGGGACAGATTTCCTTACCGTAGACATAGAATTTCTCTATTTATAATTCAGATGTAATGGTCAGAGGGAACTTGCCCAACTCTACCATTTATAGGTAGATTTTCCTGCATTTAGACCATTGAGAGGACAGCAGAAGTGAATCAATATAACGGCAAATTACATGAGTGATCTGAAAGAACAGTAATTCTGTTCAAGTCAAGGTAGAGGGCAAGGGAAAGGCTTGCTTTGGTTGGCGTGTAGTGAAAGTGTCTCTGTATAATTGAGACGTGCACTGAAACTGGCGTTAGGAGTATGGAGCAGGACGTTTGTGGATGGAGGTAGAAATGAAGGATGACAGTAGTGCCCAGTTGAGAAATAACAGCAGTGTGTTTGCTGGTTGGGTAAAGGCATTTAAAATACCAACACTCAGATGGAGCCATTAGCTAAGATTCAGACAAAGGAGGAATAAATTTGATTTGAAGAGCTGGAGGTATTATCCTGGGAAATATTTAATTTTAGGTGTATCTAAGTTTGCAAGCACAGGTGATCGTTCAGAAATGGAATCCAGACAAGAAATTGGTCACTTTCAGTTGAGAGACGGCAGCAGAAAAAAACTCGAGCAGCTGAAGAAACGGGTGAACCTGCCCGGGACAGGGTATAAAGGGAGAATAGGAACACACGTGAAGTCTCGAGAGATTCCAGCAAGACTGAGGAATTCTTTGCAGAGGACATGGGAGAAGGACCAGTTGTAGAGACGTAAAAGTGTCCAGCGATGTCAGAAAGATGTTCAGAAAAGGAAGTCAAGGTTGAACTCCCTTCTTGTTTCCATGTAAGGATTTATTTATGGAGAGGCAGTTAGTGATGTTAACAACATGGATTTACCAGATAATTGTTGGTGGTCTTTGGAAGTCGGAGGGAGGGGATGACAGGAGTGGAGGATACTGGCACTTCCGGTTTGGGTCTGCAGGGAGGGTGGAAGGGCAGGGGCTGGAGAGAAAATTGGTTCAGAGGAGATTTTTGCTTCAAGTTGCAAGAGAACTAATGAGCGTAAATGATGAGGTTGGTGATTGTGGAGAAATGGACATGTTTTTGGAAAAGATTTCATTTATAAAGAGTAATAGTTCTGAACAAAACAGGAGAAAAGAATTCAATTGGACACATTAGACTTCGAGGCAACAGGGCTTCAATTTGATAAGAGAAAAAAGTAACCAGTGGACGTGAATGTAGGAATATTTGTAGATATTGTGGTGAAAACTGGAGCAGTGTGTCACTCAATGTAATTCAGCTCTGTTACAGGCCGAATTTTGTGTTCCCCAAAGTCCAGTGTTGAAGTCCCAGCCCTGGGAATGTATGTGGAGATTGGGCCTTCAGAGTGGTAGCTAAGGGAAAATGAGGTCGTCGGGTTGGGCTCTAAGTCAGTTTGACTGGTGTCTTTGCAAGAAGAGGGACTGATGGCACAGACGTGTGCAGAGCAGGACCGTGTGGAGACACACGGAGAGGACGGCCGTGAACACGCCAAGTAGTGAGGCCTTGATCTCCCAGCAGCGGCCAGAATCGTGAGGAAACACCTCTGTCGTTTGAGCCCCTCGGTTAGTGGTACTGTGTTACAGCAGCCTGAGCAAACTAACACAGTATGTGTAGTAGGAAGAATCTTGTCTTTTAAAAGGGGAGAATGTGTAGATTCAAACGGCAGGGAGATTTGAAATATTTATGGAGCATGGAAGAATGATTTACTTGCCCACAGTAGAGCTGCCAGACACATTTGAAAACCCCTAGGAGTAGCGGTTCTTGTTTTTAGACCGGGGCCAGCCTCTTTGCCACGTGTGTCACATACAGCCACAGAAAAGGCAGGTACACAGAAGTCACCTGCCGTTGGTTCCCGCGTACAGAGACTGGAATATGGGGTGTATTTCTGTGAAAAAGCAAGGAGGCTGTAGTAACAGTGGAGGGCTTCTCATTCATTGAGTCAGAAGTGATGTGACATTCCAGGCAAAACCTAGGTGTGGGTGTGACTCTTAAGGAATGTGAGCACTGGAGACAGAGCAAAATTAAAATAGTTAAGTTTTTTGAACCTCTTCAGGCCTTTTGTTAAATTAGTAAGTAAATTAAAATCACCAGGTTTATTGTGAGGATTAAATAAGTGAGTGCATGTAAATATCCAAACAGAGTCACATTTGATACAAATTTCCTTTTTTTTCTCTTTTTGTGGACCTCAGGTACAAATGGGTGAGTTAATCCTATTTTTGCTTGACACATTGTCCTCATTTTCCCATGAAATACATTATTACTGGTATTTTAGGGGAGAATTTACAGTTCATAAATGGCCTCTTTCACACACATTGTGTGTATGTGTAAGTGTGCATGTACATATACGTGTGTGCGTGTGATGAAATGTAGGCTGGGGCAGCTAAGGAAGATTTGTATAGAACAGGATTCCAAGGACTTGAGCTGCTACTTCACGACAATAATCAAGTAGAGCAGCTAGATTTCCTCCTGCACCCCGGCCATTCCAAATCATCTGACGTCCTTGACCTGCAGGACTGGGCATACCCGACAGGAACGCTAGGACTCCTGCACGCCTGCTTTCCGGTGCGGGGGGGGTTAAGGACTAGCGGAATGAGTGCCACCGATCCCTCAGATGGACTAAGTCCTTGAATTGAGTAATCCTATCATAAAACAAACTTCTGGTTTTTTGACATCCACATCCGTGGGGGACAGATGGAAAAGTTGGAGTTGAGGGAGAGCAGGAGGGGGGTGCGGCACCAGGAGGTTCCCGCGGGTGCTGGACAACCACTGCTCGTGTACAAGAATAACGA
Source organism: Paguma larvata (assembly GCA_030068075.1). Lineage (NCBI taxonomy): Eukaryota > Metazoa > Chordata > Mammalia > Carnivora > Viverridae > Paguma > Paguma larvata. The sequence continues at coordinate 33,097,839 of CM057823.1, forward strand.
AATCCCAGAAAGTCCAGCATTTACCTCCAGAAGTCAAAATCGACGTGTGGCAGGAGCCCAGGCCCCCCACGCTTCGGAGTCAGGGAGGGGACTGAAGAACTCTGGAAGCTGTGAGCTGATTGACACATACACTCGATACTTTCAGTGTTCTTACCATGAGACATCTTTATTTGTATACTTTTTTTGTAGTCGCTATAGTCAGCCTACTTAACTTTAGCCCATGGGATCGGAGGCGAGTCTTCTGCATTTCTTGTAGTGCGTACTGCAGGTTGGCTGGGCTGAGCTGGGGGTGGGATGTCCAGGTGAAGGTTTGGGGCTCCGTGACGGGTGAGACTGGACATTGTGCATGGAACTGACTGTCATGGCTTCTTTCTCCACCCTCAGCTTTGCCTGCTTAGTGCCTGGACTGTCTGTGAGCGAGCCCCCAGAGAAGGACCTGTGCATCAGGGTTATTGGCCATGCAGCCGCTGGTGAGTGGAGGATGCCTCCTGCTGCTTACACCCCCGTGCTGTCCGAGGGGCGGGTTTTTCCCATTGGCACGGATATTCCAAGTGCAGTCAGGAAGTGCTCAGGGATTTGAGCGCCAGTGAAATTTCCCCAGCACTCTGGATGGTTCCAAGGGGTCAGGAACTCCTCAATTACTAGTAACCTTCCTGATATCACACTAGGTTATTCCAGCCTCCAGGAAGCTTGTGTATTTACAGAAAAGAAGTTTTCTGTCTCTAACTTAGTCCATATCCTTATTGGGAACTAATTCGCTCGTTAATCAGGTGTTGACTATAATAGTCCTTTATAACAAAGGGTTGTGATGAAGAGAGGGGTGAGGTGGAGAACACTAGTCCAGTAGGGAGGTGACCTCTGACAGTCCAGTGCTGCAGCTCCTGGCTGGGGTCCTGAAGTGTTAAAAGGAGCACGAGAAAAGTTTAGGTGAGAAAAGGCATGAAGAATCACTCATTTTGTCCAGTTTTAAAGTTTTAATTCAATATATTTGTACTTTTGGAAACTTCTTAAAAAGAGAACTGAATTTTCACTTCATTCTTGTTCCCAGTCACACATTTTGCCTTATTAACCTTTTAAAAAAACATTTGGTAACTGCATTCCGTGTGTAGGGAGTACTGTTTCCACAGCTGTGGCCACATGCTCAGGAGAAGGGAGTGGAGTACCATTTAGGATCCTGCAGAAGCTCTGTAAGAACTACATAAACCAAAACCAGTCACGAGGCTTCTGTTACCTGTTAGCAGAAGGATGAGATAAGAGACAGCGGTAACTGGTGTCTGAGGTCCCAGAGAAGGCTGGGATTGGGAGTCCTCCTAGCACAGGACCGGCCAGGCCGGGACTGTCCTCTGGCACAGCCGTCTCCGAGGGCCCTGGCTTTGCTGCTGAGCCTTCTGACCTTGTCCTTTATGATGCACATCTGTGTCCTGTAGAGATGAACGAGACACTATTTTTGCCAAGTTCTATATGGAGCTTGTTCATTTTTGAAGAATGCTAGAGGTGGCTTCAAGGTTCTTGGATGATTGAAGGAGTAACAGGCAAACGGCTTGTATTTACTACATGTTTACTTAGGAAGAACGTCATGTTAGTCGATCGGGTCTTTCAATACTCAGGTTATTAAAGGTTTATCTACAGGAATGGTGTCATGGTTTAAAAGGGACAAGTCATGATTATATTGTTTGCCTTACAGTGAGTGTAAAGTTACTCGAAATTAATCAGAAACTGAGTTTTAGTTACTATTTTTCAAGTACCTGTTTTCTAACCCCATATCTGAAATCATTACCAGTTTTTATATTAGACTTTGTTTTTATCTTATGTATTTACTTTTATAAGTAGGCTTCACACCCAATGTGGGGCTTGAACTCACAACCCAGAGGTCAGGAGTCACATACTCTACCAACCGAGCCAGCCAGGAGCCCCTATAATTACCAGTTTAAAAAAAAAAACAGGTTATATTATATCATGCTTCATGTGATGCTCTCTTATCCTAAAGCTTTATTACTTCAGACCGTATGTATCCCTGATGTAGCTGAAAGGCACATGCCAGTTCACCACTGATTGAACTGGAGAGAACCCCCAAAATACAGACTGATCTTTCTACACACTCAGCTCCTCCACCCCATCCCTCAGTGCGGCTTCTCAACCCTTCTACTCTGAGTGCTCTGCCTAAACCAGAATATCCATGATGTTTTTAGGAATCAGTGACATTTGAAGATGTAGCTGTAGACTTCACCAAGGAAGAGTGGGCCCTGCTGGACACTTCCCAGAGAAAGCTGTTCAGAGACGTCATGTTGGAAAATATACGTCATCTGGTCTCCCTGGGTGAGTCTGCTGGTATGCATGTGTGTGTAGACAGGCCGGCAGGAAGGTAGTCAGCCCACAAGTAGTCCACCCCAGTAGAATGTAATCTTAACCACAATTTAATGTCTTTGTTGCTACTCACCCTCTAACACGAAGAGCAGAACTGGGAACTCAGTATTTGAGAATGCATAAGTGATTAAACATTTTCTAAATAATTATTCTGCTCTAGTCACTATGGCAAGAGTTAAAAGCAGCCCAATGAAAACAGTAGAACTTGGTTATTCTTGTAGAGCTTATGTTTATTGGTGTCTGTCTGAAAATAATACTCCACCTACTGTGGAGATATTTAATGTATAATGTAGACTAAGTATTCTGCATTCTGTCTTTGAACTTGGGCACGGCCATCAGTATCCAGAGGTCTTCACTATTTTGGACACGCTGTCTGGATTTCAGCGTCTTTTTTCTATTCCAGTTTTTGTTGCCTGGGGGGAACTTCAGTGTTCTCCCTGTCCTCCCTCAGTAGCCTGTCCTGGACGTGATGAGAATTACTAGAATTCAAAATCCACGTACCTTTTTTTCCATGAGCAGGGTATCAGCACTGCCAATCAGATGTGATTTTCCAGTTGGAGCAAGGAGAGGAGCTGTGGGACGAAGGAAGTGGATCTCTCCAAGGCCAGGGTCTAGGTGAGCAGCAGGGACCTGTGCTTCAGGAGGGGAGGTGCCTGCTCCATAGTGAGCACGTTCTTGGAAATGCCAACTGGTGATTTTGCCCAGTGAGGGATTACTTCCTAAGATGCAGATGAAGGACCTCGGGCAGAATTCTTCAGTTACCATTATTTCTCACACGTGTCAATCACAGTTCAGGTTTCCTCCTGACACTGTCTTTTCTGGCTTCAGGGAGAGCATATTCATGTACTTAATTGAAGTTAAACTTTCATGCGGTGACTCACACTACCTACCCAACTTCTATATTTTTTTATAATTCAGTTGTGAAACCTTTACTTGCCAATTACTTGATTAGTATTCCTAGAGTATTCCTCCATTTGACCTATTTGCCCCATCAAAGTGCCAATTTTTGAAACATATTTCCATGGGTCTTGGTGCTTTTCAACATTTTCATTCCTCTAATGCCATTCTAAATATTTGTGTTGTTTTTCAATTGTTGTAGGCAGGGAAAGTGCCCTTAAAGAACAAGACGTGATAGCCACACGGCATATCAGGAAGGACACACATACAGTCCTGCCAGAAGTAAGTTCTGTGGGTAGTGACCCTGCTCACTCAAACTGAAGACCTGGAAATAGGATGTTCGTAATTGAGCACAACAGCCTAATTTACATAAAATTGGGATTAAGCTTTTTTTTTCTTTGAGCAAAAGGTTTTGGATAGCTTAAATTTGGTGAATAAACTAATCTGAGTTCAAATCCGTAACTCGAGATCTTTAACAAAAACAAGTGCATAAACACTGATCATATGCCTAGTCTTTGAAACATGTTAAGGTCTTCAAAATCCATTTATAAGCTCTGCAGCTGGGATACTACAAAGGGAAAATCTTTATGCAGGAGAGTAACTAATACTGGATTTTAATTGAAGACCATCACTGAACTGTATTCCTATGCAGGAAAATGAATGTGTGGATATACAGGCAAAGCTTTACCAACCTTTCCTCTCTTTCTCCAAAGCAGAAGTCTCCTACTCCAGAGGATCCCTTTGACTGTAATGACTTGGAAGACGGTTTCACTCGCAGCTTTACGTTGACTCACCGTTTGTTAACTCACACAGAAAAGATACCCTGTGTCAGTAAACAGTGCCAAAAATCCGTTAATGACCAGTCATACCTTAATCAACATAAGCAGATTCATGCTAGGGGTAAATCATGTGAGTGCCATCTGTGTGGGAAAGCCTTTAGTAACTGCTCTAGCCTCAGGAGACACGAGATGACGCACACTGGAGAGAAACCGTACGAATGCCACATCTGTGGGAATGCCTTTATTCAGAGCTCTGACCTTAGGAAACACAGCCTGACTCACACAGGAGAGAAACCGTACGAGTGCCACCTGTGTGGGAAAGCCTTCAGCCAGTCCTCCAACCTCAGACAGCACGAGAGAACGCACACTGGAGAGCAGCCCTACGAGTGTCACCTGTGTGGGAAAGCCTTCAGTAAGTGCTCTGCCCTTAGACGGCACGAGAGGACGCACACCGGGGAGAAGCCATATGAGTGCCATCTCTGTGGGAAATCCTTCAGTCAGTGCTCCGCTCTCAGAAGACACGAGGGAACCCACAATGGAGAGAGAATTATGAACGCCTTCGGTAAATACGCTGACCTTAGGTGACGTGCACACTGTCTGTCAAGAACGTAGGCGAGACTCTTCACACTGAACTGCACCAGACGACCTGCCATTGTTTAGTCATTCTTACTCCTCTGGCTTGAATCCCTGTGTGTGACATGCCTGTGGCAAAACCTTCAGTCAGTGGTCTGATCACAGAGGACGTGAGAGAACTCACTCTGTAAATGTAAGGAACGGAGAGGTTTTCAGCAACGGTGCTCAACCTTAAACACACCTGCACCCGGGACAACCCCAGGCCTGCCATCACTCTGAACAGTATTCAGCCAGCACGAGGCCTGGTGTGCACAGGAGGACTTCGTGAAGTCTGAGTACGCACCACCAGGATGGAAGAGGGTGGATGCTCTTGAGGAATAACGTCATTCATACCGCGGTGGAAAATCACAAGGACCCCTTCGTTCCCAGAGAAGCACTGTAGCACATGTGAGGACTCCGGCTGTACGGAACAGTGTCACAAATAGAGATTCCAGTGACCACTTATTCCGTAGCCAGCATTGAAGTTCTTACACTGAGCGGAGAGCAGTCGTGAAGTCCAAGTGGAGATAACTTCACCTACATTTCACATGAGAAAACTAAGTCTAGGGAAAAAACCCTCTGAAAGAGCCTTTTAACAGAATTAAGCAAATATTTCCAGATTTTCAGAAAATAACTCTTCACGGGGAAAATGTGGCAAAGAAATACAAAATAGTAAAGTGATCCAGGAGTACTGAATGCAGAATTTTGTAAGAAATTAAAATTTTTCAATAGATTATAAACCCTGTTGCTGAAAAATCTAATGTTGGTTAAGTTGTGTTTTTTTCCTGCAGTCGTAAACAGAGGCTTGAGCCTGTGCCCCTTGGTATGTGGGTGAGACTCAGTAGGACTCTGTGTCCCCCCTTTCTCCATCAGCTGACCACTTATTCCGTACACAGATCAGCTCCACTCATTCCAGCCTCTCACAGTCAGCTGTTTCCTGCGCTCTGGTGGCACAGCAGGGACCCTCACCCCAGCCAACAGGTTACTCGCTGTGCTCGGACCCTGGCCTAGTAGGACCCCAGAGGAAGTATCCTCCTAGATAGTAGTGAAAGCCAAGGGGTTGTCTCCGGCCCTGCCGGTTACCCTCTAGGCTACTACATGGGGCCAGGGAAACAGGCAATTATCTTTCCAGACCAAGAACACTCCTTGGAGTGTTTCCATGAAGCTTGTGGGGGCAGGAGTTCATGCCATGAGCACACCTAACATCTACTCAAGGGAGTCCTGCATCTACCTGTTCCCCAAACAGAGGCACTGCTGAGCGCCCCCCAGCAGTCCTGCAAAGAAGACTAGTACGATAAAATCCCCTATCCCATCCGACATCACGGAAGCCCTTGTCATAAACGTAATGTACTCTTCTCCAAACGAAATGAGAATTCTCACAGAGGCAGAGGCAGACTCCCCAGCTTTGGTCCCAGGGCCTGGAAACCTACTGCACTTAACAAACCCTGATACTGGACCGAAACCTCAAGGGGAGATGCTCTCCAGGGACAGCTCGGCTCATCTGTTCTCTTCCCAAGCTGCCACGATCCCAAAATCTTAGCCTGGGACCAATTAAATGAGCACATCTCTGGGAGGAACTGATCATTAAAAAAAAAAAAAAAATTCTTTTAACATATATGTATTTTTGAGAGACAAGGAGACAGATGGAGCATGAGCGGGGGAAGAACAGGGAGAGGGAGACAGAATCGAAAGCAGGCTCCAGGCTCTGAGCTGTCAGCACAGAGCCTGGGCCAGACTCAAATTCAAAAACCATGAGATCATGACTTGAGCCAAAGTTGGATGCCCAAACAACTGAACCATCCAGGTGCCCCTAGATCATTTTTCAAAATTATCCACAAGTGACTCTACCCTGCAGCCAGGGTGAGTCATGTGTGGGGACAATGAGCACTCAGTCTCCAACATCTTGGCACCCTGGCTGGAGAGGCAAGATCCGTGATCAGCCAGGGACATGAGGAGGTGTGAACAATTAGTGATTAGAAATTCAGACCTTGGAGACAAACCTCATGGGTTTTGATTTCCACTGTCACAGCCAAGGAGACCTTGTCACTGAACCTTTCTCATCAAATTTTTTATTTAAAAAAAATTTATCCACTTTTGAGAGAGAGATACAGAGTATGAGTAGGGGACGGGTAGAGAAAGGGAGAGACAGAATCTGAAGCAGGCTCCAGGCTCTGAGCTGCTGGCCCAGAGTCCAACACAGGGCTCTAACTCACGGACTGTGAGATCATGACCTGAGCCGAAGTCGGACACTTAACCGAGCTACCCAGGCCCCCTCATCAATTCTAAGGTAGAATTAAGCTTACTGCTTTCATCTCAAGACTTGTTGTGAAGACTCATGACTTCATAGTACATACACCAAGTTGTTATTGCAGGTCTTAGTTATTTTGTATTTGCAACTAACATTTCATAAATGGAGATGTGAATTTACCACTCTGCCCTATTTTTATATTGAAATATTTCATAACCATTCTTAAAAATATAAACAAGTCATATTATATTTAATCTGCTTAGAACAATAAGTAACATCCCCATGCTATAGTTGATTTTAGCTGTAATCCTGAACCCCAACTAAATCTGAGACCGTTTCTGGTGACTCAGCCAGGAATCACACTCCTGCCCCCAGTGTGTCTCCAGGAAGGAAGGGATCCGTCCTGGTGCCTCCTGGTGCTAGTGTTGGGACCCCTAAGATTGATGCGCACACACCCCCTTCTGAGATGATCTCATGTCCCAAGAGGCTTTATCTCCACTGACCTATGGATGTAAGTGTGTTGGGCCATTGTACTGAGATGAAGGGACGAAAGAGCAGATAAAGGACAAATCTGTAACTACAAGGTGACAGAGTCACACAACAACTTGCTGTAAGGCTCCGTCACAAGCTGTCTCCTTCCAGAGGAGAACAGTGTGGGGCCACCACCCTGAAGGGGAGGATGGCAAGTGAGCTGGGGGACAGGAGGGGAGAGCCATCTTCACTGTCCAGAGAAGTCGCAGTCACACGTGGGAGTCCCTGGGTCACACCTAAGAGGGGCTAGCAGTAGCATAGAGGCTTGGACAGTCCATGCATTACCTTCATGGCTAGCGGGTGCAACGTTGGTGTGCACAGCACGCAGGCTCTGATGGTCAAAAACACTAATCCGAGCTGTTTACGACAATTCAGTGTAAAAGTGAGTTTGGCACTGGTGGGTTTTTAAGCTCATGGCCTGGTCTGCTGGAAAGAGGTAAAAAATACGGAGACCATCTTTGGCTCATTTATAAACTACTTGATAATTTGAATTGATTTTTCTTCCTATTCACTGGTTATTCTTTTGCCTGCTCAAATCCAATGTTGGAGCCTTTTATTTGTCATTGTACTCTTTGGAGTTGTGCTCTTCGGCTCCAGAGTTTCTATTTGATTCCATCTTATAATTTCTCTTTACTGAAACTCTCAATTTGCCAAAACATTATCCTTCTGGTTTCCTTCTATTCTTTGAGCATCATGGAGACACCTGTTTTGAAGCTTCTGTCTAGCAAGTGCAGTGTCTGGGTCTCTGCTTCCTCACAGACCACATCTGTGCAATTTTCTTTTCCGGAGGGTGGTTTCTTTACATGACTCAAGTTACTGCTGAATACCGGATATTTTGAATATTACAAGCTATCTCTGGAAATCAGATCCTCCTACCTTCCCAGGGTTGTTGTTGCTATGTTACGTGGGTTATACTTGTTCAATGATTTCTCTCGACTCTCTGTAATGGCTGTTTGTTGTGTGTGGCCCTGAAGTCTGTTGTGTTAGCTTAGTGGTCTCCTTGTGATCGGAGAGATACTTCCTTGAACAACTGGAGCCAAGCCACCACGACGCGCTGCGCCAGTCACCACACACTGCCTCTGTTGGTGCTCTTCCCCAGGGTGTAGCCTTAGCCTTCCTTGCTGCCTGCCCCAGTCTGAAGGTGAACTCACACGGTGCTCTCAGGCGTGTTCTAAGCACATGTCTGACCTCAAGCATCAGCTTGGCCTTGAGATTCCCCAGCGCACGGCAGATTTATCTCCCAGCATCCCTCCCAGACTTTCTTGTCTGCCCACCTCAATCCCTTACCCAGACAAGTGCTGCTAGTAGATTTCACTGAAATGCTCTTGACAGTGCCAACCAGGAGGTCCTTCAGCCCCTACAAAGTTCTAAGGCCATCAAAAAAGAAGAGCCCAAATCTGTCCCTCTTGGATCCCCCCGAGAGGTTAGAACACACAACTACGATTCTCTGAGAACAACGTCGGCATCACACTAGCACCGGAAAGCTGCGCCGCGAATGTGACCACTCATGGGTGCCACAAAGCTGCGGAGTACGGCATGGTGGGTCGGGAAGTTAGAACATCGCACTGCTGTTTTACTAAAATCAAATAGCTTTTTGTCTTCATTAAGCATTCCCCCAATTATATGAACTATAAATAGCTCATTTTCCAACTTAATATTGCAATTTTTGTTTTCCTAGACCAGTTCTATTTTTCCCGGCATTTGAAGATTTTAACTTTCCTATACTCTCTAAAAAATCTTACTAAAATTAGGTAAATATGTAGAGGGAATGGTATTTGTTGTATCCAAACAAATTCTGAATAACCAACAATTTTTCCTCAAGGATTCACAGTTTCATTTTTTAACTGCCTGAAGACCCCAACCAACTTGTGCTCAGACACACTGCACATTATCATAGCCTAACATATTTAAATACCTCTACCTTTATTTCCTAGACACACAATATATAAAGTATTAGTGTGCATTTCTCTGGGAAAAGCTTAATCCATGGCCTATAAGAAAGAATTACGGGAAATATTCTGCTGCTGGGGTTTTGGATTTTTGTCTTGGTTTGTTTTTGTTTTCCCAGGACAAAAATTTAGGATAACCCTAAACCTCTTCCGTATTTTCATTACCTCCATTTCCAAAACTAGAGTACAAACTCCCAGAGGAAATGAACAGTTCTCTCCTCTCTGTTGTATTTTACGAACACCCAGCAGTGGAACTCAGTTCAAGACCTGGAGCTGTGGCAAAGCTGTGTTCCATACTACCAAGTATTCTCGTGGTTAAAACCTTTCAAACACTGCTCATGTGTCACCCCATAAAGCCTGGCTTCATTCTGTCAGCCAGTTAGGTCCTGTACCCGGACACTGTTCACAATACTCGGTTTTCATGTCTCTGGTACAGGTTTTATTTCACTGCATCACTTCTCTGGAGAATTCTCCTTGAGAACTCATTTATTCAACAAAACTCTGCATGTGAAACATACCAGGCATTGGTCTGAGAGCTCAGGAGGCAGAGATGAAGACAACAGAGTTATTCCTGACCTCAGAGTCTGGTGGGTATTGTCTCGAGACTGTCTCTACAGCTTAGGAGCTGTGTGACTCCCAGTAACTCATTTAGGCATTTATTAATTGTGGATAATATTTCATAGGTTTTTTGTGTGAACAGAATGCGTTAAATCATGTATCGCGTTGAAGAAACATGGCTGTTACAGAAGAACTCCATGCATATCTGATATTTTTAAAAATCAAGGTTTCCTTGGAAAGCTTTATTAAATTTCTTCACATGGTTCAAAATACAATACTAGTAGCATGCTAAAGCAACACATTATGCTGACAATAAATTCCTATGCAACTAATCACTATACTGTGGTATTTTGAACATACACATTTGATAAATGTCACTGATTTGATCGACAGCATTAATTTGTGTAGAAAGTACCCTGAGTGCATTTGAGTTGATGCCCCATCTTAAGTGTTTGTAAGTGGTCTTTAAAAAAGACATGAGAGGGAGAGGAGGGGCCAACATGGCGGAGGAGTAGGGGGACCTGGTATTCCCGTGTCTTTCAAAGTAAGAAGGACCGAAACCAAAGGATTATCAACCACAAGAGTCTGGGAGGAAAGGAATTGGAGTCTACAAGGAAGAGAACGGGAAATCCAGAAAGCACCCAAAGGAGGTGTGAATGCAATCTGGGGGAGATAAAACGAACCGCAGGGGTACTGAGCAGAGGAGAGGGAGAGCCTTCTGCGGAAAGACAAAGGGAGGAGGGATCTGGGAAAGTGCGGAGTGGTGATACCCGAGAAAGAAAAACTGGACGGAGAGGGAGCCTATCATCCCGTCCCTAACCGCAGAGCTTTTGAAGAGAAGTTCCATTGCTAACGGCAGAACTCTCCTCGCAGTGGGACTGGCATGGGCGGCCCAGTCAGCCCGTGTCTCGCAGAGGCGCAGAGCCACCTCTGGATCCCTTCTACCCTAGGGACACAATTTTTCATAAGCGAAACCAGGTGTAGCAGGCAAAGAGACTCAAAAACTCAGATAAGCGTAGGGTGCGCAACTGCCCAACAAATCGCACTACGCCTGCATCCCAGGTAGAGTGAGGACGGAAACAAAGGGGCAATTTGAGACTCCAGGTCCGGGACGAAGGGACTCGGGGGGATGTCACTGTTGTCTCGCAAGCCCACAAAAACCGGCTACAGGAAGCCATCTGCGCGGCAGTGGAGGCGGGACCCACCTGCACCAAACCACGCCCCTCCTCATAGGAGAGACACCTTTCTGCCGGAGCGATAGATGCAGAGATCAGACTGCTGCCTGGAGTAACTCCAGGTCAATTTTTCTCTTTTAAATATATTCTCCCTTTTCTCTCCCCACCCCTGAGCCAGTCATCGGGGTACTGGCTGGCTTAAACAGACATTTAACCCACTCTCTCAGTGCATGTTCTACACCTCCTTCGGTACTTTCCTATCTCTCTCTCTGGAATAAGCAGGCCACATAGTTCATCTGGGTAACAGCTATCTTCATTTCTTTTTTCTCACATCCTTCCTTATTCTGATTTCTCTCTCACTGGATTCAGCCTTTCAGTCTCGCAACCTGGTCAAAGTTCATTTTCTTCTTCTCCCTGCGCCTGTCATTACTCTCTCTGTATATGCTCTGCCATCAGCACAGCGCACACCCTGTCCTTAACGTGTAGCTGGAACTTCAGGTCGCAAGCCTTCAGAGTGTTGTTCGTTATTCTTTTGTCTATTGTGAGCTGCTTGTCTGTATTTTTTGTCGGTACGTTTGTGTGTTTTTGTTTTCTGTTTGTCTGTTTCTCTGTTTTCCTTTCCAGGGTGACCTCAAAAAACAATCCAAAACACACCTAGCCAAAATGACAAAACGGAAGAATTCTCCTCAAAAGAAATTACAGGGAGTAGCGACAGCTCATGAATTGATGAAAACAGATATAAGCAACATAACAGAACAGGAATATAGAATGATAAACATAAAACTAATCGCTGGACTTGAAAAAAGCATAGAAGAATGCAGGGGGTCCCTTTGCTGCAGGGATCAAGGATCTTAAAACTGGTCTGGAGGAATTAAAAAATGCTTTAAATGAGGTACAAAACAAACTGGAGGTGGCCACAGAGTAGATTGAAGAGGCAGAAGAGAGAATAGGTGAATTAGAAGATAAAATTATGGAAAAAGAGTAAGCAGAGAAAAAGAGAGAATCTGATTCAGGAACAGGAAACGAGAATCTGAGAGCTGAGTGATGCACTCAAACAGAAGAATACCATATCATAGGAATTCGAGAGAAAGAAGAGGGAGAGAAAGGAGTCGAAGCGGTACTTGAACAAATCATTGCTGAGAACTTCCCCAACATGAGGAAGGAAATGGGCATGGAAATCCAAGAGGCAAAGAGAACTCCCCTTAGACATAACTTGAATAGGCCTTCTGCAAGACACATCATAGTGAAACTGAGAAAATACAAGGACAAAGAGAAAATTTTGAAAGCAGCTAGGGAAAAATGGGCCTTAAAATACAAAGGTAGACACATAAGGGTTGTAGCAGACTTATCTACAGAAACCTGGCAAGCCATAAAGGAATGGCAGGACATCTTCAATGTGATGAACAGGAAAGATATGCAATCAAGAATCCTGTATCCAGCTAGCCTGTCATTCAGAATGGAAGGAGAGATCAAGGTTTTCCCAAGCAAACAAAAACTGAAGGAATTCATCACAAATAAACCAGATTTACAAGAGATCCTGAGGGGGACTCTGTGAAGGAAAGGTTGCAAAGAACACAAACTACCAGAGACAGCCTTACAAGCATGAAACCTACAGATAACACAGTGACTCTAAACCCATATTTTTCAATATTAACACTGAATGTAAATGGAATAAATGCTCCAATCAAAAGACACAGGGTAACAGAATGGATTAAAAAACAAGACCCATCTATTTGATGTCTTCAAGAGACTCATTTTAGACCTGAGGACACCTTCAGATTGAAAGTGAGGGGATGGAGAACTATCTACTACTCTAATGGAAGTCAGAAGAAAGATGGAGTAGCCACACTTATATCAGACAAACTAGACTTCAAAGTAAAGGATGTAATAAGAGATGAAGAAGGGCATTATATGATAATCACAGGGACTATCCAGCAGGAAGAGCTAACAATTATAAATATCTATGTGCTGAATTCGGGGGCACCCAAATTTGTAAAACAACTTAAGCAACCTTATTGATAAAAATGCCCTAATTGTAGGAGACCTTAACACTCAACTCTCAGCATTGGATAGATCCACTAAACAGAAAATCACTACAGAAACAATGGCCCTGAACAACACATTGGAACAAATGGGCCTTCAGGGTCCTTCATCCAGAAGCAAATCAAATGTACATGGAACAGTTTCCAAGATAGACCACATTCTGAAGCACAAGTACAATCTTAATATAAAAGATTTGAGATCATACCATGCACACTTTCAGACCACAATGCTTTGAAACTTGAAATCAACCACAGGAAAAAGTCTGGAAAATCCCCAAAAACATGGAGGCTAAAGAACAATCTACTAAAAAACGAATGGGTTAACCAAGCAATCAGAGAAGAAATTAAAAAATGCATGGAAACAAATGAAAATGAAAATACAACAATCCAAACGCTTTGGGATGCGGCAAAGGCAGTCCTGAGAGAGAAATATATTGCAGTCCAGGCCCATCTCAAGACAAAAGAAAAATCACTAATGCAAATTCTAACAGCACACCTAAAGCAACTAGAAGCAGAACAGCAAAGACACCCCAAACCCAGCAGAAAAAGAGAAATAACAAAAATCAGGGCAGAAATTAATAATATGGAACTGAAAAAGTAGTGGAACAGATCAATGAAACCAAAAACTATTTCTTTGAAAAAATAAACAAAATTGATAAACCTCGAGCCAGGCTTCTCAAAAAGAAAAGAGAGAAAACCCAAATAGATAAAATCACAAACTAAAAGTGAATGATTACAACCAATCCCTAAGAAATACAAGCAATTATCAGAGAATACTATAAAAAATTATATGCCATCAAATTGGACAATCTGGAGGAAATGGACAAATTCCTAACCAGGCACACACTACCGAAACTCAAAAGGGAAGAAATAGAAAACTTGAACAGACCCATAACTAGTGAAGATATTGAATCAGTTATCAAAAATCTCCCAACAAATAAAAGTCCTGGACCAGATGTCTTCCCAGGGGAATTTTACCAGACATTTAAGACAGAGTTAATACCTATCCTCTTCAAGCTGTTCCAAAAAATTGAGACGAAAGGAAAACTACCGGACTCATTCTATGAAGCCAACATCACTTTGATTCCCAAACCAGATACAGACCCAGCAAAAAAAGAGAACTACAGGCCAATATCCCTGATGAATATGGATGCAAAAATTCTCAACAAGATACTAGCAAATCGAATCCAACAGCGTATAAAAATAATTATTCACCGTGATCAAGTAGGATTCATCCCTGGGTTGCAGGGCTGGTTCAACATTTGCAAATCAATCAATGTGATACATCACATTAACAAAAGAAAAGAACCATATGATCCTGTCAATAGATGCAGAAAACGCATTTGACAAAATACAGCACCCTTTCCTAATAAAAACCTTCGAGAAAGTCGGGATAGAAGGAACACACTTAAGCATCATAAAAGCTATTTATGAAAAGCCCACAGCTAATATCATCCTCAATGGGGAAAAACCGAGAGCCTTCCCTCTGAGATCAGGAACATGGCAGGGGTGTCCACTCTCGCCACTCCTATTTAACATAGTGTTGGAGGTCCTAGCAATCAGACAACAAAATAAAAGACATCAGGATTGGCGAGGATGAAGTCATAAACTTTCACTTTTCACAGACGACATGATACTTTCCCTGGAAAACCCGACAGAATCCACCAAAAGCCTACTAGAACTGATCCATGAATTCAGAAAACTTGCAGGGTACAAAATCAATGTACAGAAATTGGTAGCATTTCTATACACCAACAATGAAGCAACAGAAAGAGAAATAAGGAAGCTAATCCCATTCACAACTGCACCAAAAACCATAAAATACCTAGGAATAAACCTAACCAAAGATGTAAAAGATCTCTATGCTGAACACTATAAAAAACTTATGAAGGAAACTGAGGAATACACAAAGAAATGGAAAAACATTCCATGCTCATGGTTTGGAAGAAGAAATATTGTTAAAATGGCAATACTACCCACAGCAATCTACACATTCAATGCAATCCCAATCAAAATTGCACCAGCATTCTTCTCAAAGCTAGCGCTAACAATCCTAAAATTTGTATGGAACCACAAAAGACCCCGAATACCCAAAGTAATACTGAAGAATAAAACCAAGGCGGGAGGCATCACAATCCCAGACTTTAACCTCTGCTACAAAGCGGTGACCATCAAGACTGTATGGTATTGTCACAATAACAGACACATAGACCAATGGAACGGAATAGAATAGAAAACCCAGAAGTGGACCCGTAAGCATATGGCCAAATAATATTTGACAAAGCAGGAAAGAGTATCCAATGGAAAAAAGACAGCCTCTTTAACAAATGGTGCTGGGAGAACTGGACAGCAACATGCAGACGAATGAAACTAGACCACTTTCTTACACTACTCACAAAAATAGACTCTAAATGGATGAAGGACCTGACTGTGAAACAGGAAATCATCAAAATCCTAGAGGAGAAAGCAGGTAAAAACCTCTTTGACCTGAGCTCCACCAATATCTTACTCGACACATCTCCAAAGGCAAGGGAATTAAAAGAAAAAATGAACTATTGGGACCTCATCAAGATAAAAAAGCTTCTGCACTGCAAAGGAAACAACCAACAAAACTAATAGGCAACAAACAGAATGGGAAAAGATCATTGGAAATGACATATCAGATAAAAGACTAGTATCTAAAATTTATAAAGAACTTACCAAACTCCACACCCGGAAAACAAATAATCCAGTGAAGAAATGGGCAGAAGATATGAACAGACCCTTCTCCAAAGAAGACATCCAAATGGCCAACAGACACATGAAACAATGCTCAATGTCACTCATCACCAGGGAAATACAAATCAAAACCACACTGATATACCACCTCACTCGGGTCAGAGTGGCTACACTGAACAAATCAGGAAATTAGAGATGCTGGCGGGGATGTGGAGAAGTAGGCACCCTCCTACACTGTTGGTGGGAATGCAAACTGGTGCAGCCACTCTGGAGAAATGTGTGGAGGTTCCTCAAAAAAATGAAAATAGAGCTACCCTATGACCCAGCAACAGCACTGCTAGGAATCTACCCAAGAGACACAGGAGTGCTGATGCATAGGGGCACATGTACCCCAATGTTCATAGCAGCACTTTCGACAATAGCCAAATCATGGAAAGAGACTAGGTGTCCATCAACTGACGAATGGATAAAGAAGATGTGGTGTATATATATACAATGGAATACTATGGAGCAATGAGAAAGAATGAAATCTGGCCATGTGTGGCAACATGGATGGAACTGGAGGGTATTATGCTGAGTGAAATAAGTCAGGCAGAGAAAGACAGATACTGTATGTCCCCACGCATAGGTGGACTTAGTGAGACTTAACAGAAGACCAGGGGGGAGGGGAAGAGGGGAAGGAAAAAAGACACAGAGAAGGAGGGAGAAAAAACATAAGAGACTCTTAAATACTAAGAACAAACCGAGGGTTGAAGGGGGTATGGGAGGGGGGAGAGTGGGTGATGGGCACTGAGCAGGGCACTGGTTGGGATGAGCGCTGGGTGTTGTATGGAAACCAATTTGACAAAATGTTAAAAAAAAAAAAAGAAACACGAATCTAAAAGAGATTGACAAAATTGACTATATTAAATTAAAACTCATGAAATTAAAAAGACCATAAGTTTTAAAGAAAATAACCACAACTTCATAAAAGATATTTACCACATGTAGATTAAAAAAAATTATTTCAAATGCAGGAATATGACCTGTGTAAAACTGCTGACACTGGTTTTTTAAATATGTACGATGACAATTTCATTTGGCATAATAAAATAACTCAAAATAATAATAAACACGAGTCAAAAAAAAAAAAAAAGACCCGAGAATACCCCACCAATATCACACACACAAAATGTGTACCTTTCGTCTGTACGATACTTAAGGAGACTACCCTACTTAGATGCACGGAATAAATGCTGCATACAAATAATGAGTTGAGCAGAGCCCAGATTCCCCATAACCCTGGGGTGAGGGCAGAGCGGCTGGGGAACAGCTCCCCTCCTTGTATACACCTGCCAGAGCTGTCCACTCTCCTGGCTCAGGCCAGATATGCTTCCATATCAAAATCTTTTTTCAACAACATATTAATAACATCTTAACTTAGATCATTTCCAGCTTTTCTTTCCTATCAGTAAAGTCAATAAATTATTTTGACTGTTTATACTTTATGACTGTTTATATGAACATACCTTGTAAACTAGTATAGTGTCCATAATAAATGACTTGGTGTACAATGGAAAAGCATGAAATCTGTTTTGCTTCATATGTTCTTTTTTCAATTTTTTTTTAATGTTTAATTTTGAGAGAGAGAGGAGAGAGCAAGCGAGCAGCAGGGGGGCAGAGAGAGAGAAAATGTCATGGCCAAGAGGATCCTGAGGAGACATGAAGAATAAACGACATGTTGTATATGAGATGGGAGTCTGAACAGTAAAGATAAACCTACAGAAATCGGAATGATGTGTGGACTTCAGTTAATGACATATTAATTCATAAATTGAGTCAGGAATGGCATAGTGGCACAAGACAATAATAGAGGAAGCTGGGTCTTAGGTATATGGGAAATATCTGTATATTTTTGCAAATTTTCTGTAAATTTATTCTGAATAAAATCTATTCCAAAATTAAAAGTTTATTAAAAACACCATAATTTTCTAACACTTATATGTTTGATTATTCCTGCTATTAATTACTCACAATTGACAGTGTACTAGTCATATTCTCTTATTTCTTTTTAATTTGGAAGAATTTTGACACAGATAGGTAAATAAAACTAATATATATAAAATAAACTAATAAATAAAACTAATATAATGCATAGGATTGTGTGTGTGTGTGGTTCTGGTATAGTTGAGTTTATTGTCTTACCACTATGCCATATTTGACTCAATTTTGAATGTCATTAACTAAAGTCCACACATAATTCTGATTTCTGTAGGTTTATCTTTACTGATCAGACTCCCATCTAGTATACAACAGCTCATGTATCCATCATGTCTCCTTAGGATCCTCGCGGGTATGACATTTTCTCAGACTTTTGTTTTTGACGACTTTGACAGTCAGTTTAGAATTACCATTTGGGTTGATCTGATTTTTTCCCCCATGATTAGAGGGTCTGTGGTTTTTGGTATTGAGAGGAAGATAACAGAGGTTGTTACTTCACAACAAGGCTCTATGCTTTCAAAAGGACTTATTAGCATTGTAAGATTTCTCCACTATGAACCTGCTTGTTTTCCCCTGTCCTTACTCTCGTACTCTGTGGAAGGAAGTCACTGTATACAGCCCACATCTGAGGAGTGGGGAGTTATGTTCCACTACCGTGAGCGACAAGTATCTACATCAATTATTTGGATTTTTTTTGGTATAATATCTATTCTTTCCCATTCATGTAGCCACATCCATATCAATTCATATATATCGATTTTATACCTTGAATCAGAATTCAATTCTGCTTTATTTTATTGTCCAAAGTATTCCAACTTTGGCATTAGGAGATCTTTTATTTGGCTCTGTTTTCCTTTGGCTTAACCTCATCTTTATTTTTTGTTTTGTTTTGTTAACTAACTTCCTTTTTAGAAACTCAAGATTCTTCTGGGTTGTCATACATTTCCTGCCCAGTCCGAGTATCATCCATTTCTCCAAGGAGCCCTGGTTCGTCTTATTGGAGAACAGTATTAAACCCAAGTTCTAGAGCTAAAAGTGCTTGTTGCTATGGAGGGCCACTGCCTTGACCCTCCCAGTTGACACTGCAAGGAATTGTGTGTGTGTGTGTGCGCGCGCGCGTGTGCATGCATGCGCGAACCTACGAATATACACTTAACTATGAACACTGTTTATGAAAGCCATCCTTATCTGTACTAAGCTAAGCACTAGTTCATAGTGATGTATCCCATGTGGATTTTTCTAAATTCCTTTCCTTGCTTATCTCTAACTTCCGACCCTAACAGCGAGGTACTTGGCTCCTACTATCTGCCATCCTTTAATTGTTAAATTCCACTTCACATGTACCTCCCTGGGAAGGAACCTTATCCAACTGAGTGCACTGTTTACGTAGCAATGCCTTTTAGTTTCGGTCTTACAGATTCCACTCATTCTAAGTTACTTATTTAGGTCAGCCCCTTCCTCCAACTACAGTTTCTTTGTTTCATACTTTTTAATAAAATTATTCGGCAACATTCCTATTTCATCTTGGGATTAACCTAGTTCCCAAAGGATTATTTTCAAATTTAAACTCATTAAGATTTACTATTTTTGCAGGAAAATTGTAGGGGATTTGACAAATGAAGAGGGGCAGGCAACCACCACTAAAGCGTCCTATAGAATGTTTCACTTATTCAATCTTCTTTCACAGATCCCTGGAAACTCCCGATCTATTTAGCATTTCTATAATTCTGGCTCTTCTCCGAGATCAGACTTAAAGAGATAATACATTAGGTGTCATTTTCACACTGGCTTCTCCTACTGAGAAATATGCAAGTAATCTTCACCCATGTCTTCCTGTGGCTTCAGACTTCAGTGTTTTCCACTGAGGGATAACATTCCATTTCATGGTTATAAGTTTTGGTCATACATTCAACTGAAGGACATGTTGGTTCCTTCCAGTTTGGGGCCATCATGATAAAGCTGCTATAAATACTAGCGTGCGGTTCTGGCATGGGTCTAAGTTTTCAGTCCAGATGGGTCAATATCTAAAGCACGATTATTATGAGACGAGACTATGTTCGCACTGTAAGAAACCTGCCAGACTGTCTTCTGAAGTATCTGTGTCATATCCATTCCCACTAGAGGTCCTCGTGGTTCCTCGGGCTGGTCAGCAGAATGTTTTGTCAATTTTTCTAAATTTGAGCATCGTCTTAAAGTGCAGTGGTAAGTGGTAACTCCTGTAATTTGCTTTTCCCTAAAAGCGAGCGATGTTGAGGATGTTTGTGTATATGAATTTGCTATCTGAGTTCTGTATTGGTATCTCTCTTCAGATCTCTACTCATTTTTACTCTTTTTTTTTTTTTTTTACTTTCTTGTTAGGTTTTATGAGTGTTTACCATAGCTTCCACACACACATCCTTTTTGCAACCATCTGCTTGTCTGCAGGAGTCTTTTCGTTCTCCTAGCAGGAGCTTCCGCAAAGTAACATTTCAATTTTGATGACATTCGCCATTATCGAGGTTTCTCTGTCATGGATCATGCTTTGGGCGTTGTATACAAAAACTTACCTCTGTACCCAAGTTCAATTAGGTATTTTGTTTTTCCAGAATTTTTTAAGTTTGCGTTTTACTTTTATGTAAGTTCTGGTGTGTGGTGGATGTGTTCGTGTTTCCACATGGTCGAACAGCAGCTGCAGTTGTCACTGACAGGAACGCCCTCGGCTGCACTGCGGTGCCCCAGTGCCAGAGGTCAGGGGACTATACTGGAATGGGTCTATTTCTCAGGCCCTCAGTTCTGCTCCATTTATTTCTGGGTCTATTCTATCGCCAGTGTCATTCCCTAATCACGATGTACCTTTGGGTTAAGTTTTGGAATTAGCTAAAGGGAGTGAGGAATCTTCAACTTTTTCTTCCTAAGTGTATGGGTTATTCTAACTTTAGAAACGGTTTGAAAAATCTACAACATACCTTGCTGGGATTTTGAATCAGACAGCACTGAACCTCCTGCTGAACCTGCCCATCGCGAACAGATCGCGAACACGATGTATGAAGACTCTCTCCGAGGGGCACCTGGGTGGCTCAGCCAGTTAAGCCTCTGATTCTTGATTTCGGCTCAGGTCATGGTGCCGCCAGCAGGAAGTCTGCTAGGGATTCTCCTTCTCCCTCTCTCTGCCTCTCCCCCACCCATGCTCTCTGTTTCTCTCTCAAAATAAATAAATAAATAAAAATTTTAAGAAGGCTCTCTTTTATATCCTTCCACCGTGTTTCAGTTTTCTGCATGCAACTTTGTATC
Source organism: Paguma larvata (assembly GCA_030068075.1). Classification (NCBI taxonomy): domain Eukaryota; kingdom Metazoa; phylum Chordata; class Mammalia; order Carnivora; family Viverridae; genus Paguma; species Paguma larvata. The sequence goes on from CM057823.1 coordinate 33,118,962, forward strand.
TATTTCCTTATATTTGATATCTAAGGATTTCACTTATACTTGCCTTAGAGACAAAATACGCAATTAGCAGATTTCAAATTCCTTGACAAAATAAAAGAAGTTGCATCCACCTGAGGAAAATTCTCCCCTCTATTCACAAGAACCCAGAGGGCAAAACGACTGAAACTGTGGCATTACTGAGCATGCGGTCACCACGCTCAGGAACTCAGAGCCTCCTTCCTTCTCTCCAAACGGGAAGAGACTTTCTGTCTTTTTACGAAGCAGATAACCTCACAGATTTAGTAATCCAAAGACAGACCTTGTTTAACTGGCGTGCCAATCAAGATGCAAGTCATCAAGGCTCCCTTCTGTAACAAGGGCTTGGCCCTCTAACTGAGCGAATCATTTAGATACAGACTTTATCTCAGCCCAGATTTAAGCAATCCTTTACACTCAGAATCCTGGTATCAGTTCTAATGCACCTTCTCTGCAATCTCCCGGTATCATTCCCTGGGCTTTAACACGGAACGACACACGAGGGGGTAAATTAACAAACACCACGCACCGGGCACCTTGCGCTCTCACTCACTGCACCGGCTGCAAGGTCCTCGCTCCGCCCACCGCCTGGGGGATCCGGAGGCTGGGACGCCTCCCCACCGTGCTCGTGTGCACCCCGAAACGGCGCCAGGGCACCCACACCCCCCTGAAACAGTCCTGAAACCCTACAACTGCGCACAGCATGCTATGATTTCAACCCCAAAGGCCCTCGATGAACGGGCACTTCCGTAAAATACGTCCTGGGAAAACCCTACACGCGGAAGTGAAGAGGCAGACACGCGTGGCGGTGCGGGAAAAACGAATTGCTTCTTTCTCGCTATTTAAGAGAAACATCCCACAACAGCCCCCTCCCAGCAGTGCGGCTGCACAGGGACGTCACTCACGGCAGATACGGGCCCTCGTCGTCCCTGAAGTCCCCTCATCTGTCGCCCAGGAGGGTACGCAGCCTTTGAGCTCTCCCGCAGACACACAGTCAAGGGCAAAGTGCGCGCGCGGGCGACGCGCAATCGGTCCACCTGGGCCCGAGGCAGTGGGTCGGCGCGCCCCCTGCCGTCCATCAAGGTGCAGCGCAGGAAGCTTCACACCCCTCTGATGGACAGCTGCACCCCTGGTAACCGTTGGTTATTGGTTACCAAGCCAGTTGGGTATGCTCTATCACTTACGCAGGTGTTCACAGCAGAGCCCAGCATGGTGAAGAATCAACAGGCACTGCTTTCCCAGTACAGAAGCTGCCTTATAACACCATACACCTGAATTTCATCAATGCTACACTGTGGTGCGACAGGGTCAAAAACTGCCTTTCTTGAGTGTGCAGCAGCAATTTTGATGAATTAGTATGGAGTGATTCATTGGCTTTACTTCTAATGAGGTTGTACTTGTGATATATTCATGTGTTATTTTTATCCAGTATATATTACACATCTATGACATTTTTTTAAACTCTCCTTTGCTACCAACTGAATGCACTGTCCTATGGACTGCATTACTTAGAATGTCTACAATTTATGATAATCACTTTCCCTTTCCTCCTGCTTGTCCTCGTTTCTATTCCTCCACCATTAGCTCCTGAATCACAGAAGATTCTAGGAATCTCCAAAGGGTCAGGCCTGTTCTCTGCCTGTCCTGACTCAAACTCCACTCCCCACAATGTGATACCTCCTTCACTGAGTCCCTGGGCGGGGCCGGCGGCCCTCCTGTGCTCTGAGAGGTCCTAGTTCCTCCCACAGCCTCAGGTCGACAGCCTCAGCCCCTCAGGCCAAACTGGCATCTTCCCTGCAGCCCAAACCGAAGGTTTTTGGCGCCACCTGGTGGCCATCGCGTATGCAACAGGTGGGGATGCTGGTGGGGTCTTCCTAATATTGAAAATGATCAGTGTTAGTAAAGGCTGTTAAAATTCCAAAACAAATGGGAAGCAGCCTTGAAAAGTCCATCAGCAGACAACGCCACGTTAGTCAAGCGTTCTTAATTTACCTAATTTTCATTTTGAATTTGGCATGGTTATGTCTTGTTTCTGCCTAAGAAATCATAAGCAAGACTTAAACCGTTTCCTCAAGTTGATATGCGGTTACGAGTAACCAATTCCTATTATTTTTTAAATGTAGTGGTATAATGTATCACTATGAATAATAAACAGCCAACGCCTCCCCACTATACAGTGTGCTCCACAAGTGCAACATCCTAAGCTGCACGCAGTGCTCTTGGAGCACAAAGTGAATTTTTAGTGCGAATTTATCACCACTCAATGATTCATTGATTTTAGTTCTATTATTACTTCATTATTCATATATCTATACATTATTTTACATATTATTATATGATAGCAATGACGTAAGACCTTTTTCTGTCTCCTTTGTCTCCTGTTATGATGTACTGATATAGGCGATAACTTTTACAGAATCTCTGTAATTAAATCCATACCCTTTCTTCCTCTCCTCTGTGTCCTTATATTGATTGCTCTTCCCCTTAGCCAAGAGCCCATGAAATGCTACTCCCCTGCAAAGCGCCATGTTCATTCTGTCACTTTCTTCACTCAACCTCCCCTCCCCAGAATGTGGCGACTCGTTCAGCGAGTCCCTGGGAGGGGCGAGCATGTCCCCTGTGCTCTGTAGGGTCCTGGTTCGCCCCGCCACCCAGAACCCCAAGAACTCTGAAATCAGCAATCTGGAGTCAAAACGAAGGGTCTTGGCGCCACCTGCTGGCCGTGGGGAATACGCCAGGTGTGACCGCATCCTTTTCTTCTGACAATGATAATAATCACCTTAGGAGTAATGTTTGTTAGAGTCAAAAGCAAACGGAGACCCGCGGTGAAAGTTCCCGAGCATCAGCACCAGTTTAGTCAAAGAAGCAAAGTTTATTTGCCATATTTTCCAATACCAGCTGACCCTGGGTCTTGCTTTTTTCTGCTTCTGAAATTCTTAAGGAAAACTTAGTGTTTCTCAAGGTTCAAATGAGGAATCCAGTAACCAATTCCGTATCAGTGAAGACAGTTCTTACAACCAGTCTCTGTGAAGAAGAAACGGTCATTCTCCTCCCTGAATATAAGCTGGTTTATAACAATATATCCCTGAACTTATCCCATGTTTGGGGTACTCCGGGGTCAGAAACTTTTTCACGTGTGCAGTAAACTTTCAATGATTTATCGGCTAATCTTCCGTAATGCTTAATTTTTCACATATATATTATTTTAAGGTATACTCTATTAAAGCTACATAACATCGGTTCTTTTTATTACTCCTTTGTCACCTGCTCAGATGCATTGGTATATGCCGTTATTTTTATAGAGTCTTAGCAGCTTGTGATAAATCCTTTCCCACAGCCTCCTTGACTTGGTTTTTATTCCTTCACCACTAGTCCAGGAGCCCATGAGAAATGCTATTTGATTCCTAAGAATCATGCTTCTTCTGTGCCTTTCCTCACACAACCTCCTCTCCCCAACGTAGTGTCTCCTTCACTGAGTCCCTGGGAGGGGCCAGCGGCTCACCTGGGTACTGTGGGTTCCTAGGTCTTCCCAGAGCCTCAGGTCCCAGCCTCTGGCAGCCGCTGTGATCAGCTCCCTGGAGCCCAAACTCCAGGACAGGGACTTAGCGCCACCTGGTGGCCGTTGGAGATGTAGCCAGTGTGAAAGCTTGTGTGTTCCTTTTCATAATGATATTGACAGTAGTATTAAAGTCTGTTAAAATCTAAAAGAGATGGAGGCCAGCTTTGAAAATTCTCTGAACAGGGAAAACAAATTTAGTTAAACAAGCACATCTTAATTTGGGGTATTTTCTGAGACTCAGTGGTTCTGTGCCACATTTTGTGTATGCCTCTGTAAATCACAATCAACACTTGCACTGTTTCCCAAGGTTAACTGGTTCCCACGGTAACCAGGAACCAATTCCTTACGATTAGAGAATTATAATATTATTACCAATCACTGTGAAGTATAAACTGTCACTGTGTTCTCCACATACAAGCTACTTTATGACCATATAGTCCTGAGCCTTATCCTATATGTGGTTTGAGTCTTTGTGGGTCATGTGTAATGCGCTGTGTTTTTAGTGTGTGCACAGAAAACTTTTACTAAGTACTGTTCAGTTACTTTTTTATTTACTTCTCTTATTGACACACTTTTGACATATTTATATGTTAATATTCTATAATATTAAAGGTATAAAACATGGTTTTTTTAATCACTCGAATTTGCCACCTGCTAAGATGCATTTTATAGGTTATTTTTATAGAATCTCTGCAATTTAATTAACATAAATTCTCCACTCCTCCTCTAGCCCATGAACCAATGGAAATGCTATTCTACTCCGAAGAATCATGCTCCTTCCTGCCCTTCTTCACTCAATCTCCCGTTCCCAGAATATGGTGACTCCTTCACTGAGACCTTGTGAGGGGCCAGCAGCCCATTTTATTGTGGGGTCCTGGTTCCTCCCAGACCCTCAGGTACCAGTGTCTGACGGCAGTTCTGACCCATCACCTCTTTGGAAAGCAAACCACGGGGTTATAGGACCACCTAGTGGCCATCGGGAGTGCCCAGCAGATGTGAAGGCTTCTTTCTTCACTTTTAATTTTTCATTCTTTTGTTTATTATAATAATGATGATACTATTAAAGCCTATTAGTCAAAACAAATGGAGACAGCCTGGAAAATTCCCTGAGCAGACAAATCCGGTTTAGTGGAATAAGCAAAACATCATTTAGCTTAGTTTATAAGATAGATTTGGACTGAGTCATTTCTTTTTTTATGCCTCTGGAAATCAAAAAGCAAAACTAAAACGGTTTCCCAAAGTTGAAATTCTATATCAATAAAAAAGAATTCTAATAGTACACGTCATCACTGTGAAGAATGAGAGTCACTGCCTTCTCATTATATAACCTGGTTTGTAACAATATATTCCTAAGCCTCATTCCCTATTTGGCTTCTGCTCCTAGGTTCCAAACTGTCTTTTTGGCGCGTGCGCAATGATCTTTTTCAAATTACTACACTGATGCGCTGACGTTCCTTTTCCTTCTCTCATTGCTGGACTTCCGATATAGTAATAAAATGTAATAGAATTATATGGAAGGTACGTAATATGGCTTCTTATCACTATTCTTTGTCACCTAAGATGCATCGTTATAGGCTGTTCTTTTAATAGAATCTTTACAATTTCTGATAAATCCTTTTCCCTTTCCTTGCCCTGATTTGTATTCCCCCACTCCTAGCCCATGGGCCCGTCGGAAATCCTTTTCCACTTCAATCATGCTCCTTCTGTGTCTTTCCTCACGCAACCTCCCCTCCGCAGAATGTGGCGCGTCCTTCGCTGAGTCCTTGGGAGGGGCCAGCGGCTCCCCGCCGTGCTCTCCCGGGAAGGGGGTTGCGGGGGGAGGGGGGGTTCCTGGTTCCTCCCAGAGCCTCAGTTCCAGCCTCCGAAAGCCACCGCGATCAGAAACTTGGAGCCCAAACCGCAGGGTCTTAGCGCCACCTGGTGGCCATGGGGGATGCATCAAAGTGGGGGTGCTTGTGTGTTCCTCTTGGTTCAAGAAATGTGGGCAAGAGAGAAGCGAGAGCACAGCGGCGACCTAAACAAAGTGTGGAGACTGGAGACAGAGCGGGGAGACCACAGAACCCTCCGCAGCCATGTGTGGGGTCTCCAGTTACTGGGGGATTACTGAAAGAACTCGGAGATGTTCCTTATTTCAAGAAACCTAAACAAAACCAACAAAACAGAAAACACTAACCTTTTACGCATCGAAAACTGTTTAGAAATTACTAAAATAATTCGATAATAAATTTTATCAAATCACCTAAAATGGCCTTTTACCAGGGTGCACTTTTATTCAACTTCAACACGTACAGCTCCCAAGGAGAAGAGGAGACAGCCAGTAAAAGCTCTCAGCCCTCCCCTGGAGGCCCATGTAGGGGAGGAAAACCCGGGGTCCTTCACTGTTAGGCCACTTGTTCAAACGGACGTGAACTTGGAAACACTGTGACCAGTTCTGGGGGTCTTCCTGGCGCTTTGACAATCTTTACTGTCATCACAGTGCACATCTGGCTAGATCTGGTTTATATCCAGACACTATAGCTTTCTCTCCAATTTCACGTCACTATTGAATAAAGCATTTTGAAAGTCTGCTTTCCATTTTTTCAAAAATTTTTATTGAAACTGAAACACTGGATATATTTTCACAAACTGAACCCACTGCACCAGCAGCCAGATTCGGTGGCAGTCGTGACCAGTACCTGCTGCCCAGTCCCTGTGCACGTGGTCTGTCTCCACCATCCCAAAGGTAGCCCTTCCCACCACTTCTGACAGCATGGATCCATTTTCGTCCTTTAAAGTTTGATCTTACAGATCACGTGTCCTTTCGGGTCTGGCTAACTCTGTCAAATTTGTTGTAATCGTTGGTCGATTTGTAGATCATTAATTCGCATTGGTGGCTATTCCATTTAGTGACTAGTTGACATTCACTTACCTACTCTGTTAGCGGCCATGATGTGGATACTGCGGGATAACTATAATGAGGGTGCTGCTGTGAACGTATCTTTTGGAGACCACGGGGAAGACTTTTCCTTGCGACTGAACCATGACTACATCTGCTAAATCACAGGACGCGCTTATGTGGATCTTTAAACTTCCAACCACTTGCCCAGACTGTCCCAAAGCATACGCCCTGGGTCATACGAGAGCTCCAACACTTAAACCAAACGAAATTTACCAAATTTCCTGTTTTCTGTTGCTCGAGTTAGCAGAACACACAGCACCTCCCAGCGGTCTGGAGATGTACATAAACCATGACGTTCGAGCTGGGCTGCGAGTCAGGGCTGCAGTAGTGGAGTTTCTGACCTTGACGGTGGAAAGGGAAGCTCACGCTTTCTCAGGGTGCCTCACACCTTTGTCACAAACAATAGGCATCCTCCATCCATTTGTCCTTCAAACTGTAAGGTCAGTCTTTTTTTTTTTTTTTAAAGAACTGTGGTAAAAATGTGTAACAAAATTTACTATTTTAACTATTTTTGAATATATAACTCAGTGGCATTAAGTACATTCACATTGTTGGACAACCATCACCACCATCCAAAACTCCAGAACATTTTCATCATCCCAAACTCCCCGATACCCCTCTGCCCCAGCCCCCGGTTACTTCTAGTCTGCTTTCTGTCTCTATGGATTTGATTAGTACACGTACCTCACGTAAGGGGGATCCCATGGCGTTTGTCCTTCTGTGGGTGGCTGAAGTCACTTGGCACAGTGATTTCGAGGTCTATCCCTATTGTAATTTAATCTATGTCAGAGTTTCATTTCTTTCTCAGGCTGTACCTCTATACCATGTTTAGTTTATCCATTCATCTGTTGATGGACATTTGGGGTTGTTTCTACCTTTTGATTGCAAATTGTGGTGTGTATCTGACCCCCTGCTTTCAATTATGTGGGGTATACACCTAGCAGAGGGATTGCTGGCTTGTATGGTGGCTTCTATATTTAACCTTTTGAGGACCTGCTAAACTGTTTCCCACAGTGGAGAATTTATACCATTTACAGCCCTGTGGGCAATGCCCAGGGACTGTGACTTCTCCATACCCCTGCCGACATTGTTTCCTAAACAGCCGTCCTACCAGGTGTCACGTGGTATCTCACGGCCATTCCCGTTTCATCGGTCCCTCCTGACTAGTGATGTTGAGCGTTTTTTCACATGCTTACTGGCCATCTGAAGACCTGCTTTGGAGAAATGTGTATTCAATCCTTTGCCCAATTATTAATTGGGTCATTTGTCTCTGTCACTTTTTAAAGTTGAGAAATAAACCACGGTGACTTTACACAGGATTTTAAACAGTACCTATCTACTCGCACCCCTCCCTATGTCTGGCCCTCGCACTGTCCCTGGGGGGGAATCCCTGGCTCCCGAAGCCTCCTACCCGGCCGGCTCTGCCCGCGCTCAGGCTGCTGCCCTTCCCTCCGTCCCGAGACACCAGGCCTGCGTCCGTGCCCCACGTGCTCAGGTTTCCTTCCCTTCTCCTCCTTCTCATTGCTCGTCTTCATCCAACTAAATTCCAGTCATACTTTACGATTCAGCTCCTGGCCATTTCTCCACACCCTCAGGCTGAGCCCCACAGCCACACACCCACAGCCCGCCAGGCTGAGCTCCGGTCACACTCCCGCGTTTACCACAAACGGTTCCGGGTGTCTGTCTCCCGCCCGGGACGCGTTCTCCTGGAGAGTGTGCGCCTGCGCCATCCGCCTGTGACAACACCCAGCACGGAAGAAGAGCTCGGTGTTTGCCTAACAGAACTGAACTCGTGACTTACATCAACTAATTGCTACCAGAAAGGCTTTCTATTTTGTCCGTCAGAAACGTGTGGCGGTACGTTTCCCGTGCCCTCGCCTGCGCTGGGAATTACAGTGTTTGTGGCCAGGCCTGGGGGTGGGGCTCAGGGCAGCAGAGCCAAGGCGGTGCTGGTCCAAGCGTGACTTGGGAATCACGCCCGGGCAGAGGAGGATGCTTTGGTGCTGGGGGGACAGAGCTGCGCCCCGAGACTGAGGGTGGGGCTCGGAGTCCGTGGTGAGGCACCGTCGCATCCCAAGCGTCCTCGTCCTGGGGAATGGGGCGCAGCAATGACGAGGCCCCTGGGAGCAGGTGTCAGCTGGCTCAGCTTTGATGCAGACTGTGGGAGACCTCGGCAGCCACGGCTAAGGTCCCCAGGGGTGAGGCTTGTCCTCCTTTCCCTTTCCAGGGGTGAGGTACCCCTGACGGACCCCGGATGCCAAGCAGCTCTGGACTGGGGAGCGGGGGCTACACTGGTAAAATGCTTCCTGGATCTCTCTGAGGGCCGTGCTTGGATTTTGAACTCTGCAAGGTTGCTGCTGCTGCTTTGTCATAATCCAAAGCTTCCCGGAGCTATTTTTGTCAGGTTGTAGTTGTTTATTGTTTTTGTGGGAGAAATAGGCATTTCTCCTAACCATCCTGCAGATGTCACCCCTCAGGTTTTCCTTTGTACAGTTACTCTTTCTCGCACTCAGAGATGGGCGTGGTCACGTAAAATGGCAAATCTAGTCATCTCGTCTCCAAAAGAAAAACAGAATTTCAAAGAAAACGTTTTCCCAATCTTGCCATCTATAATGCGAAAATGGCTTCCAGAGGCAGCTGCTTGTGTAACAGCAATAGCGCGAGGTCCCTCCCCGGGTCCATCAGAGGAACTGGTGCGAGGGGCCGTCTCTAGGCTTCAGTGCGTGTTACTGGGGGCCCGGCCACAGGAAAGGAAAACCACCCTCGCAGTTGTCACTGCTTTAAACATCTCTGTAAAATGTGTCTAGCTTACCAAGGAAAGGTCCAAGCCAAGTGACCAGCTTCAGAGCTGTGGCTACTTCAGGAGTCCCGACCAATGGAGGGGGGCCCGTCTCCTCCTTCAGCCCCTCTTCCCTCAGCACCATAGCTAAGGCCGTGGGGGGGACAGGTGGTGGGACACCGGTGAGGACATTAGCTCGTGTGTCACAGGTAAGGTTTATTGAACAGATTATCGGCACTCATGTACGCTCATTACTGTGCATCTGTGACCATCCCTGTCACCTCGCTCTGGGTCCTCAGATGACCCAGGGGAACCAAGTTCCTTTACCCTGGTGTGTCTTATGACACTACAGTCACACACGGACCAAACCCCGCAAATAAGAAAACAGGTGCTCCACTCCTCTGAGGACTTCCTCTGCAGGACAAGTGTAAGACCGGACCCTCTGAAACACAGAAGATGCCGAACGCCATGTGGAACGGTCTCCAGGACTGGCTCTGCAGCTCCCAGCTCCGAGAGAGAGCCTCGAGGACATGAGTGTCCCTTACCCACTGCTCCTTGACCCTCCCTGTCACCATTCCCAGTCCAGTCCTAGCTCTCTGAGCACACCAGCCTGAACTACGGCAAGAACGATCACCAAGTTTCTAGTCTTTTCCATGGAGGAAAGCAATCTCTTGGTGATGCCTGTGCTGAACTTACAGATTACCATCACTACATTTAAAATGCAAAGGTAGCTCTGACTCAGTTTATTGCTTCCTAAAGTCAAACTGCACAGCTGTTCTTTGGGGGAAACTGCAGCCCAGAGAAAGGTCACCAACTGGTGACTCATGACCACAGGCAGACAGAAGAGTTCTGAAAACTCTGGATTACACGGGAAGAACTGTAGTTAATCTGTCCAATCTGCATTGCATTTAGTGAAAAGAATATTCTTAGGTATTTTCACATTTTAAAAATTATTTTAATTAAAATATTAGAAAGCAAATTATCAACTTATGACTGAGGTGAGAGAGTTACATTTCTTCCTGCAGCACCCAGGCAGTGAGAACCCTCCGATTTCAGAATAGCAGGATTCAATGACAGGCTGATCGCGATCATGTCTGAAATTCGAAAGAGAAACTAGTGAGAAGACTTTGATAGACATAACTGTGATAAAACATTCAATGTTAAGATGGAAGGGCGAATTTGAATAATAAAGTAATAATTTAAAGTAATTAATGAAAACCTTAAGTTTAAATTATAATGAAATATTCTAAGGGTATACATATAAATATCAATTTCAATAACATTATTTATATAATCTGTGCTTTGACTATTAATATTGAATTATGCAGTAATTACTAATAGTCATTATACCTTATTAATACCAAATTATGAAGTACTACTAGTATATTCTACATTACTAATTTATTGGTCTTATATAATACTTACTGTTAATAAAATTTTAATGGAATGCTTTCTAAATTTCCCAGATACATTTACATAGAAGTTGTGTGAGGTATTGTTTGGCCAACAAACAAAGAATATTTATCTTAAAGTGCTGGCATTTTCCAGTTAATGTTTTTTTTTTGAAGTATTTGTCTAGAGCAGCCTTAGGTTTACAACAAAACTGAGAGAAAGGTACAGATATTTTCCATCTACTGCCTGACTCTACGCATGCGCAGCACCCCGCCCCCACTGTCAACACACTCGCCAGATGGATAGGTTTCTGCTTTTTTCCGAGGATAGCCCTGCACTGACACACCATCACCCAGAGTCCGTGGTTTACCTCACGGTCATGGTGCTGCGCATTCCATGGGTTTGCACAAATGCATAATGACACAGAGCCATCATTACAACACCATTCAAAGTATTTTCACTGCCCTAAAATCCTGTGCTCATCAAATATTTAAAAACTGTGTATTTGCAAAGAAAAAAAAGGGAATATCAGGAAGTTATATTTTAAAGTCCTTTCATTTTCCACATAATAAAATTGTTACTATTCATTTTACATTAATGAAGAATTCCTAATGCTGGTTCATGTTCTCACATGAAATGTTAAGTGGTCCACACTATGGCAAACTGTAAATATATCATTTTCTGCTCAAGAGTACTTTCTTTGAATAGTCAAGTTACTATCCACTAGACTATTTTAATCGATAACATTCGGCCTATGCCATACGATATTTGTTTTGTTTACACTGCTGATTGAAAATTTCATAGTAATTGCTTGCATCTCAAGGTAAACCCAATGGAATTCTCTCCCACATTCATTACACTGACAGGGTTTCTCTCCTGTGCGGGCTCTCTGGTGTGAATGCAAGTCAGTGCTTTGGCTCAAGTGTCTCCCACATTCATCACATGTATAAGGTTTCTCTCCAGTCTGAGTTCTCTGGTGTATACCAAGCTGAGTGATCCGGCGGAACCCTCTCCCACATTCCCTACATTTATACGGTTTCTGTCCTGTGTGGATTCTTTGGTGTGAGTAAAGCTTAGCCTTCTGCTGAAGCATTTCCCACATTCGTTACATTTGTAGGGTTTTTCTCCAGTGTGCGTCCTTTTGTGTGTAGAAAGCTGAGTGCGCTGGTGGAATTCTTTCCCGCATTCCTTACATTTGTAGGCTCCCCCCTCCCAACACCGCCCCGCCAGGTGAGTTAGCACACACTGAGTCACCGTGGACGTGTAAGGGAAAACTTCTCCACATTCATTATATTCACAGGTATCCTTTCTAGTATGAAATCTCTGCTGTTCAGAGGAGATTAGAGGCTGTTAAAGAATTTCTCACATACACAAATTCTTTTCTCGACACATGACTCCTACTTTGACCATGTAGTCAGTGAACATCTCCTGTGAAAATCTTCCCTGTGTTAGTTACACATGCAACGCGTGTTATCTTCTACAATACAAGGAGATTTCCTTTTTCGCAACATCTCAACTGCAGAGCTATCAGACTTATTTGAAAGATCTCATTAGCTTCAAAGACTAGATGCATGAGCCATGTTTATGTTTGTCCTTTCAGAAGAACTCACGTGATGGCTGTGAGCAATACCTTAATTTTTCCCCCAAATTCAAACTACCCAAAGCTTTCTGCTGGGGCAGCATTTACACCCAACTCAAATCACAGCTATGTGCTGCATTCTAAAATCTGTTAGCTCCCATGTCATTAATGTTCAGGGAGGGCTCACCCCCTGAAACTTACCATTGACATGCAATTTGCAATTAGATGGGTCCTTTCTGTAGACATATTGTCCGCTAAGACTGCTTTTCCTGTCTAAAATAATGTGAATAAAATGAACTGCTAGTGTTCCTCAGAGGAATAAAACTGTGAAAGCATGTTTTCATGAAAACAGGCCTGTGTATGTTTCAAATACTGACCCTTACACAGGAGAAAAATGTGAAAAGCAGAGTGTATCGGTGAGTTGAAAGCTTTGTCTGGAAAGTGAAAATTATAAAGTGTTTTCAGGACTGAAATCAGATGTGTGCTGTTGACACGTCCCTGTCCTGCGCTCCCTGCGTCAGGACCTTCCCGGTGCGCAGCACACACAAGCCCGGCGCTCACCTGGAATCAGGCCCTGGGCAAATCCTCTCCCTTCCCTCCACAGCTCCACTCCTTGCTGCAACTGGGAAATCACATCTGATTGGCAGAGCTGATACCCTGTTTGTGGGAGTAAAGGACATGCCGATTTTAGATCCTGTGCAGAGAACGTGAATTATCTTTAACTTCAGGACAGGATACGAAGGAAAGACAAGGTGAGCAAGGAAGGAGAGCCCAGGGAAGAGCAGCTGAACACTGAAGATGCTGAGGGCCTCCACCAGAGCAAGAACAACACCCTGTCACCACGCCGACACAGGGGATTTTCTTGTTGCTGATGTGCGGGACCGAGTTCAAGAGTGAAGATTTCAGGGTGAAGAATCTTCAGTGTTTTTTAACAAAAGAAAAATTATATGTTCCCATAATAGATTTAAATTAATTTTGAAACATAACGATAAAAACAGAGAAGGCGGCAAACTATAAGAGACACTTAAATACAGGGAACAAACTGAGGGCTGCTGGAGGGGAGGTGCGGGGAGGGCTGGGCTGAATAGGTGACCGGCATTAAGGAGGGCGCTTGTTGAGAGGAGCACTGGGTGTTGTATGTAAGTGATGAGTCACTGGATTCCACTCCTGAAACCAATATTACACTGTATGTTAATTGACTTGAATTTAAATAAATAAATTTTTAAAAATAAAACAATTAAGTACACAGAGGCTTCACAGAACAATTTCTCTCTAAAAATAGGTAAAAGATTAATAAACGCTGGGGCACCTGGGTGGCTCAGGTGGGTAAGCGTCTGACTTCTGCTCAGGTCATGATCTCACCGTTCATGAGTTCAAGCCCCACATCCGGCTCTGTGCTGACAGCTCAGAGCCCACTTTGGCTCCTCGGTGCCCTCCTCTCTCTGCCCCTCCCCTGCCTGCTCTCTCTCTCAAAATTAATAAACATTAAAAAATAGGTAACAGGTATAATTTTCACAGATGGATTTTTAACGACCAGTTGACCATATAGAGAACAGTTATTCAGTAACATCTAGTGCTTTCGTTCACTTAAAGCATTCACTGAATTCCCAGGACGATCCTGGGCATTACAGATCTAGAAGCAAGAAAGACACAAAAGAGGGGTCAGGAAAACTGGATTCTTTTGGGGTGACAAAACAGGTGTGAATAAGTATAAGAATAAACAAATTATATCCAAATAGTGCTGAGCACCATGAAAGCACCTGAATGAGGGCTCAGAGGGGAGGACAGCGGAAGGTGGAGACCTGCTGACCAAATTTACCAGCGCTGACGGACTCACCCACGGAGACCAGGTGACCGATGTTCTCCAGCATCACATCTCTGTACAGCTTCCTCTGGGACATGTCCAGCAGGGCCCACTCCTCCTGGGTGAAGTCTATAGCTATGTCCTTGAAGGTCACAGATTCCTAAAACATCAGAGACATGTTGGTGCAGCCAGGGCCTTCCCTCTCAAGGGAGAACACTGGACACGATGGTGCCAAGCACAGGCTCTGTATACACAGAAAGGTCAAACCCTGTCTGAGGTTCTAGTCACATGTTTCTCTACACTGCCGTGTCATGTGTCTTTCACACACACGCACATTTTGTAAACACAACTTCGTGACAAACGAGTATCTCACAGGGTGCAGCGGAAATAACCCGGACACAACAGTGCCCAACTTCCTGCAGGACTGAATGGGGTTTCTAACAGAACTTAGATAAGCCAGTGTGGCCTCTCTCCTCTCTACACAACCCATGTGTTCCTGATAGAGCATAGGACATACAGTTCATAAGCAAAACCCCAGGAGACCTGAGACTGCTGTACACAAGGAATGTCCTACCCTGACCCTCCTGGTAAGGCTTTGCATTTCAATCTCCTCTGGGACCTCCAAGCACTGCTCATCACTGTCCCTCCTGTGAGAGCATCCTGTCTAATGCTAGTGAGTATGGAAGCCTCTCAATTGAACCTGGTCTTTCTAGTCCTGCAAAATTTGCTACAAGACCCTATGTTTAGTTCTATTATAATCCTTCTCAACACACACCCAAATTAGGAAAATATTCACCAGAAATTTGTTTTCAAATTTGAGGAAAACTGGGTTGTTTGGAACAAGAGCGGTAAGGAAAATTTTTCTTTGCTTAAGTTATTAAAATGCTCAAGCAGAGTCTATTAAAACTTTAGTAAGTTTAAAACTGGGGAAGATAAATAAATGACTGCTCACTGCTCTCTTGCTTCCCACCCCAGAGCCCTCCTCTGCAGTATCTGAAACCCTGGATGGGCTGAACTCACGTGAAGAAACTTCCGCCTCCCTACAGGCCTGTCAACTTCTGCTCATTCTCATTTCTATCACCTGTATTCACCGCACACCTAAGCCCACTGCAGACACTAACATGGTTCATGAATGAGTCACTTCTCAACTGAGGCCATGGGACGGGTGGGAAGAAACAAGGTTTTTGTGGGGACGTCCTTAAGGGGATGGGGAATGGAATACGGTAGTGTAACAACGGGTAAGGGATTATTTCTTGAGCAAACCCTGACCTGCCACAAGCCTCCCCGAGTCCTGGTGAAGTGTGACCGACACTAATATTTCATGGGGGCACACAGAAGATCCAAGCCATGGAGAGAAGTCTGCTCATCCCCTGGAAAAACAGGTGTCCGTGAGAAAGAAGAGCAGGTCCGACTCACCTGTGGCTGCATGGCCTAGAGCTCAGCTGCCCCTTTCTCCCCGTGTGTTCTCACCAAGCGACAGTCCAATAACTCAGCAGACAAAGCTGAGGAAAGATAAAGAACCCACGAGCCTTGTCTTTTCCAATACTCCTACATATGCCCATGGTGCAAATGCAAACCTCCACATGGCAGCGACTCCCTCCTCCCCCAACCCCGGTTCAACTCACATGTACCTGCGGAGTAAACAAGGATAAACAGGGAGGGGGGCTCCCCTCTCCAAGAGTCAACAATAAGAAGTCAATAATAAAGTCAACAATAAAGAAACTATTAATATCCCATTATAGAGATAGCAAAAGCATAGGTGTTTGTAGTTTAATTAGACTTGATATTCAGAGGTCTTAATGACATCCCTGGCAGCAAAATCCTAGGAGAATCTGACTCCTGTCACATGGAGGTTCTCGTATCCAGAACTAAGGACACCATTTTGGAATTTCATATTTTATCATTCCTGGTGAGGTCCACTAGCATTGTTTTCCCACACCCATATCAGCTCATGAGTGACCCATACTCTCCCAATAATGCGACACCTGCTCTCAGTCATCCTGGCTCCTCCACATGTGGGATTCAGGCGATGTTAGTGCCTCAACCCACCTGTATCACGCATGGCCTTGGACATGTGGCCAAGCAACCATGGAATCTCTTTAAAGTTGGTCCGGAACACTTCAAAGACCCAACCCTTGCTCCAGCGTTCAGTGACTCTCCTATCAAGCAAGTTGAGCACACACAACCCCTTGCCCAGGAAAGAAGCAGGAGTATATACGTCACAATGCTACACACTACAGACTGCTGTACAATTAGACCAGACAGGCTCATAAAATATAGAGTGAGGGCTTTAGTTTTAGAGGTAATTTATTGACTTCTTGGGGCCTGGAGTTCTAGTTATTTTTACAAACAAGATTATCTCCGCATTTCATGATTTAAGTATATATAAGAATTTATCGTCTCTCAAGTAGTACCTAAAAGAATGTTTATAACTAAATATACTACATCCACAAACACAGACAACATATCAAGAAAAGGATATGATTAAAACCCACTGACTTTGAGGACCTGGAAAGAGAAAAAAAACTACTGGTATTATTTGAGACTTTGTGAGTGGAATTTACATATATCTGCTTATTTATGTTGAACTTAATACTCAACAATAACTCTGCCTTTACAGATTACTTACTCATTTAATGAGTTCTGTACACTAGAGTCATTAAACTCTATTTATAGGACAAAACTACATGGCTAGAAATTGACAGCTAGAATTTAAAATTAACTCTATCTCTGAAGGACACTGGGAACCAGTTTTAAATACGTATGTCACCGGTCAGATCCAGGACCAGAGACTCCTCTCTCAAAACCTCCTCCCTTCAGCCTGTTCATGTAATTTCTCCCCCTGCTCAGGATCTCCAGTTTAGTGACCCCAATTTCTAAAATTAGCCTCCATCTCTAATTTGTATTGCTCAGTGTAACATACACTTACTCATTCCAACACATACAGGCCAAAGACCAACAGTTCTAATGCCCTTCAGCTCTTCCCAAATCTCTTACTCAAGACTCAAACTGCACATGACTCCAGGATCTCATATTCTCACGGCTGCATCTGTCACAGCTCAGAATGAGGTACTGACCTGCTCTAGGTACAGTGTCACAAACCTGCCAAAGGCTTTTTCTAAATATCTGGCATCCTACTTTGGCTTAACAATTGCTCTGCCAGGCTTCATTAATGTGTTAATATTACCCGTGCTTTTCTAATATCACAAAAATCTCGCCTTTTTCCTTAGTTTTCAAAAATGGTTTCACTTCCTACCAGTGAACCAGATAATCTGAAGAAATATTTCAGCTCACTGGCAAAAAACCTATGATTATTTCCTGATTTCCAACCCATTAGTATTTCCATTGTAAAAACTGAAAAGCCATCTCTATTCCTAATTAAATCCAACTTCTTCAATTGCATCCCTTTCTTCCCTACTTCCTCAAATATTTTATGTTCTTGACTATAAACCAAATTTCTTTTACCAGTAACCCCTTCATCATTTTTCCATCTATCTCTGTAAACTCATTTAGTCTCTCCATTCATCAAAGAAAAACCTCCTCTAAACCAATGTATATCTAGCTGCTGACACAGGACCTTTTCCCTTCAAAACGAACCGGAAGAAACAGTACATATTTAGTTACGATCTGTTCACATCCCCTCACTTTCACTTATGAAAATTAGTTCTGACTTCCAAGTTAATAAATCTTGTTAAAATCGGTTATTCCCCCATAATTAAATCCAGGAAGTGTTTCTCGGCCTTTTAGTTGGAATCAAAGCAGTACTAGCACATGATCTCTGATCGGGAACTTTCTTTTCTAGACTTTTCTGACAATTCAGATTCCTAACAGCCTTTAAAACAGTCCCGGCTCTCCTTCCAGAAGTCCTCTGCAAGATGCTCCTTGAACAACAGTGTGGAAATACCTCCAGGTTCAATTCTACCCCCTTTCTCTCCGCTTACAATACCCTGTCTTGGAAACCTCACGACCCTCTTGCACTTGCTTCAATTTCTTCCACGATTATCTCTAAACTCAAAACTAAAAACGTCCCTAGACTCCACTGCTGAGCTGTAATCCCCACCTACATGCATGTAGGCACGTAAAAGGAGATATATTTCAAAATGAAACCATTACCTTTTCCACAATAAAAAATTTCTTGTCTTCTAGTCCTACAAGTCAGGTAATAAATCTACCAGATACCCAAGGATAATCTTTGACGCCACTTTTCAGAAGCACACAATTGAGCACTGCTGTCATCGCCACACCACCCTGATATCCACATACATGTGGCCACTTCATGTTCACTAGGTGTCAATCGGACTAAATGCCATTTCTTCAGAGATCCCTTCTTTAAACTACTACCTAAGTAGGTGGTTCCTTCTCATCTTGTTGTCTTGAGTAGAACCTTCTCTGTTGCCTTCAGGTTACTCACGTAATTTCTTACTATGCATTTATTTATTTATTTATTTGCTCCTTTCTTCATTGCCAAGACTACCTGCAGAAAAATCACCTGTAGCATTTTAAGGCAAGGTTTCCTTTGACAGTGATTTGTGAATTATGAATAAACAGAAATTCCATGTCCCCATCCACTAACCTACCTTCAGATGTGGTACTACAAATGGCCCCTGTCACTATAAACAACCATATTCATAATTAATTATTATGGCAAATAAAGGAGGGTGGATCTGACGGGGAAATTTTTCTTCAGTACTCACCGGAACCTAAGTAGATGGAAACCCTGGGATACCGTGTGGTTACTGAGTATGCCACCACCACAGACCCAAGCTCAGAACTTCACTTACTTTAGGAAAAGACATATATTTATTTTTGGACTCACTCTGACACAGTTGATAACTTCATCAGATTTAAAATGCAACGGACAGACTTTTTTACCTTGGATGTAAATCGAGATAAGTATCACAAAAAAATGTCTCCGCTTATTAATTAAATAACTTAGATACAGTTATGAAAAACTGAGTGATTCTTAAGCCCTGTTTGTGTTCTAAAGGCACCCAAAGGCCTCACCACATTGTGGGTTTGGGCCTGTTCTGGCACGCACTACAGGGAAGTTTTACAGCAAGATGATCAGCATTTACAAGTGGGTTCAGCCCACCAAAATAATTCTGGGGCTGCGGGCTTCAACGTGGCAATTCTGAGTATTTTGTATGAAGGGAACAAAAACACTAACACAAAAAGATATACGCACCCTCATGTTCGCTGCAGCATTATTTACAACAGCTAAGCCGCAGACACAAACTTAGTGTCTGCCCGCAAGTGAACGGATAAAGAAAATGCAGTATATATGCACGCAATGGAATACTATTCAGCCATTTAAAAAAAATGGAAATCTTGCCATCTGGGACAATGTAGATGAATGTGACCGGCATTATACTAAGTGAAGTAAGTCAGACAAAGACAGACAGACCTCACTTGTACGTGGAATCTAAAAAAGGGGGGGAAACATAAACCCATAGACACAGAGAACAGACTGGTGCTGGTTAGAGGCAGGGGGTGAGGGTGGGCAAAAGAGGTGAAGGCTGTCAAAGGCACAAACTTCCAGTTATAAACTAAGTAATGGGGATGCAACATACACCATGGCGACTATATTTAATAAGGCTCTATCACATATTTGGAAGTTGCTAAGAACAGATTTTAAAAGTTCTCATTAGGGACGCCTGGGTGGATCAGTCGGTTAATCGTCTGACTTCGGCTCAGGTCACGATCTCATGGTTCATGGGTTCCAGCCCCTGCAACAGGCTCTGTGCTGACAGCTCAGAGCCTAGAGCCTGCTTCAGATTCTGTGTCTCCCTCTCTCTCTGCCTCTCCCCTGCTCACACTCTGTCTCTCTCTCTCTCTCTAAAATAAATAAACTTAAAAAAAAAAAAGATGTAATTAAAAAAAAAAGTTCTCATTTAAGATCTGGGGACGCCTGGGTGTCCCAGTCGGTTGAGTGTCGACTTCAGCTGGGGTCATGATCTCACGGCTCATGAGTCCGAGCCCCGAGTCCGGCTCTGTGCTGACAGCTCAGACCCTGGAGTCTGCTCTGGATTCTGTGTCTCCCTCTCTCTGCCCCACCCCTGCTCATGTGCTGTCTCTTTCTCTCAAAAAACGAATAAACATTAAAAAAATTTTAAGAAAAAAAATCTGTAACTCTGTGATCCTTTTGCAATATATAGAAATATCAAATTATGTTGTATACCTGAAATTAATATGTGGTTACTCTATTAAGTAAAAAAAGAAGTCTGAGAGGAAGGCAAAAAAATGAGTTCTAGTCTTGGCTCATCCCTACTTTGTCCTTAGCTACATTCCTAAACCCGGAGTGAATCCTTGCTTTCCCCTCACTGGTCAGAACAGGCCATATTTTCAAGCCTTTTCACCTCAAAAGCTAGACTGCAGACCTTTCGTGGCTGTGGCTCTCTGACACCCGGGGGACACCCCGTTCCCGGCTCAGGGGATGCACAGCTGATCCATCAACTGGGGCGATGCCTAGTTAATTCAGGCAGCTGCTCCCCCCCCCCCCTTCCTGAGCACCATCCCACACAGGGTTCCACAGGTAAGATGCACTTTTAGAAGCACGGCATTATTGCCTTCATAGAACACCTTTTTGAGCTGAGGGCTGGCCTCCTGTCCCCTGATTTGAATTTGTTTTAAAAAACCGAGAAACACCCTGGGGACATTTCCGAAATTAAAAGGGGGGGGTGGGCGTGAGACACGTTTATTCTCACACCTCGGATATATTCAAGAATCAGAACATTTTGAGGGTTCATTACCGTGCGATTTTATATTTTTTAAGGTCTTCCATGCCAAGGGTGCATATGTTAATACAAAGGAAGAGAAAGTCAACCCAACTTGGATCTCTCTGAGGATATTCAGCTATGTCTTAAGGGCTGTAAATCAATACTATGAAATGTTTAAAAATACCAGGGCCTTTCGGGATAAATGAGCTACAATTTAGAAGTGATGGGGGTAGAAGCACAAGGCGTTTTAACAGGTTTTTTTTCTTTTTAAATACAATTTAGAATTCAGACGTCTCAGGGTCTCTATGCAATAAAGGAGAACAAACAATTGTGAATAAACGGTAGACGTCATATTTTCATTCCGAGGACAACCTTTCCTTTCAAACTCCGTATTTTTCTTCCTTGGCTTTTTATAAATATTGTATGAATTCGCACGTGTCCTAGACTTATTTCGGATCCACCTGTCACAGCGAGGTCCTACAAAAGACGTTTCGGTGCCCCGACTTCTACTTAAAATGATCCAAACCGTCGCCGGGTCATGAGGAAACGTAGCCGGGGTACTACCTCGACCGGGAAATGAGATAAGCTGAGGGGCGTTATTTTAAAATACACACACGGTAACTTCCTTGAGAGCCTGGAAAGTCAAATCATAATCAAGTCTGATCTGGATGTAAATAAAATACGGACATTTAAAATACAGCCGCGCGTTTTAACACACCTACCTTCCTATTTCTCGGGGCTTTTCCAACCAAGGCACTTGCCCTTTCCACGACAAACCGCCCGCCGCGAACCAAGGCCGGCGCAGCGCCCACGCAGCCTCACGCAGCCCCCCCCACAGCCTCACGCAGCGCCCCACGCAGCGCCCCACGCAGCAGCCCATGCAGCCTCACATTGTGCCCCCACGCGGGAGCCCACGCAGCCTCACGCAGCGCCCACGCGGCACCCCCTTCCACCCGCTGCCAGATGCGTCCTCCCCGAGCCCTTCCCGCGCCCCGGCCTCGGTTTAACAGCCGGACATTTTGTTCCGTCCTCTCCCCACGGCCCACGTGGTTCCCCCCTCACCGAACCCGCACCAAGGTCCCCCACGCCCCGCGGAACAGTCCCGAATCCCTACAACTGCCCACAGCTTACTATGATTTCGACCCCGAAGGCCCTCAATGAACCGGCACGCCAGTAAAATACGACCTGGGAAAACCCTACACGAGAAAGTGCAGGGGAAGACACGCGGGGCGGGGCGGACAACAGCCAGCTTCTTTCCGGCTATTTACGAGAAACATCCTGCAGCAGCCCCCTCCCGGCACTGCAGCTGCACAGGGGCGTTACTCACGGCAGATACGGAGCCCTCGTCGTCCGTGGTGTCACCTCCTCCGTCGCCCCTGAGGGAACGCGTCTCTAGGCTCTGGTGCGGACGCAGCGTCGAGGGCAATGGGCGTGATGCGCATGCGTTCCACGCTGGCCAAAGGCGGTGGATCGCCGCGCCCCCTGCCGGCCTTCAGGGTGCAGCGCAGGAAACTCAGACCTCTCTGTGTCCTGGGTGAGACCCTTCCTTGGAGTGGGGGTCTAGAGTCAAGTGAGGGGACATGGCTAGAGTGGCCCGTGTGCAGCGGATTGCAGATGGCAACAGTGGTATGAACTATTAAGCTATGTCTCGCTTAATATAAATGAGGACAATTCTTCCCGAAATGCATCTCTGTCTATATGTATTGATCAGTGGAAGGGTAAATAGTGCGCCTATGTGCACACATGGGCTAGGATACACGTAAATTTCTTCACACTGTCAGCTGAGTGGCTAAGAACCAAGCACTCCCCTGCGGCAGCGAGTACATTCAGATCTATGATGGTGTTTTGTTTATATCATGTTCACCAATAAAAAAAGAAACCTTATTTCCCCTAGACACACAGAACCTTCTGGTCCATCCCTGACCCATATCTGTGAGCCCTTCTCTCAACCTACACTGTTCAATCAGTGCTGGGGGTGAACAAAAGGAGGGATCTGACTCCAGGGGATTATTGTCCACTTTGTCACACTTCCTGAGGACTATGAACATGTGTGATCCCTTCTCCCCAAGAAACCCAAACCAAAGTCCTAGGTCTGGCATCCCAACCACCCCCCCTTCAGGCTCCATGCAACCTTATTTCAAGTACCTACCTCAGTTTGGGGGGTGGCTCTCACTTGACTATGTAAGGAGTGTCTTTGCTTATTTTTAAAAATATTTATCTTCACATTTGTACCCCGTTTTGAAGGAATCCCAATGGAAGAGGGATTGGTCATTAGAGTGTTTGGATGGAGGGGACATGGAGACCTGGAATCTCCAAGTTCAAGTGAAAATTCTTCTGAAGTGTGTAGGGTAAGAATAGGATACCAGAGTTTAGTGGCATCCCTGAGAGCAGGGGTGGTTCCTACCTAGTCTATAGGCTAAAGAAGCTCCTCCTTCCTGACACCTTATCAGAGGCCCACTAGGATTGAGATAGGAATGTTTTTGGTTGTGGTGATCCTGAGACTCAGACACAGATGAGACAAGGCATGAGCAGCATGTGGGGATACCCCAAAGCAGTAAGGCCTATAGGTAGAGGACAGTTTCTGATCCCCAGATCTGTTCCTAATCAGTAGGACTTAGGACCCTGACCAGGTTCCTGCCCCTTCTTCCACTGACCTGAGATCGAGAGTTTTCCAAGGGCTCCAGGAAAGAGAATCATGGAGGCTAAGCCAACCAAAGCAAAATAAACCCATTTTAGGATAACTTCCTTTAGAAAACATCGTTTTTTAAGTGTTTATTTTTAAGAGAGAGAGACACACAGAATGCGATTGGGGATGGTCAGTGAGAGGGGGAGACACAGAATCTGAAGCAGGCTCTAGGCTCCATGCTGTCAGCACAGAGCCCGATGTGGGGATCAAACTCACAAACCAGGAGATCATGACTTGAGCCAAAATCAGATGCTTAACCAACTGAGCCACCCAGGTGCCCCAGAAAATGTCATTTAAAAAAATGTAACAGGGGGGCGCCTGGGTGGCTCAGTTGGTTGAGCGGCCGACTTCAGCTCAGGTCATGATCTCACGGTCTGTCTCCTCAGAGCCTGGACCCTGCTTCAGATTCTGTATCTCCCTCTCTCTCTGCCCTTCCCCTGCTCACGCTCTGTCTCTATGTCTCTAAAAAATAAATAAATGTTAAAAAAATGTAACAGGGAGGTTCAGGGATCTGTTAAAGAGGTAATGGGTATTCAGGAGAGCATGTGCTGTGATGAGCACAGGTGATGTATGGAAGTGTTGAATCACTATATTGTACACCTGAAACTAATACTACACTCTATTTAACTGGGATTAAAATAAAAACTTAAAGTAAAAAAATAATGTCTCAAGGAAATTTGACTTTAAAAAATATGTGGAGATTGGAGCTTCTGGGTGGCTCAGTCAGTTAAGCATCCGACTTGATTTCAGCTCCAGTCACGATCTCATGGTTTATGGGATCAAGCTCTGCATTGAGCTCTGCACTGAGCATGGAGCCTGCCTAAGATTTTCACTCTCTTTCTTTCCCTTTCCCCCGCTCATATTCTCTCTCTCTAAAAATAAATAAATGAGTAAAAAAATTAAATAAACAAATAAAATGCGTGTAGATTAGTCTTCCTAGAATAAAAACTATTACCTTCACTCATGTCATTGTGCACTTGAGAAAAGTGGGAAGAAACTCTAAAATGGTTTTGGAACATCTGGATGGTGCTGAAGGAAAATATATAAGCCAATCTTACTTACAGACATATGGATCAAGTAACAATTGAAGTAACCAAAATGAAATCAGCAGTGGATTTAAAATAATTTATTATAAACATAGTCTAAGTAAAGAATAAATGCTTTATATATTTCCTTATTTATTTGAAACATCTCCCCCCACCCAATTTAGAGAAAATAAAATGAAACTCTATGTACCCTTAAGATAGTTTCAAAAATTAACAACAATTAGCAGCACTGTATAACTCATTCTAAACTCAGCTTGGTGGGTGAGTAGGTGGGGGGAGGAACCTAGATTCTTGAGAGAAAATCTGGAATCATATCATTCCTTCCATAAATAATGTACTAGTGAGGAAAAAGGGATAGGATATGAAAATACATCTGGAAAACCACCTGTCATTCAGGAACACTCTTAATATTAGTTCGTGTATGTGTGTGTGTCTCTCTATCTGTCTGTCTTCCAGGGAGATGGATCTCCTTGAAAACTTTATGCAGGGACATTATACCATTCCCTGTCCTTTGAAGCCCTCCCCTATGCTTAACATTAAGCCTCTAGCACTTTCTCAGCCCTCACTTCCTGTTCCCCTTTTGCCACGTGCTCTTCCCTATCACTTTCAGGTCAGGATTTAAGCGATTGTGCTTTTTAGCCTGGAGCTGTTAGTTGGTATCCGAATCAGTTTCTCTTTGCTGTGTATGGTGCTTCCGTCCATTATGGGTTTTATACAAGAGGGCAGGAACAGCAGCTCCCTGCTTCTGGAGCATACCTAGAAATACTGCAAAGGCTCCAGAGGCTAAGGACCTCTTCTCTAGCCTACCATACTTGTTCCATCTATTCCTGGTTCCCTACAGGTCTTAGGAAAATTTTCATTGAGCCTGGCGGGCCATGGATGACTTCCCTGAGTCTTGCAGGCAGGCACAAGTGATTGCCGATCTCAGAAGTGACTCATAATGTTTCTCAGAGGCTCAGGAAGACCAAGATGCCCTCACCAAGCTTCCACTCTCAAAATGGCCGCTCCAGGACCCTGGAAGGAAACTTGGAAAATTTGTGGATGCTCATATCTATAAAGGACACCAGGAGTGACTTGGAAGCACCTGTCCATTTGTATGTATTTTTGGGAAACCTCCATCATCCTCTTCAGTAAACCAGACACCCTTCCTGGGTAGAGCAAGTCGACTGAGGATTTTCTAACAGCAGCAGCAACAACAATAAATCATAACTGCTGTAATAATTATGACCATGGTGATTAACAACAATAATGACAATACTCTTTATGATGAGAGCCATAGTGATGATGATGATGATGATGATGATGATGATGATGATGAGATGGAAGGCTGTAGACCACCACGATGTAGGAGAATATCAACTTTCCATGTGACATGGAAAGACAAAGACTTTAAATAGTTTAAAATTACTTTCAATAGTATAAAAATGTTTCAATCTCCTCAGACTGAAAACATGAACCAGAGTAAAACTCCTACTTAATAGGATGGTGCAAGAAAGCACATCTTGCAATACCTATCAAGATAACACCACCATTCTTCACAGAGCTAGAACAAACAGTCCTAAAACTTCAATGGAACCAGAAAAGACCCCGAAGAGCCAAAGAAACCTTGAAAAAGAAAACCAAAGCTGGAGACATCACAATCCTGGACTTAAAGATGTATTATAAAGCTGTACACCAAGACAGTATGATACTGGCACAAAAACAGATACTCAGATCAATGGAACAGAATAGAAAACCCAGAAATGGACCCACAAACTTATGACCAACTAATCTTTGACAAAGCAGGAAAGAATACCCAATGGAATAAAGACAGTCTGTTCAGAAAATGGTGCTGGGAAAACTGGATAGTGACATGCAAAAAAATGAACCTGGACTACTTTCTTATACCATACACAAAAAGAATCCCAAAATGGATGAAAGACCTAAACGTAAGACAGGAAGCCATCGAAATCCTAGAGGAGAAAGCAGGCAAAAACCTTTGTGACCTTAGCTGCAGCAACTTCTTACTCAACACATCTCTGGAGGCAAGGGAAACGAGAGCAAAAATGAACTATTGGGACCTCATCAAAATAAAAAGTTTCTGCTCAGCAAAGAAACAATAAGCAAAACTAAAAGGCAGTCAACTGAATGGGAGAAGATATTTGCAAATGACATATCAGATAAAGGGTTAATACCCAAAATCTATAAAGAACTTATCAAACTCAACACCCAAAAACACAAATAATCCTGTGAAGAAATAGGGGAAAATATCACAGGCTCAACATCACTCATCATCAGGGAAATACAAATCAAAACCACAATGAGATACCACCTCACACCTGTCAGAATGGGTAGCATTAACAACTCAGGCAACCACAGATATTGGCGAGGATGTGGAGAAAGACGATCTCTTTTGCACTGCTGGTGGAAATGCAAACTGGTGCAGCCCCTCTGGAAAACAGTATGGAGGTTCCTCAAAAAATTAAAAATAGAACTACCTTACAACCCAGCATTTATCCGAGGGATACAGGTGTGCTATTTTGAAGGGGCACATGCACCCCAATGTTTATAGCAGCACTTTCAACAATAGCCAAAGTATGGAAAGAGCCCAAATGTCCATCGACGGATGAATGGATAAAAAAGGTGTGATATATATTGCTCGACAATCAAAAAGAATGAAATCTTGCCATTTGCAACTATGTGGATGAAACTAGAGTGTATTATGCTAAGTGAAATTAGTCAGAGAAAGACAAATATCATATGACTTCACTCATATGAGAAATTTAAGATACAAAACAGATGAGCATAAGGGAAGGGAAGCCAGAATAAAAACAGGGAGGAGAACAAAACATAAGAGACTTTTAAATATGGAGAACAGAGGGTTACTGGAGGGGTTGTGGGGGGAATTGGCTAAAGGTAAGGGACATTAAGGAAAACACTTGTTGGGATGAGCACTGGGTGTTATACATAGGGGATGAATCACTGGAATTTACTCCTAAAATCATGTTGCACTATATGCTAACTTGTATGTAAATTAAAAAATCAATAAATTAATTAATACAAAAGGAAAAGTGTATCTTTCTTCACTGCAGATAGGGACATGCGGTGTTCGGCTGGGTTTAGCAGCCAGCAAGACTGATTCACACTGAAAACACAAGCAAGTCCACGACCAGCAACACACCTGTGACTCTCCCTCACAGTAATAAACCTACTATTAATTAAGTAAATTGAACAAAGACATTCAGGTCGACATCATTGCAGGAGGCAGAGAAAGGATATAAACATGTTAACCAAGCACTGAGCAAGCGGTAAAATAATTTGAGCTTTACTTTTGCATGGCAACAGTCAATTTAAGGAATGAATTATGTCTCAGGCAGAGGACTAAGAAAGCATTTCAGCCTGTGATTCTTTTCATTATTTTTAGAAGATTATGTATCATAACATTAACAATCTTAAAATTTGGGGACATACAGTTCAGTCGTATTACATTCATACTGTCGTACAACCATTACCACCATCCATCTCCTGATCTCTTTTCATTTTTCTAAACTGGAACTCTACCCATTATACACAAACTTTCCACTTTCCCCTGCCCCCATCCCCTGATGACCACCATTCTACTTTCTGTCTCTGTGAATTTGATTATTCTAGGCACCTCGCATAAGTGGAATCACACAATATTTGTCTTTTGGTGATTGGCTTATTACACGTAGTGTAATGTCCTCCAGGTTTATCTGTGTTGTAACATGTGTCAGAATTTCCTTCCTCTTCAGGCGGAATAATACTCTATTGTATGAATAGACCACATTTTGCTTATCAATTTGTCTTGAGCCTGTGATTTTAACTCAGAAACATAACATGAATTGATGCTTCTAAAAAGTATGGAAGTTTGTTAAATGAATGATGGCTGGTTCTCTCTACCTGTGTGCATGATGAAAAATTTTTAGTTTGGATGAAATGAAAAGGGATCAGGAAGGGGAAGAAAGATAAATCCACCATCTCTACAGAAAGACATCACTTTGTAGAAAAAAAATCTTAAGCAGACAGACATTTTTCTAGAAGATCAGGCTGGAAAAGGAAGTCCTCTCAGGGCTCTACTATTGTATCATTAGAGACCTGTCAATGCCTCTAGAGGGGGACATGCAATATTTGAGAAGGCTCATTGGAGGAACACACTTCAGATCATACAGTGAAGACACAGAAGGGAGTGTGTGGATTGTAGATCTGCTGGCAAATTCTCTATAATCATTATCAAAAAATCTGACCCATTTCATGAAAAAAGAGACTATAGGGGCATCTGGCTGGCTCAGTCGGTTAAACATCCAACTCTCAATTTTAGCTCAAGTCGTGATCTCACGGTTTGTAAGATTGAGCCCCATGTTGGGTTCTGTGCTGACAGCATGGAGCCTGCTTGGGATTCTCCTTCTTCTTCTCTCTCTCTGCTCCTCCCCCACCTATGCATACACGCGGGCTCTCTCTCTCTAAATAAAGAAATAAACTTTTAAAAGAGAAAAGAGAAACTATACAAAATAGTATGCCATCAACAACAAAAATAATCATGATAAAAAATTTACTGATAAATAAAGAATTACAATAGTCATCATTAATAATAAAATCCCAATACTATTAATATGAGAAATACTGATAAATAAGGAGGTTGGGTGTAGAATCCCTTAAGTGAATGACAAAATGACTGTATCAGGCTTTATGGGACAGACTGAGTTTAGAGCCCTAGATGTGCACATGAAATCTGTCACATGAGGCAAAGAAGAACAACCAGAGGGGGGAAAAGCCAGCCTGGAGGAGGGTCTGGGAAAACTTCGAAAATTGCATGCAAATCTCCTGTGGTGGGGTGCAGGGAAAGCGGGATCCTGGGCTTGCTTGCAGCAGAAAGGCCGCCAGATTTCAGGAGTTTGTCCTCCCTTGCAAGCAGGCAGGACTCCATGTCCACACCAGCACAAAAAAGCCCAGTGTCTAATGGACAGTCAACCTGCCATTACTATTTTAGTCCCCACTGCTAGGCGCCATTTCTGCATCTTCTCGACTCAGACCCCTGGAGCTCCAGACTTCTCAGTTCATATCTCCGAGTTCACTTAAAAATATTTGCAGAGGATCAGACGGGACTGGGCTGTAGGTGGGTGTCACCTGTAGTGCCCCCATACCAGCAGGGAGGTCATTGGCTTCAGAGTGGTTGCTAGCCTCCTTTGGAAGACTTAGAAAAGTTGTGGGTTGTGAAGGATGGCAGCTCCCAGTCTCCCAAGTGTACTCCAGTACTGCACCAGTCTATCCTGGACCTAGAAGATTTCCAGAAACTCAGGCTGGCCTAGGAAGCCATTCTTGCACCTCATGTTTAGCTATGGTGGTTCGCCAGCTCCAGATCAGATACAGGAGTTTCTGTGGACATTCACATGGGCAGAGACACCATCTCCCATCTTTTCAAGAAAGCGAGAGTGGTTGTGGAGACCCGATTTGACTAAAATAATTTTGTGGCAGGTCTGTTGGTCCGAAGACAACTCTCCTGGGCTTCTAGGCTGGCACAAGCAGTCGGTGGGCCATAGAGGGGATTTTAAATGTTCACAGAGGAAGCGTGCCCAGGATGCCCTCCCAGAGGCTTCCATGGTATCAAGGGTTGATCCTGCTTCTGGAGGCCGACTTGAAATATTTCCAATGCTCCTCAGAAAAGTAAATACTATGTGGTAGAGTAGGAATTGCTTTCCTGTGGGGAAACTCTATGAAGGTTGTATATTAACAGTTACAAAAATAATTCACAATTAATGTAATAATGAAAAGAACGATGAATTATAATAACAATCATGACAATGATCCTAATCAGGGGATTATAATTGTTATGTTAATCATGAGCCTAAGAAGAGGGGAGATCAGAAGACAGCTTTCTCTGAGTGGCATGGTAAGGAGGGTAGTTGGAGTCAGCATTCTAGATGTAACAGTGAAATATGTTCCACAAAAGAAAGCCAACCCAGGGGAGGGCTTGAGTCATCCTGTGTCAACCATGGAAGAAGAACCTTGTGGGCAAAGGTGGAGGGAACTTGCTCTGGTGCCCTGAAACTCCAGCTTCTAGGAGTGAGGACAGCTGGATGATAGGGTGTGGCTCCATGCAAGGAAGGCAGGGGATCCGGTCCACACCTGACTGGCAGTGTATCTGTCATCCCTCGTATGCTAGCTGCTATTTTCTGCCATCCGTCCTTGCCAGGCCCACAGATCTCAGACATCTAGATCTACCTGTCTGGGCCAGTTGTTGTGGGACATCATCCTTATTACTCTCTTATCTGCAAAGTGTAACACGGGGCAGTAGGAGCCATGAGCAGGCTTCCTGGAGGAGTTGAACCAACAGCAGATGTGGGGGTGTTTTGACTCAGCTGCAAAGAGCCACTTGCCTCAAGGCAACCAGCCCCCAGAGTGACTGATGAGCAGTGATTGACAGAGATGGGGAATACCTAGGCCTGGCCACTTTGCTTCAGTTGACAACAAGTACAAGGCCCTGCTAGTTCTCCAGAAATCTGTGTGGGTGGGCTGACGCTGTAAGGCTAGACTTCTCCCTCCCCAGCCTTTCCAGAGATGTTCCTCTCGAGACCACTCCCCAGTGAATGCCCAGCGCACTGAACTCCATCCTGTCTGCTCTCTGAGAACCTAAACTGTGGCAACAGGAAAAAGATTCCAGGGAAGATAGGGCTTACACACAGAAGGAATCCAGGTCTGCTGAGGTTGGAAATAACATAAATATCAACAATAGCCAAATAGGAATGCAGAGGTAGTAGTATTTTCTTTATTGCACTACACATAAAAGAGAGAGTGTATGGTAGGTAGAATAAAATTAGTTCCTGAATAAATTTCTGAAAAACTGGATAGACCCAAATGAGTCATGAGGATTCCATTATCCTTTTGCATGGATACAGAATAAAGATAAGAGACAAACAGTGATAATGGGTGCCAGAGGTCCCAGAGAAGATTGGGATTAGAAGTCCTCGTAACTCAGTACCGGTCTGGTGGCAACTGTCCTCCAGCACAGTCATCTCGGAGGTCCCTGGCTGGGCTGCTGAGCCTTCTGACTTTACAGTTTGTTAGGAACACCCGAGTCCTGTAGCATGAGGAGAGATATCTACAAATCATGTGCAGTTCTGAGGAATGCTGATGATTCCTTCAAGCTTTTCTGATATTCTAAGGATCAATAATGTCTTAATAATCAGTGACGTTTCAAGATATAGCTGTAGACTTCACCAAGGAAGAGTGGGCCCTGCTGGACACTTCTCAGAGAAAGCTGTTCATAGATGTGATGCTGGAAAATGTCAACCATCTGATCTTTCTGGGTGAGTCTGGCAACATATACGTTTGTGTCCATCCATTCACTCAATGAATAAACATCTAGAACAGCTCCCCATATCCCACTCCAAACACTGCCAGATTCTTTTATAATTCTTCTAATGATGGAAAAGGAAGATGTTTCTTCACCTCGTACTTTATGTCACCACACTAGATTGTAACCTTGACCACAACTTCATACCTTTCTTGGTACTTGATCTCCAGCATTCAGAACAGAACTGGAAATTCACTGGATATTTTAATTCATAAACTGATTAAACATTTTAAAAATAATCATTGTTTTAGTCACTATGTAGAGGATTAAGACCAGAGTTGTGAAGATAACATAATTTTGATTATTCTTGTGGCTCTCATATTTATTGGATGCTGTTTGAAAATAATTTTCAACCCACTGTGGAGACATGTATTCTCTTTCATTTCGAAAATTCTGACGATTCTGTATTCTTTGTCTGAACTTGTGTGTGGGTATCAGCGTCTAGCATGTTCATTGTTTTTGCCTCCAGTTTGTTTTTCTTTCTGGTCTGATGAAGGACCTTCAGTGTAGTCTCTGTTGAAGGCATCATTACATGGCTGAACTTCCATCATCTCTTCATTCATCCTTGGTAAATTTTGCCCTGGACTTGGGGATAGCAAAGGTTAATTCGCACAGAACTCCAAGTCCATATACTTCCCTCCAAACAGGGAAGAATAACTGCAGAAGATCCTTCCAGTTGGATTAAGGAGAGCTGTGGAGAGAAGGAACTGGATTTCTCCAAGACCAGAGTCCAGGTGAGCAGCGGGGACCTGTGATTCAGTAGGAGCAGGTGCCTAGTCTGAGCATGTCCTTTAGAAATATCCACTGAAGATTTTGTCAAGTGAGTGATAATTTCTAAAACCTAAATGAGGACATTGGGGCAAAATGCCGCATGTGTTTACATTCCTTGTGTAAATCACTCACAATGCATGTGTTCTCCTGCCCCTGTCTTTAGCTTTACAGAAAAGGATATTCATGAAATTACTGCAGTTAAACACTGGCTTAGTGGTCCTGATCCTCCCATTTAAGAGCCAGCTAAGTGCCAATTTCTGAAACAATTAATTGGAGAGCTAAGTGCCAATTTCTGAAACATACTCTCAAGGAACTTGGTGCTTTTCTACATTTTTATTCCCCTAATGCCATTCTAATAATTTAATTTCTTCTATTATTTTAGGCATGGAAAGTCTCCGCAAAAAAACACGTAATAATATTAACACAACATATCAACAAGAAAGGCATAGCTCTGACTGTGCCAAAGGTAAGTTTCATGGGTATAGACCCTAGACAACCAAACTAGAGGCCTAAAGGTAATGAGATGAGTTCAGAATTGAGCACAGTTTCCTGTATGTAATTAAGTTAGGATTAAGCTCTTTCCAGGCAAAAAGTTTTTGATAGTTTTAAATCAGTGAAGAAACTAACATGAGCTCAAATCAATAATAATTTAAGATCTAAAAACAAAAACAAAAACAAACGGGGAAAGAGACAATTGCATAAACATTGTTTATTACCTAGTGTTTGAAATATACTAACGTCTTCAAACTTAGTCTGATAACTCTGTGGTTGGGATACTAAAAAATAGAAAATAATTGGTGCTGTTGGGGAGTACGTGACTAACATTGAGGATACTTTAGCAGGAGGCTATTACTAGTTGCTACTCTAGAATTTATATGTAGAAAAATAAATGTATGCATATATGTGGGCAAACCATTAACAACTTTTGTCTTCTTCCCACAGCATAAATATCTTGCTCCAGAGGATCCTATTGAATGTATAGATTTGGGGGATGAGCTTACTCAGAGATCTGCATTGACTCGACATTTCTTAATTCACCTCAGGAAGAAACGTTACACCAGCAAACAGTGTGGAAAATCACTTAGTGAACAATCATCACTTCCTCACCATAGCCAAATTCATACACGAGGCAAATCATATAAATGTCATGTGTGTGGGAAAGCCTTTAGTAATGGCTTTGGCCTTAGGAGACAAGAGATGACTTACACTTGGAGAGAAGCCATTTAAATGCCATCTATGTGGGAAAGGCTTTGTCCAAAACTCTAACCTAAGAAACCACAATCAAACACACACAGGAGAGACAGCATATGAATGCCACGTGTGTGGGAAAGTCTTCAGGCAGAAATCTTACCTGAGACAGCATGAGAAAATTCACACAAGAAAGAAACCATATGAATGCCATCTATGCAATAAGGTTTTCAGTCACATATCCTACCTTAGAAAACTTTACGAGAGTATTCATTCTGGAGAGAAATGTTATCAATGTCATGAATGTAAGAAAGCGTTTAGTCAGAGTTCTGGCCTTAGCCAGCACAAGAGAATCCACACCGGAGATAAACCACATGTGTGTCTGCTGTGTGGGAAAGGCTTCAGACAAAGTTCTGACCTCAGACGGCACGAGAGAACACACACAGGGGAGAAGCCATATGAATGTCACCAGTGTGGGAATGCCTTCATTCTATCTTAGAATGCCAGTATTCTAATCTTAGATGACACGAGAGAACGCACACTGGAGAGCAACCATATGCATGTCAGCTATTTGGGAAAGCCTTCAGCCATTATTCTTCCCTTAGATGACACGAGGGAACACAACACGAGAGAGAAAATTATGAATGCCCTCAGTAAGTACTCTGAAGTGAGACGACATGGTATTACAGATGCAATGAATGTGGAAAAAGTATCAGTCACAGCTTTAACCTTTAAACTCACTGCTGGATGCACATATTGAAGAAACAGCCTGTAGTCAATATGGGAGATCCTTCATTCCTCATACTCCTCCATCGAGAAATGTATTTGCATGTGGAAGTGAATTCATATGTATGCCATCCAGGTGGCAAAGCCTTTAGTCACTGTTCTGACCTTAGATAACACAGCAGACCTCATGCTGTAAGTATAACGTTACAGATGTTTTCAGCAAAGCACTCAACTGGAGCACTTATTTGTCATTTTTGTTAAACTTGAGCAAACTCAACTCAGGAGAACCCTTTGGTCTCTAATCAGGATGAAAGAAGATTAAACCAAGTACCTGGCATGCTGAGCATAAGAAAATTCAATGAAGGAATAAACACTAAGGGTGTAAGAGGATGAAAGCTCTGGGAACGCCAAATAATTCTTACAAATAAGTCAGGCCAGAGAAGTTATTCAATGGAAAATCATGGGAAATCCTTTATTCAAAGAACAAATCTTGTGGCACATGTGAGGATTCAGAATGTACAAAACACTCTCAATGTCACGAGTGAAAAACAGTCTTCGGTGATCCCTTATTTTTTAGCCAACGGTAAGGTTCTCACACCTAGGAGATAGCAGTCCTGAAATCAAAGTTAGAGAAAAATTCAGCCAGATTTTATATCAGAAAATATTAGTGTGTGTGTGTGTGTGTGTGTGTGTGTGTGTGTGTGTGGTGGCGGTGGTACTACATATGAAAGGATCCTTTAATACACAATTCGGCAAGTCATTGAGACTTTGAGAAAATACCTATTTATGAAAATGTGATATGGAATATAGAAGAGTGACATGATCTGGTGATATTGAATGCAGGATTTTGTATGAAGTTAAACGTTTATTGTAGATCAACTTGCAAATATCAAAAGAAGAATACGTGTTGCGAAGGAAGCTAAATGTTGGTGTTCTAGTTTTCTCTATGTGGTTGTAAACAGATTCAGTTCTGCACTCCTTGGTATATGGGTGAGAGACCTGTCTGGTGGCTCAGCCAGGAATCACCACCCCCTGACCCCTGGTCTAATGTGTCACCAGGAGGGAAGGGATAGGTCCTGGTTCCTTCTGGTGGTGGGGACTGTTCTGTGTTGGGACCCCTAAGATGGATGCACACACCCCATGTCCCAGTGGGATTTTTCCATGCCCACATGGATGTGTACTGGGCAGTTGTACTGAGATTAAGGGACTTCTGTATAGAGCTGATCACATACAATTATATGATCACAGTGGGCCATAATCACACAAGATTTGTTTGAGTGGCATACTGCCAGCCTGACCAAGTTGGGAGGTCCCTCACAGGATGATATCTTCCTGTGGCCACAGTGTGGGGCCACTACCCAGGATGCTAGGATGGCAAAGAAAGTCCCCAGAGGAGAGGAGTTGGAGAAGGGGCTTACTTGTGGAGATGATGTGCCTCAACAGCAAAACAGAGAGTCTCTGGGCAAGAGAACTACGAATACATGACAAGAGCTTGGAGATACTGATACTCATGGTTTATCTTATTTCCTGCTAGTAGACATTAGGTGGGGACTCACCAGGTATGCACAGAAGATATGGCTGCGCTGAAAATGGCTTAAAATCTACTAATTTGGGCTATGTTTAAAACAATTCAGTGTGTAAACATTTGAATTTGCAACAGTGGGCTTTTGAGCTAAAATGCTCTGTCTCGTGTGAAGAAATAAACAACATAGGCCTGATATGCAGAGACCATCTTTGGCTCATCCATAAATCATGACTGATCATTTCAAATGATCTACATACATGGTCACTGATTAGTTTGTCTCCTGATCAAATCCAATGCCGAAGCCCTCTTATGATGTGTTTTTTTTCTTTTCATTTCAGCTATTGTACTTTTAAGCTCCAGAATTTCTATTTAACTTCATTTTATAATTTATCTCTATATTTCGAAACTCTTGATTTGGTAAAAGCACGTTTTTCCCAGTGTACTTTACTTTTTCAGGTATCACTGGAATTGTACTTTTAAAGCCATGTCCTTAGGAACAGGGTCTTTAGTTTCCTTACTCCCTCTCTCCATCCCCAGAAAGAACTGTATTTTGTTCCTTTTTTTGTTTGCATCAAATCATTATTTAAATTCTAGTTAGGTAACATATGGTGTAATATTGGTTTCAGGAGTAGAATCCAGGGATTCATCACTTACATATGACACCCAGTGCTCAAACCAACAAGTGCCCTCCTTAATTCCCATCACCCATTTCGCCCATCCCCCCACCTCCTTCTGCTCCAGCAACCCTCAGTTCTCTGTAGTTAAGAATCTCTATGGATAGGCTTAGGAATCCCCCAGGGTTACGTCAATGGGTTGACATAATAAATGACATAAAAGTCTAATATGCTCACACCAGAGTTTGGGTAAACATGACTGGCACCCCAAGAATAGAATGGTGCAAAGGCACCCAGAGAATAGGTCAATGCAAAGGCATCCAAAGAATGGGGGTTGCTGAACCCACAAAATAGAGAGGGACGGGCATAGGCCCAAAACCAGGAATGGGTGCAAAGGCTCCCAATACAAAGGTATAAGCAAGATTAGACATGCAGGACAAAAGTGCCCCCCAATTCAATATTATAACAAAAAACTGCTTTCATAGGAAGGAAGGACCAAATTAGGTGAAAAGGGCTAAACCGCTACACTCTGCTACTGTGCAACTGAACATAATACTGCCCAGTGCAGAGCTAATTTTCTCATGAAAACCTGCCTTGTTGACATTGAATTGTTTTGCCCTATATTCTCTCCTAGGGCAGCAAAGCTACACAGACACAGTACTTCATTTCTGCCATTATCAACCACCTGCCCATCTGCCTGATGCCAAGATTTTGTTCTGTATTAACCCAAATTCCAAACACTGTATCTTCAAAAACTCCCCTTTTTTCCTCATTCCCATAAACTTATATTCACAGTTTCTTTGTCTCTTTGTGTACGCCCATTACATTTGTAAGCCTTCTGATCTTAATAAATACGGGGCAAGAACCTTATTTGGGGCTCTTGTCTTTTCCTGGACTTAAGGTATCTCTTGTTTTAATCCTGTGTCTGTTCTCTTACTGGCCAAGATAGAACTTTAGACTTAGAGTCTATGACATATGGTTTGCTTCTCTCTCTATTTTTATCTTCCCCTATGTAGAAGTACTAAAAAAGAGCTGGGGGAGGGGAGATGGTGGGACTCCAATCCACATAACATAAATGCCTTACAATATAAGAAAAGGTTTATAATAAAAATAAAAAAGTCCTAGAGATGAAGAATACCAATAGCTATACACATTAATAGCCCTGGTCCCATAGTTCAAGTCACGAGGGGATTCTTTTAAACATTCGATCTGGACTTCCATATCGAATAGGTAATATATAAATAGTTGTGCTTGGAGAGGTTTCATAAACAAGATTGTAGTAATGAGATATGGAAACAATTATGGAAATAAATGGTTTTAAGCATACATTGCACACTAAAGTGAAATACACAGAAATTTAATATATTAATAAAAGAGAAAAATTCACAAATAAACATGTAAAGCAAACAGAATAAATAAGTATTTAGAACTATAAGAATAAATAAATGCTTGAGAACTAAAAGCAAAATTTGCAGTAGATTATCCATCAAGGCAAATCAAGGAATAGTATCTATTCTGGGTGTACAGATCACTTCTAAATATTATTTACATTAGATTTCTCAAAAGAGAAATAATTTGATTTTCCTCCTCCCTGGGATCCTGAATTACTCCATTCAAATGTATTTTCTCATCTTTTCCCAGACATGCATATAGTTACAAATGAAAGCAAAAGAAGAGATAACTTCCTTTAAAGAGAAAAGTAAGAATTACACCAATATCTCAACAGAAGTAAATAAAAGTCAATGAATTATCAATAAGGTGTTCAAAAAAGTTAATTATCTGTCAGAATTCAAAAGTTAGTGAAAAATCCTTAAAAAAAAAAAAGAACTAAAGACATTTTCATATAAGAACACATAGTGCTTTTCATGGAAAGATGCTCTTCAGATAAATGAAAGTTATCCCAAATCATGGAAACCTAAAGATAAAGGAAAGGGTAAAGAACAACAAAAAGGACACATTTTCATGTGATTAAAAACAATCCAGTATTGTAAAGCACTGCTAATTTTTTTAAATGTTTATTTATGAGACAGAGAGATAGAGACAGAGCACGAGCAGAGGAGGGACAAAGAGAGAAGGAGACACAGAATCTGAAGCAGGCTCCAGGCTCTGAGCTGTCAGCACAGGGCCCGGATGTGGGGCTCGAACTCACAAGCTATGCGATCATGACCTGAGCTGAATCGGACACTTAACCAACTGAGCCATTCAGATGCCCCTAATTTTTTAAAAAGTCATGGATGGCATATAAATACACACAAATATATATATATTCCCTTCTTTGTGGTTTATGTACTACAATATCAGTATGTTAGTTTGTATGTTGTACTGTAATACAATTGTACCGTGTTAGAAAACTATCACACTTTCCCACTCTCAGCACATAATTAGAGTTAAATTCCAAAGAGATGTAAAATACTAGTCATACTTCATATTCATCTTTAATAAGTCAAAGATGTAAGTCTTCCCTTACGAATACTTTCCATATACATGAACTAAATTACCCAACCTAAAGACATAGAATGGTAAAATGGATTAGAAATGTTAAACAGACCCCCCAAAAAAATCACGATCCAGATTTATATCAGAATTATATAATGTCTATAAGAGATTCCACCTAAATCTAAACTACAGCTAGGTTAAAAGTTAAAGAGGGGAAAAGATATGCTATGGAAGTAGTCACCAAAAGAGAGCCTGGATTGTTATCTTAATATCAGACAAAACAGACATTAGGTCCAAAATCGTTACAATAGATTAAAAAAGACGTTATATATATACGTGGCAAATATTAGAACTCTGAAATATATGAAGAAAACTGACAAAATCAACGGGAGAAAAGGAAATACTTCTACAATAATTGATGGAGACATCAATAGCTACTTTCAGTAATGGATAGAATAACCAGATAGAATATCTGTATAGAAAGAAAGTGACTAAAACAGCACCATATCAGTTAGTCCTCACAGATATATGTACACTCCACCCAACAACAGCATAAGACATCAAGTGCATGGGGAACATTTTCTGAAACAGACCATCTGCAAAAAACTCCTAATAAATTTAAAGAGATTTAAATAATACAAAGTACTGTTTCTGCTAAAATGGAAAGTAGAAATTGATGACAGAAGGAAAACTGGAAAATTTGAAAATATGTGGAAAAAAACAATATTCATATATTTTGATTTTTTTAATGTTTATTTTTGAGGGAGGGTGGCAGAGAGAAAGAGAGACAGAGAACCTGAATCAGGCTTTGCGCTATCAGCACAAAACTCGACTTGGGGACTGAACTCATAAACTGTGAGATCATGACCTGAGCCCAAATCAGACGCTAAACCGACTGTTCCACCCAGGCCCTCCAACAACATATTTCTTTTTTTTTTTTAATTTTTTAAAGTTTATTTATTTATTTTTGAGAGAGTGAGCCCATGAGCAGGGGAGTAGTATGAGAGGGAGAGAGAGAATCCCAAGCAGGCTCCAAACTCACAAATTGTGAGATCATGACCTGACCCCAAATCAGAAATCAGACACTTAACCAATTGCAACACCCAGGCACTCCCCAACAACATATTCTAAAAACAACCAATGAGTCGAACGGGAAATCATAAGGAAAATTAGAAAATATCTCGAAACAAATGAAAATAAATATACAATATTCTAAAACCTGCAGAATGCAGAGAAAGCAGTGCTAACAGGAAAGTTAGTATATGGAAACACATTAAAAAAGAAATCTTATTTAAATACAATAACCTAACTTTAAATCCACATAAACCAGAAAAAGAAGAGCAACCTAAAACTAAGGATAGAAAAATGAAGAAAAATAATAAAGACTAGAGGAGAGGAAAATAAAGAAAAGTTATGAAAGAAATATTTTAGGGGCACGTGTCACTTGGTCAGTTAAGCAACTGACTTTGGCTCTGGTTAAGATATCACGATTCAGGGGTTCAAGTCTCACATTGGACTGTCAGCACAGAGCCCACTTCAGATCCTCTGATCCCCTCGCTCTCTGCCCTCCGTGGCTCATGCACTCTGAATTTCTCTGTCCTTCTCTCTTTGTCTCTGTCTCTCTCTCTATCCCTCTCTCTTTCCGACAAAAATTAATAAATATTTGAAAAATTAAAAAAATATTTTAGAAAGACAGCTCTTTGAAAACAAAAATAAACTGACACCCTTTTAGGGTAACTACGTATATATATAAAAAAGAGAGGACTCGATAATAGAATGAAAAGCAAAGTGGGATTATGTCACTAAGAGAGAAACACAAAAAGTATGACAAGATGCTTTGAATATTTGTATACTAACAAATAAGATAACCTAGATGAAACCAAAGAGATATCCATGGGGATCCATTTCACACACTTTCCCTAGGTGTCCATCATTTTGCAGGACTCCTTGATGTGTGCTAACCGAGTGGTGGATGTAAATGCAAACTTTACTTCAGGACACTCTTCAAACATGTTGATCTCTCAAGACTGAATGGAGATGTGTGTCTCTTTTGCGGGTACTCTGGAGTTTTCCTTCACTGACAGCAGAATCACGCGTTTTGTTCCCAAGTGCGTGTGTCACGTGGGTCCTCACCGAGGGGAGAACGACTAGCCAGAAGGAGAAAAGAAGCACGGGGGAACGTCTCTTCTACTTTCAGAATAATGAGAGTCTCTGCAGTTGTCCTGGGAACAGGACAGCGTGAGAGGCGCCTTCGAAATTCTATGAACGTACGGACGCCCGGGGGGCTCAGGCAGTGAAGCGTGTGTCTCTCGAGGCGGCTCACGTCATGATCTCGGCGTTGCTGCGATTGAGCCTTGGGTCTGCCTCTGCGCTTGAGCACACAGCCTGCTAGGGATGCCCTCGCTCCTTTTCTCTCTGACCCTCCCCCGCGAGCGCTCTCTCTCTCTCTCCCTCTCCCTCTCTCTCTCTCTTAAAACACACCCATATTCTATTCCATTGGTCTATGCGTCTGTTTTTGTGCCAATACCATACAGTCTTGATGACCACCGCTTTGTAGTAGAGGTTAAAGTCTGGGATTGTGATGCCTCCCGCCTTGGTTTTATTCTTCAGTATTATTTTGGCTATTCGAGGTCTTTTGTGGTTCCATACAAATTTTAGGATTGTTTGCTCTAGCTTTGAGAAGAATGCTGGTGCAATTTTGATTGGGATTGCATTGAATGTGTAGATTGCTTTGGGTAGTATTGCCATTTTGACGATATTTATTCTTCCAATCCATGAGCATGGGATGTTTTTCCATTTCCTTGTGTCTTCCTCAATTTCCTTCATAAGTTTTTTATAGTTTTCAGTGTAGAGGTCTTTCACATCTTTGGTTAGGTTTATTCCTAAGTATTTTATGGTTTTTGGTGCAATTGTGAAAGGGATTAGCTTCTTTATTTCTCTTTCTGCTGCTTCATTGTTGATGGAATAGAATAGAAAACTCAGAAATGGACCCGCAAGTATATGGCCAACTAATCTTTGACAAAGCGGGAAAATGTATCCAATGGAAAAAAGACAGCCTTTTTAACAAATGGTGCTGGGAGAATTGGACAGCAACATGCAAAAGAATGAAACTAGACCACTTTCTTACACCACTCACAAAAATAAATTCTAAATGGATAAAAGATCTGAATGTGAGGCAGGAAACCGTCAAAATCCTAGAGGAGAAAACAGGAAAAAGCCTCTTTGACCTAAGACGCACCAATTTCTTACTCGACATGTCTCCAAAGGCAAGAGAATTAAAAGCAAAGATGAACTATTGGGACCTCATCAAGATAAAAAGCTTCTGCACGGCAAAAGAAACAACCAACAAAACGAATAGGCAACCAACGGAATGGGAAAAGATCATCGCAAATGACATATCGGATAAAGGACTAATATCTAAAATTTATAAAGAACTTACCAAACTCCAAACCCGAAAAACAAACAACCCAGTGAAGAAATGGGCGGAAGATATGAATAGACACTTCTCCAAA
This sequence comes from Paguma larvata, assembly GCA_030068075.1. Classification (NCBI taxonomy): domain Eukaryota; kingdom Metazoa; phylum Chordata; class Mammalia; order Carnivora; family Viverridae; genus Paguma; species Paguma larvata. Next base: position 33,161,599 of record CM057823.1, read on the forward strand.
GGGGACATTCAGATGGCCAACAGACACATGAAACGATGCTCAATGTCACTCAGCATCAGGGAAATACAAATCAAAACTACACTGAGATACCACCTCACACCAGTCAGAGTGGCTAAAATGAACAAATCAGGAAACTATAGATGCTGGCGAGGATGTGGAGAAGTAGGCACCCTCCTGCACTGTTGGTGGGAATGCAAACTGGTGCAGCCACTCTGGAAAACGGTGTGGAGGTTCCTCAAAAAAATGAAAATAGAGCTACCCTATGACCCAGCAATAGCCCTGCTAGGAATCTACCCAAGAGACACAGGAATGCTGATGCATAGGAGCACGTGTACCCCAATGTTCATAGCAGCACTTTCGACAATAGCCAAATCATGGAAAGAGACCAAGTGCCCATCAACTGACGAATGGATAAAGAAGTTATGGTACTTATATACAATGGACTACTACGTGGCAATGAGAAAAAATGAAATCTGGCCATGTGTAGCAAGATGGATGGAACTGGAGGGTATTATGTTAAGTGAAATAAGTCAGTCAGAAAAAGACAGATACCATATGTTTCCACGAATAGGTGGACTTTGTGAAACTAAGCAAAAACCAGGGGGAGGGGAAGAGGGGAAAGAAAAAAAAGACACAGAGAGGGAGGGAGATAAAACATAAGAGACTCTCAAAGACTAAGAAAAAACTGAGGGTAAGGGGGATGAGGGAGGGGGGAGAGGGGGTGATGGGCATTAAAAAGGGCACATGTTGGGATGAACACTGGGTGTTATATGTAAACCAATTTGAAAATAAACTATTATAACAAAAAAAAAAAAAAAAAAAAAAAAAAAAAAAACACACACCCATATGATCCAAGGATCTCCCGATGTGAAACAAATAAGCATGAGGGGCTGCCACCCGCGTTCGTCAGAGAGGCATTGCGTTCCCAAGTCATCTCAAGGAGGGTGGACTAGAATGGATACAAAGGAAAGGCCGAGAAGACATTCCACCGGTAGAAAAGAGAGAGGTGATGGACGCACGACGGTCAGGAGAGAGACCCAGAGAGAGAGGAGCGCTTGACGACAGATGACAGAGAACTAGGTGGTCCGATGGCTCTTCGGAAGCAATCCCGCAGCCCTCCTTCCCCACCTGGAAGGTCCCGGGCCGGGGCTGAGGCCAGAGAACCAACGGTACAAGCGATGGGCCGTCCACTGGAGTCTGAAGACGGGCAGGCTCCGGACCCGGCAAGAACGGACGTGTCGGTGCCAGGCACTCAGACGGGAGCAGGGGGTCTCGTCCTGGGAGATGGATGAGCTTTGTGCTCCAGGAAGCTCCGCGTTGGACTGCTTCACGTCACTCCATTCAATAGGGCAACTTGCTTCTTCGGACCAGTCACGGCCGCGAGACTCTCCTCTAACACGGTCCATTGAAAAGCTAAGGGGTTCTCTGGGAAGTGGTGAGAACCCCGGGGAGAAGTTATTCGTTGAGAACACAGGTCCAAACTTGGGGCACGCCGGTGGATATGTGAAGAAGAGGGGAAGGTGTGCCTCTGCCCTGGCCTCGCTCCTCCCACCCGCTACCTAGTGGATTCTCCTTGGGGACCGGTCGTGAGAGTGGCTGGCGCCAGCCGGGCCATGGGGACAGCCCGGCTGGCCTGTTTGGGTGGTGAGGCCAACCGAGGGTCCAGAGGATTGGGAAGGGGTGTGGTGATGGGCAGGGCTGGGGTAAGGAAGCTGCGGGGTGGAGGGGTAAGGTTAGGGCAGTGGTCCTGCGGCCAACCAATGAGGCCAGGCTGACCCTAGCGGAAGCTGTGGATGGGGCTGGAGGTCACCAGGCTGAGAGAGGGCCATGTCTTGAGAGTAGTGGTAACACAGGTCTGAAGGACCTTGTGTGTTCCTCCCATTATGTGTCCTCTTTGATCAGTTGCAACCTTCCTCTCCCTCTGATAGTCCAATTGGCCTTGAGATATTTCATATCCTAGGAGTCTTTTCCTCTGATTTTGACCCTGAGGAGGTGACTGTTTATGAGGACACATTGCAGGTTGGGCTGTTTATGGTGAATCACCAATTCCCCATTTGGGCTGGATGTACAATGTTGGAGTCCTGATTATCTTTGGATGTCATGTTTGTGTCATGTGTATACATATATTGCATTTCAAACAGAGGGTACCATTTTTCTTTAGGTCTTATATGTTATATTTCACATGATACTTGTCAATTTGGATGTAAAGTTTATTTTATTTAAATACACTTTTAAGAAATTTAGTGAATAAGTCAGTCAGACAAAGATACCGTATGTTTCCACGCATAGGTGGATTTTGAGAGACTTAGCAGAAAACCATGGGGGAGGGGAAGAGGGGAAAGATAAAAGACACAGAGAGGGAGGGAGACAAAACATAACAGACTCTCAAAGACTAAGAACAAATGGAGGGATGAAGGGGGTGTGGGGGGGGAGAGAGTGGGTAACGGGCACAGAGGAGGGCACTTGTTGGGATGAACACTGAGTGTTCTATGGCACCCAATTTGACAATAAATTATTAAAAGAAAAAATAAATTTAGGGAAATTGTACTAATAAATAGTATGCCCGAATGTAAATATAACCTATGAAATTTAATTTATTTGGTTTGGAAATGTCCAATTTGGGATTTCTCAGTAAAGGGAGGGTCCAACTGTTTGCTCTGCAATTTTGGAACATTTTTTTCTCCTGAGATCAAATTCGGTATAGTCTGGGGTGTTATTTTTGTGGAAATTACATGGGGAATATATTCCTTTTCTCATTTTGGTTATTAAAAGTTATTATGAAGCTGTTCCTTTTTTTTCATAATAAAAATTTTCCTAATAGGACATAATATGCATTGGTTTTTTTCCTCAGCTTTCAAGATCATTTTTAATTATTTACTTTGTCAAAGCTTAATTCACTGACAGGAAAGAGGAGCCTGAGAGGACATATGTCTTCTTAGACATCCAGGATCAGAGACGAATCTGGCTGTAGTGCGTGAATACATGCTGATTCAAATTAATTCCATATGATGAGACACCTGGGTGGCTCAGTCAGTTAAGCATTCAACTCCCGATTTTGACTTTGGTCATGAGCTCACAGTTTGTGAGCTCTGTCAGTGCAGAGCCTGCTTGGATTCTCTCTCTCCCTCTCTCTCTGCCTGTTCCCCACATTTTAAAAATGTTTATTTATGAGAGAGAGAGAGAGAGAGTGTGTGAGCAGGGGGGCAGAGACAGAGGAAGACGCAGAATCCAAAGCAGGCTTCAGGCTCCGAGCTGTCAGCACAGAGCCCGACGCGGGGCTCGAACTCACGAACTATGAGATCATGACCTGAGCTGAAGTTGGACGCTTAACCAACTGAGCCACTCAGGCGTCCCCCGTTCCCCACTTTTGCTCATTCTTCTCTCTCTCTTTCTCTCTGTCTGTCAAAAATAAACAAATAAACTATAAAATATTTCCTTGTGATCCTGTGTACCTCCCACATGCCCTGCATGCAGCCTCAATCTCCCCTTGGTCCATAATGGGATCAGTTGGTGAGGCTGCATAGATGTATAGGGCAGAATCCTACTTCAGGAGATGAAAATTTTGGAGGGTTTTAGAGGCCTGAGCATTGGGATTTACCACCAGCCATAGGATTTTATGAAACAGCAGACTTTGACAGGTTGGGCAGGTGGTGATCAACATATCACCTCAGGAACAGGCTATCTTTCTTCTCTCCCTCAGGACAAACTCTGAGATGGACCAAGGGAAATCCCCTAGGTCTGTAGAGAGGATTTCCTTTCTTAGGAAGAGCACATGCCTGCTTCTTACCCCTTCAGGGCATTGTTTGGGGAGTGCTCCCCTCTCTCTCTGCAGATCTGTGAAGCTAGAAAGCAGAGAACTCCCTGTTGGCCATCCAGAGTCACTCAAACTAAGAGGCCATCCAGAGTTACTCAAACTAAGAGGCAAGTACCAAAGTCACAGGGTGAGCCACACCCAAAACCCCATCCAGGCAGTCTCTGTGTGACCTGGGTCAGAGCCCGTTCCCTCTCCCTGGCCCCTGACTCAGGCCCTGCACGCTGCTCCATTACTCACTTATCACTTCTGACAAAACCCTAACAATCTGGCTCTTTTTCTAAAATTCACTTTATTCACGTCATGTGGTTGCTGTTCTACATCATTAACCTCACTCACCTTTTGCATAGCATTTAACTGCAGATAATATTATCAATGTTGCAAGTCTTCTCTGAGGATTCTACATATGAAATGTCTCGTATATTTTGTAAGACTTTATGAAGGATCAACTCATATGACAAAGAGTTTTTGGCTTTGTCATGTACGTGGAAAATGTGTTAGATGATTTTAATATATTATTTGATATCATCCATTACAAACAGATGCATTGAGGGGCAGCCAGTATTCTCTTTGAAATCCTAGTTTCTGTCAAACTCACTGAATTATATTTGGGCTTTATCAAACAGAATTTAGAAAACTTCTTCCTCGAATATTGTTTAACAATGCAAAGATGATTATATGATGACTGTAAATTTTGCTTATTGAAAAAAAGAATGTCCTCATAAAGCTGGTCATTTTACTAATTTGAGTGATGTCAGAGAATCTATACTCTTTTTCTGTTCTTTAAATGTAAAAGACACATGTGTCAATTGCTCCAAAATGATAAATATCTTGGAGCCAAAAATGATGGGGAATGAAAACATCTGGAAAATCATTTGTCTTTGTGAGAAAATACTTCTATTAGTTCGTGTGTGTGTGTGTGTGTGTATGCGTGCGCGCATGCCAGCACATGTCTGATGCAGATGTCAATCCATGAACTAAAGGTAGGATACCAAAATTTCTACAGGTAGACTTATAGTTGTTGATTTTCTGTAGGTACTGTATGCTGCTCTGTGTTCATTTTCCCTAAGATTCTGCCCAATTTAGATCACAATCAACAATAAAACTCATTTCAGTTGATTAAGTCATTAGAGATCTAAACTCCACCTAGTCAGATTGAACTCTTTCCATCACAAAAATGAAATGTCATGAAGGATATTGTAGTTAGGACATCTTATTGATTTTTAGAGGGTTTATGAGCAATTACCCAAAACTTGGTGGCTTCATAGAAGAGAATTTTATTCTCTCACAGTCTGGAGTCCAGAAGTTAGAATCAAGATGCCAGTTGGGCCACATTCTGTCTGAAGCCCAGTCAGTATAAGGACCAGACAAAGTATTCCTGTATTTCTTGCCAAATAGACTTTGGCATCTTCTCTTTCTAAGCTTTATCTCCTGTTGCTAAGGGTTATGCACTTCCAGAAACTTTTTTTCTCACTGTAAATTATATAGTGCACCAGCATTCCTCATTATCTGATGGGAACTGATCATTGTAGCAACAAGGAAAGAATTCTCTTGTCCATTCAAAAATATGTGGATTTTAAGAAACCAAACAGGTGACCATAGGGGAAGGGTTGAGAGAGAGAGAGAGAGAGAGAGAGAGGGAGAGAGATTGAGAGATGCAAACCATAAGAGACTCTTAACTACAGACAACACTCTTAACTGTTGGATGGGAAGTGGGTGGGGCATGGGCTAGATGGGTGATGGGCATTAAGGAGGGAACTTGTGATGAGCACTGGGTGTTGTAGTAAGTGATGAACCACTAAATCCTACTCCTGAAACCAATCTCACTCTACATGTTAGGTACCTAGAATTTGAATAAAAAGTTGAAATGAAAAAGCAAACAAATAATGGGAGGCTGGAAGGCTCAGCTGATTAAGCTTTCACTTCTTGATTTGAGCTCAAGTCATTTTTTCACAGTTTGTCAGTTGAGCCCCACATTGGAATCTGTGCAAAAGCTTGGAGCCTGCTCGGGATTCTCTCTCCCTCTCTTTCCGTCTCTCACTGGCTTGCCAACATGAGGGCTCTGTCTGTCTGTCTGTCTCTCTCTTTTTCTCTCTTTCTCAGAATAAACAAATAAACAGTTTAAAAGATAAAAACAAACAACAGAGGGAAAAAACACAATTTCAGGAGACCTGGTTTGTTCTGAAACCTGGTCTAGAGATACTGACACATTAAAGCCACAGCTTACACATGGGTGCATTGTTCCCTACATTTCCAAATTCCAACCTCAAGCTGTGTATAAATGTCACAATCCACAACAAACATGTCTTGAATCAAGGGATCCTAAAACTACCTTGCTACATAATTTCCCAGTAGTACCAGTGAAAATTTGGCAAACAATGGATTTAGGATACATTCTCATATGGGAAGGAGCTAAAAAATTAAAAAAGGATTTACAAAGCCTGAAACCAGACACAGGATGTCTTGTTATAATTTCTAGGCCACACCTTGGTAGACAAACATGTCTAAAATGACCTTCATGGTAACTGTATACGCGGACCATGTGGAAAGAGTTCAGGAGGTTTAGAATCAAAGCCATGGACAATAATCATTTGAAAATAATTTGCTGGTGCCACATACAATCTGGCTGATGGAGAAGAGGTCCTCCTACATGATACCTGAGCTCAACTGGTAAAATAATGTCCATATCTTAAAAAAATAATAGCCCTTATTCCTTTTTTTTCTTTTAATTTTTTAATGTTCCCTCATTCCTTGACAATTTACATTATCTAAAAGCAAAATGGATACTCAAAAAAGGATTTCCTCTAGGTTGGAAATTCTCAAGTCAGTCTGTCCAGAAGGGAAGCAATGGAAGTGAGAGAGGTGGAGAAAGTGTTGAGATGTGTGTCTGTCCCTTGAGGGAGGGAGGGGGAAGAGGTAGCCTGGGCTGAGTGGTCTCTCTGCAGGAGAGTGACCACACCCTAAGACCCTTTATCGAATCTCGAGCTCATATCTGATTGGATGAAATGCTTCTAGTCAGGTGGATGGGGTGAGCTATAAAAGGGCTGAGGAGAGGGCCACAGCTGTCATTCTGAGACCAGCTTCCTGAGAAGCATTGCTCTGTAATGTGAGGCTCCAAGAGGGAGATCTTGTAAAAGCTGTTTCCTGAGACATGGAGGCTACTTCTCCCCACCTCCAATAGGAGTTTCAGTTCAATGTCTTCCAAAACTCAAATCTTGCTGGAAAAATACAGGTGGTGCTGAAGGCCACAGGGGACCCACTCTACCTGAGAAGCTTGGTTCGGCTCCCGCATGAACATGGCTGGCTCCCTCAAAAAAACCTGTGAGTTGGAGACTTTCTGTGGTTGCAGCTGGACTGCAGAACATGGGAAACACATGCTATGAGAATGCGGCCCTGCAGTGCCTGACATACACACCACCCCTCGCCAGCTACATGCTGTCCCAGGAGCACTCCAGAAGCTGTAGGAAGCAGACATTCTGTGTGCTGTGTGCTCTATAGGCTCACATGACCCAGGCCCTCTGCTGTCCTGGAGATGTGATCTGGTGTCCGCCAAAACTGCTCATTGCCTTCCACACACACAGGCAGGAAGATGCCCATGAGTTTCTGATGATCATAGGCTGCAACTGGCTAAGGAAGTGTGATATCCTGAGCACCTTGACATTTAACAACACGTGTCTGAGCAGAAGGCATGATCGATGATTTACTTGCGCTATGCCGTGCTGGTGCACGCAGGGTGGATTTTCACAGTGGACATTACTTCTGTTACATCAAAGCCAGGAACGGCCAATGGTACAAAATGGATGATGCGAAGGTAACCGCCACTGATGTGACTTCTGCCCTGAGCCAACATGCCTATATCCTCTTTTACATCCAGAAGACTGAACTGGAAAGAGACCATGGGAGTGAGCCAGGTAGTGGGGAATCCACATCCCTCCAGGTTGACCACACAGACATGGCTCTGGCCCAAGGGGAGCCTGAATCAGACCCCAACATCAAGGATCCTGAGTTGCAGGATCACATGGAAGAGACACCAGTACAACCATTCAAATTAGACCAGTGAAGATTCTTCCAAGAAACACACCATCCCAAGTCTGAATTCAAACTCAGAAACATAGAATTTGCCCCTCCCTCCCATGCAGTCCTAATTCACCAGTCCAAATATAGAGAGGAAATGGGAAAGGATCATCGTGAACAAAACATGTACCGATTCAACAATTCAGCCAGGGACATCCCACCTCAGAGGGCAACAGACATTGACAATGTCCCTTGTCTTGCCAGCAGAGCCAGAGCTACCGAGGGGAAGAACAAGAAGGGACAGAGGTCTCGGGAAGCAGTCTAGGGATCCTGCTACAGGTTTTGATATATATGCCTGCACACATGCACACTCACCCATTCTTACTCATTGACAGTCCCTCTTAGGACATATTTTGTGTATTGTATGTGTGTGTGATTTGGAAGCTGGAGGGAACCATCAATTTGGCTCTTTACATGGGATATGGCATTCAACATGACCTGGAGAATCCTGAGCTTGAAGGCTGGCTTTCTATGATTATGTTACTGGAGAGGTTTGGATTTATGACTGGGTATTTGGAGGATTTCTCCCCTCCACCAGCACTGAGGAGCATTGGACAATATCCGAGCCTGAAAGGGTCAGAGGAAGTAGCCAATCAGGCATGAAGGTGGAAACAAGACAGAGCATCTGGAGTCCCTGTGAAAATGCCTGACACTCAAGGTCCCATCATCCCATTCCTACTCTCTGTTTATTTTTAAAGGACATGTGCCCAAACATATGCACATGTGGACTCTTGGTAATATCCGAACATGCACCAACAGGGAAGGAATTTGAAAACGCAATGCTTCCGCACAGAGAAATGGCAAATCACCAGGAAACGTGATGAACTGCAGCTCTACGTGGAAGCAAACAGACTCCTCAGGAATTTTTTGTACCAAAAGGAGAGGAGCAGAAGGAAACACTAATTCATAACGGTGCAAAGTTTTGACTTGCATAAATAACATATTTTGTAAAGTCTACACCTCTCAGTGTGAATATTGGCAAATTGCCTCAAAATGGTAAACAGCAAATAAATGCTTATTTTTCATGAGATAGGTGGGTGGAGTGTTATTGGCCCATGTTGATTAAATTAGGTTCCCTTAAGATGCACCCCCCCATGGGACTACAGAGAAGATGGTGGAAGGAACCTTCTTTCACCCATAATCCCTCAGCCATCAAGCAGCTCTATCTTGTCCTGTAGAGTTTCCTACCATCCCCCATCTGACAGTCTCCTCCACAAAGGAGGCACAGGGATTTCCAGTCGGTTCCATTACAATCTTGGTCCTCCGTTGTACACCTTAGAAAAACAGTCTCACATGGACACCTATGTAGTGATGTGGTATTTAAGGTCACAGTATCGATGGATTCTCTAAGTCATAATTCTATTTCTTAAGAAAGATGTTGGAGACCAGAAGACATTGGCCCTGGTGACATTGCCTAAGGAGGAGACTCAGGCCCATAAGACAGTGTCCTAAACCAGGGCCCTCATCGGTGGATGGGGGTGCCCTGAAGCATATACCAGGTTATAATACAACAAGAACATAATTATGGCTGGTCTGACTCTGAAGGAGGGCTGGTTAGCCAGAGACAGGCAAGATTCCTCAGGGGGGGACAACCTAAGACAGGCACAGTCGCAGTAAGAGTCACCAGGACACCTGACTATAGAGTCACTGGGCCTTTGTGCTGATTTGCGATTCATCCTAATATCTCCTGGAGAAGATGGGCGGTAGAAAAATAGGAGTGCTCCACAGCTTTCTCCCCTATTAAGCTGACATATGCTGCTATACTTTATTAATAATAAAATCATGTTGAGAATCATGGAAATAAAATCTTTAAGAAATCAATAAAATTTAGAATGTATTATTGATCTATTTAGAGTGATGCCAGACTCTTAGGAATGTGATTATTGCTGTGAGTCTTTGGACATAATTACTAAGGAAATAGAAGTTAGAGTATGTTACAGAAAAATAAGGATTTTTTCACAGAATCTTTCAACTGTAACCAAAAATCTTTCTGCTTGCTCTTTCAACCTATACCACTTACTAGAGTGTGCCCATTTGTTGTACCTTGCCTGGATGTAAATTGTTCTTGATCTTTTGACTGAAATTGTTTTTGAACATTTCTATTGAATGTACCCATTTGTCATATCTTGCTTATGTGTGAATTGTGTAACCAAAACTATTTCTGAACATTTCTATTATAAATCACGGGGACAATCATCGGGGCTGAAATCCTTTTGTTCATCATTACAAAATATATGCCTGTACTGCTTTTAAAAACTACATAAAAACCCAGAAAGAAAAATAAACTTTGAGCAGTCTCCAAAAGAGGCTGTCTCCACATCTTTGTGTGTCTTTGTCTTGTCTTGTCTTTATGTTTCAGCCCTTACATAGGGAGCCCCGAACCAGTCCTGATATGAGGCTGACTCCGAGACTGACTTCGTGTCTTCTCTCGAGCTTAGACCAACCATCACGCAGGTGAAACCCTGGACCAGCCGGAAGCTCTGAAGTAGGAGCTGGCCTCCTCTCAGGGCGACCCCGGCAGAGACAGACTAAGTATTTTGTTGAATCGGAATTAGTGCATGATCCTTAAATTCCTCCTATGAGAGGGGGGCCATATAGGAGCAATCTGTTCATTTGCCAAGGGCATTGAAAGGTAAACACAGTTTTTTTCAGTCTGCATTAAACATACACATATCACACTTAGTAGAGACAAATGTCAGTATTATACTTTTATCAGGAAATCATATTTAATTCCGGATATTCAAATATCATAGCCTATAGAGGAAAGAGATTTTTTTCTTAATATATTTTAAATTTTATTTATCTATTGTTTTAATGATTTATTTAAACATTAAATAAAATGTTTAAATAAACAGAGAGTTACAGAGATAGAGACAGATGCAGAGTGTGAGCAGGGGAGGGGCAGAAAGAGGGAGACACAATATTCAAAGCTGGCTCCAGGCTTTTAGCTGTCAGCACAGAGCCCAAAGTGGAGCTCAAACCCATGAACCACAAGATCATGATCTGAGTAGAAGTTGGATACTCAACAGCCTGAGGCACCCCTATATTTTTTCAATTTAAATCCAAGTTAGTGAACATTTAGTACAGTCTTGATTTTAGGAGTAGAATTTAGGGCTTCATCACTTACGTGTAACACCTATCTCCACAAGGGCCCTCCATAATGCCAATTACAAATAGAGCCCACCCCCACCCACCTTCAATCTAGCAGCCCTCACTTTGCTCTCTATGGTTAAGGGTTCTCTTGGGACACCTGGGAGGCTCAGTTGGTTATGACTCTGATTTCAGCTCAGCTCATGATCTCAGGGTTCGAGAGATCAAACCCGGAGTCGGGGCTTTGGACTGTGTCTCCCCCTCTCTCTACCACTTCCCTGTTCATGCACTGTATCTCGTTTTCTCTCTATCTCTCTGTCTCTCTCTCAAAAATAAATTTAAAAAGCATTTTAAGGAGTCTTCTATGGCTTGTCTCTCCCTGTGATTTGATCTTATATTATTTATTTTTTCCTTGCCCTATGTTCATCTGTTTTGTTTTTTATTACACATAAGAGTGATGATATGGAACTTTTTAACTGAAAAGAGTTCAACAGGGCTAAACGGAAGTTAGATCTTGAATGACCTTAACACATGAAATCTAATTTTGCTATTGATTTGCTTCTAAATTGGGCATAATCTTGGGTAAAATGCAAATAGTGTATGTGCATTTAAGCCACAAAGGGAAAAACCACAGGAAAATAACCACACTAGGTCATCGTGTAGAAGTTTTGGTATCAAAACTTCTCTTCCTGGATTGACATCTGTATCTCTCACACAAACGTGTGTGCACACACAACAAAACGCAAACACACACACCGAGACACTATTTGAGCTGGATCTCGTGACGGCCTCCATAAGCATCCATTCAGCTCCCCAGATGGCTATCGCCAGCTCCTCCTGGCTGACCTTCTGCCACGTGTTCCACCCACACCTGAGGACATCCACACACCTGGCTTTGCAATCCCTAGGGGAGGTCACAAGAGGGAGTCTTGCATGCTGCTCTCCGACCAGCAGGGGGCGGCAATGGCCAGCATAGGCATTGCATAGACTTCCAGGAGGACCTGACATTGCACAGTTGCTCAGGCAGGCAGGTCTGAGTGTCCGTGCCTTACACTGCAGCCTGAGCATTTCTTGGACCGTAAAGGCGACCATGAACATTTACAGAAGTTGGTGGGTCTAGGGATTCCCTCCTTGTGACTCTTAATTTTGGCCATGCTGGACCCTGGACTCTCAGCCAATAAAGAGAACACTGAGCTGCTCAGGCAACTGGTAATAATGTTTTCCAGCCATTCCAGGAACTTTTATTCCAAAATATAAATCCAATTCAGTCAAGTTATTAAATTAAAACACATGTTGACAATTACCAAATGAGATAGCATATGGGAAAAACAGGTGCGCACACTTGAGGTGATGTTGGAACAATTCCAGAAAGAGGAACAGCGTTATTTGGCCTCACCAAATCCAGTCAACCTAAACCAGATTTCTAAAGGGAATCTTAATTCACAGATTTCACTCTTCAATTTATAAGAGTATTCATGAGGCTACAGAAAAGGCAGTGTGGGGGGAGGGGCCACAATTGCAGAACATCATGGAAGTTTTTATGGCATCTCAGGTCCATGACATACAGCCAGATCAACACTAAACCACCTGCGCTCCTAGAAAACTGATTTGAGGATTACCACAACAATGTGCACAACCTGAACCACAGAGCTCAGCAGGCACACGGTGCAGAGAGGTGCACTGGGAGAGAGAGAAACCACGGAGGGCAGGGAGCTACTTTTGCTTGCAGACACAGGATGGACGGGGGGGGGGGGGGAGAGTACAGGAATACAAACCCCCCAAAAGCAGTTGGAGAGAAAGTGGAGAAATGGAAACTGTTGCAGGGACTGAACTAAAAACAAGAATGGAGAAAGGAAGGAATTAAGACTATAAACAGGGGGAGCACAGAGTCTGAGACTCTGCAGCTGGATACCTGGCACAGCTCTGGTGGGAAGGACAAATCTCCAGGAGCACAGTGACATCCAAGGGTCTAAGGCCCCACAGGGAGAGGTGGTTCCCCTGCCCGGAGGCCATTTTGTAGAAGCTGTCTGGCCACCCCAGCAAAGCTCCCAGTGGACCCCAAGAACAACCACATTCACTGGTGCTGTAACAAGGACATTAAGGGGGAAGCCTGGTGCCGTATGTATATTGTGACTTGCCATAATCCCTGAAACGCTGCTACTACGCGATCATTGAACCTTTTCTGGGGTGGGCTGGCACCCAGTCACAGTCTCTGGGTGTCAGGGGCAGAACAGTCCTGCGAACATTCCTGGGTGCACAGGCAACGAGCACCCGGCCATTGCTCGGTGAGACCCTCCCCCAGAGGATCTGCGTGGGTGAAAGCCGCAGTCCCTCAGAAGAGCGGGGTGGGGAAACACAGCCGCATCTGAGATAAAACGCAGGAGGGAGGTGTAGCTTGGAAACCTGACAATTGGTCACGGGCAGTGTAAAAGCGGGGGAGCAGTTGGAAACCAGAGACAAAGGGCGGGTGAGTGATTGCTAGTCGGGGAGAACAAAATTCCCAGCCCAGAGTGACGCCATTTTCACCCCTCATGCGCATGCGCATACACACCTGCAAGCGCCACGGCAATCCACGCCAGTAAGGTGAGCAGCGCCATCTAGTGGAGAACGGAGCTGTTACACTAAGCCCCACCCAACACACCACAAGTCTCTCTGCTTGCTTAGTTTAAGGAATATAAAGTGCTTTATAGTTTGACTTCTAGGGGAAAACGATGTCATATCAATTTTATTTCAGTCTGTTCGCTGGTCCATCTATTCAATTTTCTTTTTTCGTTCCTTTTTCATTTCTTTGTTTTTTCTTGAATACAGAAAGAAAAAAATACTTTTATTTCTCAATTTTCATTAAAATATTTTTCTTTACTTTTTTCTATATTTTAATTTTTTCGTAAATTTTTCTAATTCTATTTCACATCTGTCGTTTCATTTCATTCTATTTCATTGTATTCATTTTTCAAATTTTCAAATGCATTCGTTTCTTCCTCTAATCGATCAAACTCCTTTCAACAACCAGACCAAAACACACTGAGGATCTAGCATCATTTATTTGATGTGTGTGTTTTGGTTTAAATTTTTTAACTTTAATTTTTTTACCTTATTAATTCCTTTTCTTCCTTCAAAATGAAGAAATGAAGGAATTCACTGCACACTACACAAAGCTTATGAAATAAATTGAAGAAGACATAAAACAATGGAAAACTATTCCATGCTCCTGGATGGGAAGAACAAATATTGTTAAAATGTTAATACCACCCAAAGCCATCTACATATTCAATGCAATACCTATCAAATTAACACCAGCAATCTTCACAGAGCTAGAGCAAGCAACCCTAATATCTGTATGGAAGCAGAAGAGACCCCTATAGCCAAAGCAATCTTGAAAAACAAAACCAAAGCTGGAGGCGTCACAATCCTGGACTTCAAGATGTATTCCAAATCTGTATTCATCAAGACAGTATGGAACTGGTACAAAAACAAACACTCAGGTCCATGTAACCGAATAGAAAACTCAGAAATGGATTCACAAACTTATGGCCAACTAATTTTTGACAAAGCAAGAAAGAATATTCAATGGAATAAAAACTGTCTCTTTAGCAAGTGGTGCTGGGATAACTGGACAGCGACATGTAGAAAAGTGAACCTTACTACGCCGACACAAAAATAAACTCAAAATGGATTGAAGAACTGAACGTAAGACAGGAAACCATCAAAACTCTCGAGGAGAAAGCAGGCACAAACGTCTTTGACCTTGGCCACAGCAACTTCTTACTCCACACGTCTCCGAAGGCAAGGGAAACAAAAGCAAAAATGAACAATTGGGAGCTCATTAAATTAAAAACTTCTGCAAAAGGAAGGAAACAATCAGCAAAACTAAAGGCAACTGATAGAATGGGAGAAGATATTTGCAAACGACATATCAGATAAAGGGTTAATATCCAAAATCTATAAAGAACTCATCAAATTCAACACCCAAAGAACAAAGAATCCAGTGAAGAAATGGGTAAAAGGCATGAATAGACACTTCTCCAAAGAAGATATTCAGATGGCTCAACATCACTCATCATCAGGAAAATACAAATCAAAAGCACAATGAGACACCACCTCACACCTGTCAGTTTGGTTAACATTAACAACTCAGGCAACAACAGATATTGGCAAGGATGTGGAGAAAGAGGATCTCTTTGCAGTGCTAATAGGAATGCAACCTGGTGCAGACCCTTTGGAAAACAGTGGAGGTTCCTCAAAAAATTAAAATAGAACTACGCTACAACCCAGCAATTGTACTACTAGGTATTTATCCAAGGAGTATAATTACGCTGTTTTGAAGGAGCACACACACCCCAATGTTTATAGCACCACTATCAACAATAGCCAAAGTATGGAAAGAGTCCAAATGTCCATCAATACATGAATGGGTAAAGAATACACGCACACAATGGAATACTACAATCAAAAAGAATGAAATAGTGCCATTTACAACTACATGGATGGAGCTAGAGGGTATTTTGGTAACCGAAGTCCGAGAAAGACAAATGTATGACTTCACTCATATGAGGACTATAAATACAAAACAGATGAATACAAGGGAAAGGCAGTAAAAATAATATAAAAATAGGGAGAGAGACAAAATATAAGACACTCTTTAATATGGAGAACAAACAGAGGGTTACTGGAAGGGTTGTTGATGGGGGGGGTGGCCTAAATGGGTAAGGGACATTAAGAAATCCACTCCCAAAATCATTCTTGCACTATATGCTAACCAACTTGGATATAAATTTAAAAAATAGATTAAATAAAAAAAAGAAAAGGGAGTATGACCACTTTTTATGTGTTCATGTGAAAGCATAGGTATCCCTAAAAATATGCCTGAAAATAGTGAACAGTTCATCTTTCATTATCTTAAAATAAAATCATATAGTTCCTACACAGTATATCCTTGACATGTCTCCAAATATAATTGAAAAAAAATATTCAGAAGGAGAAAGCAAAAATGGTAAAAGAGTAAGCTATATTCTATTTTCACAGTGAGTATGATTAGTTAAAGAGTCCAGGTTACAAAGATAATGACAAATGTGAACTTAAAGTATACTTAAAATATACTTAGAAAACTAAACAATTATAGGTGTCTTGCACATTCATCTCAAAGGCATTTGAATTTATAAATCACTCACAAACTATGGAAAGTAACAGATACAATTTAAGTAACAGAAAGACACTCCAGAGATAGATAATAGAGACATGATGAAGACAGAGACATAGATGATAGACACATAGATAGATGACAGATAGAGATGACAGAGAAACAGGTGATAAAATGGTCCTTTAGAAGCAATTCCCCATTCTGACTACCCACTTGGAAGATCCTGGGCAGCTCCAAGCTTTAGAGACCAAGATAAGCTGGGGTGTCACTCAAGTATGAAAGCCAGCTGACTCAAGACCCAGGAAGAACTGACCTGTCAGTACCAAAGCACTCAGATAGGAGCAGGAGTCTAGTCCTGGGAGATGGGTCAGCTTTGTGCTCCAGGAAGGCTGGAATGCACTGGTTGAGGTCACTACATGGAGGAGAGCAACCTGTGACCTCATTCTAATAATGCCAGAGGTAATAAGGTCTAAAACTTTCCACTGAAAACTCAACAATTTTATAGGAAAAGATGAAAACCCAATGGAAACTATAATCATTGAAAAAACAGGTCCAAGCTTGGTACATGTCAATGGATATTTGAAGAAAAGAGAAAGGTGTGCTTCTCCTCTGAACTCCACTCACCTGCTCCCCAAGTATCTGGTGTATTCTACTTGGGGAGTGATCCCGAGAGTGGCTGGTGCCAGGTTGGCCAGGTGAGGGATGGCCTGTTTGTGAGGTGAGGCCAACTGGGAGTTGAGAGGATGAGGAATGAAAAGGGTGTGGTGATGGGAGGGGCAGGGATAAAGATGCTGTGGGTAAGGGTGGGGCAGTGGACCCAGGCCACTGAGAGAGGCCAAGATGAGGCTGGAGGAGGCTGTGGGTGAGGATGGAGGGCACCAGGCTGCAATGGGGCCATATCTTGAGGACAGTGGACAGAGGCCACAGGAGCAGCCTCCTGGAGAAGATTGGAAAGGCCAATTCAAATGTGCACACAACGTCCAATATACGCCAGTCTTCAAGGAGGGAAACTATCCTGAGTGCCAATGGCGTTGCAGATGGAGGCCCTCCACCTAGTGCAATGAGAATTCTTGATACTCCTCACTGCACCTGTTTGTAATGGATGATATTAGATAACCTATTAATATCATCCAACACAGTTTCCATGTACATCATAAAGCTAAAAAATCTTTGTCATATGGATGATCCTCCATAACGTCTTACCAAAAATATGAGACATTTCATACATAGAACCCTAGAGAAGACTAACAACATTGATAATATATCTGCAGTTAAATGCTTTGCAAAAGATGAGTGAGCTTAAGGATGTAAAACAGAAACCACACGACATGAATAAAGTGAATTTAAGAAAAAGAGCCAGATGATTATGGTTTTGTCAGAAGTGATAAGTGAGTAATGGAGCAGCGTGCAGGGCCTGAGTCAGGGGCCAGGGAGAGGGAACGGGCTCTGACCCAAGTCACACAGAGATTGGCTGGATGGAGATTTGGGTGTGGCTCACCCTGTGACTTCGGTACTTGCCTCTTAGTTTGAGTGACTCTGAATGGCCAACAGGGAGTTCTCTGACTTCTAACTTCACAGATCTGTAGAGAGAAATGGGAGCACTCCCCAAATAGTGCTCTGTAGGGGTAAAAAGCAGGCATGTGCTCTTCCTAAGAAAGGAAATCCTCTCTACAGACGTAGGGGATTTCCCTTGGTCCATCTCAGAGTTTGTCCTGAGGGAGAGAAGAAAGATAGCCTGTTACTGAGGTGATATTTTGATCACCACATTCCTGGCATGTCAAACATTGCTATTTCATAAAATACTCTGGAAGGCAATAAATCCCAAGCCTCGGCCTCCAAATTGCAGCCAGTTGTGCATCTCTTGAAGTAGGATTCTGACATATATATATATATATATGAAGCCTCACCAACTGTTACCATGATGGGCCAAAGGGAATTTGAGGCTGCATGCAGGACATGTGGGAGGCACACAGGAGCACATGGAAATATTTGTATAGTTTATTTATTTATTCTTTGAGGGGGCATGAGTCGGGGTGGGGCAGAGAGGGAGGGAGAGAGAGAATCTCAAGCAGTCTTTCCACTGACAGCACAGAGACATACACTGGGCTTGAAATCATGAACCGCGAGATCATGACCTGAAATCCGGAGTCGGATGCTTAACCGACTGAGCTACCCAGGTGCCCATCACATGGAAATAATTTTAATAAGCAAATATGAACACACCTGAGTTGGGATTACATGAGATTCTGAATGTCCATGAAGACCTATGTCCTATCAAGCTCCTCTTTCCTGACAGTTAATTAAGCTTTGAAAAAGTAAATAATGATATATGGTCTTCAAAACTGAGAAAGGAAAAATGCACATTATGTCCTATTTGGAATAATTTTATTAAATATGAAAAAAGAAACATAACTTCATGATAATATTTAATAACAAAAATGAAAAAAGCGGGTAATACATTCCCCATTATACTTTGCACAAAAATACCATCACAGGGTCTACCAAATTTCACCTCTGTTTCAAATTTGCAGAGCAAACAGTTGGATCCTTTATTCAGAAACTCCAAATTAGACATTTGCAAACCAAAAACATTTAATTTCATAGGTTATATTTACATTCAGGCTTACAACTTATTACTATGATTTCACTAAATTTCTTAAATATGTATTTAAATAAAATAAACATTACATCCACCTTGTTAAGTATCACGTGAAATACAACGTATATTACCTAAAGAAAAAGTGTGTTCTATATTGCGGGAAGGGATGTATGTATATACACAACACGAGCGTGACATCCAAATATGACTAGGCCTCCAATATTGTAGGTCGAGCCCAACAGGGTAATTGCTGATTCATCATAAATAGCTGAACCAGAAATGCGTTTTCAATTAAACGGTCACCTGCCAAGGGTCACGGAGGCAAAGGTCAAGACTGTGAGGTCTTGAGGTGACTCGCTGCAATCACACTCATCCAAGGAGGAGGTAAGCACAGGTTATCGAACAGGACACACAGTGAGATGCACACACAGGTGGCCACACACACGTGTGTGACAGGAGGGCCCTGAGCAGGGGAGACTGCCCTCTCGAGAGGTGGCACCGAGGGAGCTGCTAGGAACCTGGATCTCCAGCCGCCTTTGGCCAGTCGGCTGAAGACCATCCCGGGTTGGCCGGGAGCCTGCTGACGGGCTGGACGGGGGGGGGCCCCCGGTGCGCGGCCGGAGAGTGTCCAGGTGAGGTCGGGGGCGTAGAGGCTGGAGACCCGCGCTCTGCACCGAGGCAGTCGTCTTCCCGGTCACAAGGGCTGCCCCCGCGGCCCCGCCTGCGCTTGCCCTTGCCGGACGACACGGACTCTGGCAAAGCCCCACGTGGGTGCCCCCTGGACTCTTGTGGGGTTGCCCGGAGGGGCTGGGTCGCGCTTTCTTTCAGGGGTTGTGGCACGTCTCGTCGGGGATCGGGGCCCGCCTCTTCCTGCCTGCTGCTTGGAGGTGGGGCTGGGCAATCGGAGCCCAACGGGCTGGAGGAGCAGGAGAGGTCACGTCAGGACGCTTGGCTGGGGCCTGGGCGTGGCCGAGGCCACGGGCCTTGGAGACAGCCTGGGGCCCTCCCAGGGAGGCACATCGGGGCCTGTCTTGTCTCAGCTGGACGACGAGGCCAGGATCCCGGGCAGAGCGTTGGCGTGGGGGCGCAGGCGGCTCAGGGGCGTCCGCTTCCTGGGCCTCGTGGCGTCCGGCAGGTGGCCGGGTGCTCGCCGCGGGTCTCCCCAGACGAGAAGCCGACGGGTACAGCTGCGTCGGGGCAGGCTTCCTGCTGGGAGGCTCCCCCGCGAGGCGCGGCTCCGGGACAGACGCCCTCTTGGTGGTGTACACGGGCATCGGCCTGTGTGGATGCTGCGGGAACACACAACACAGACAACAGCCATTAGTCTCTCCTCACCACCCAGGACACATTCACAACGCGCACAGCAAAGAAAGAAACCGAAACGCCAAGACCTGAGTCCACATCAAAGAACCGGGAGAGACACAAAAGGGTTCTACTGGCATGGGAAGAGGTCCCCGAGCTCAGTGCCGTTCGGGAATAGACCCTGGGCACTATGGCCTTGACGCTCTGATCGCATCAGACACGCCTGTACAGAGGTTCTCCAGCATGCTTGCCTCCTGAAGTGGACGAGCACTTCCATTCAGGCTTCTAGGGAAACTACAGGCATCCTGCTGGTGGAGACTCGAGGTTGGGCTACTGAGTTTCATGGCCAATTTGGGACTATGTGTCAGAAAGAAAGATGTCTGTTCTTCCAGAGAGGAGTCTAGGTGTTGGAAGAGTGTCCTGATATAATGTTCACATCCCACCAGTCACACTATCAGTACACATACAAGGGATTCTGCAAAAGCAAGGACACCCAGGGAAAGTGGGTAGAAAGGACCCCCAGGGAAATCACCTTGGTCAGAATCTAAGATGAAACCCATCTGCCTCCAGGAGGGTAATGAGCCCATCTCTGTCCCAGGGAAGTAAGAGCAGGAGCACTCACCTTCACATAGTCACAGGTTTCTACGGAGTCCCTCCAGATTCACTGCTGCCTTCCTGGGAGTCTCCTGGGGAATCTCTGGGGCAGGGCCTTCCTCTGCGGGGGTTCTTGCCCACGCAACAAAGCATTGGAAGTAGAAAGAGCTGCTTTTCGTGACTTCCAGTTTCTTCTTTGCTCCACATTCTCCCTCAGCTTCTTGGAGTCCAGGGCCTGGGGGTTCAAGGACCCATCCCAGTGCTTCTTGGGGTACCGGCAGCTTGATGCTTTCTGCCCAAAGGTTCTGCAGTCATTAAATTTTACCTGTGTAAAAGAATGTGAAGGGGCTCAGGGGATGAGAACAAACCAGCATCGAACATTAAAGAACAAGAGCAGGACACATTTGAGGAATGGAAGATCAGTTCTGGACAGGGCACATCATATACAACTCTTGAACTCCAGGATATTTAATATCATGGAATGCTACCCTAACCTCTCTTGTGGAGGGACCACAGCAGGGACTGGAGATTCCAGACTGAATAGAATGAGCCACATGGAAAGATTTGGACAAACACCAGCCTAGACCTGACCCTACATACAAGTAAGGTTGATTCCCAGATCTGAAGGTCCTAATGAGCCTGCTGGGGAGATTCCAAGGCCGACCTTCCTTGACTAGGAAAGGACAACAGACTCAAGGAAATGAGGATTGTCAGGTGCGATCCCCGTCTCCAGAGTCATGGCTCACCCCCTTGCTTCACCACACCTTCAAGGATCCACTTACCCTCGGATCTTCCTCCACTGGCCTGGGAGTCCTGCACACCATGGGGAGCCTATGTTGCCTCTTCCATTTGGGGGCATTCAAGGGTCTGTAAGATTCCTTCTTGGTGTGACCTCTTGCCATCTCCCACCTCCTTGGAGGGTCAGATCAGACTTCCTCAGATAGGGGTTTTTGGATTTCCTGAGTCGAAAGAGAAAGGAGAGTCATATTGACACAGATACATGACTCTTTCATGTGCCCCTTCTCCCAGCAGGCGTGAGGGGGCATCATGACTACCAGGTCACATACAGTCCTCACCCTGCATGACCTGTCCTTCTTCCATGTTCTACACAGTCTCCTAGGTACCTACCCCCAACAGGGAACCTTTAGGAAAGGCAAGGGTGGCAGTCTTGAATGACTCATTGCATAGATTTTCATGAAGTCTCTCATGTGTACTCCAGGAGCAAAACCACAGGAAATACTGCCCCGACTTACACCAGAATCAATGCTATGGCCATACTACCTGTGGCACAGAGAGCTGAACGTGGAAAAGGAAGTATGTTTTCCTCCTCAAAATCTGAACTTCCCATTTGACACAAAAGGAGCCATTTTCAAATTCAAATTCACTTCCCAAAACCCAGAATCCCTTTTACTAGATTGGAAGTTCCCAGGTGAGGGTCTGAACTCTTATTTATGGTTTCTTTCCAGGTCCCCACTCTGAATTTGCTTGTAAACTGTGGGAAGTGAATATCTTAACTTCTGGTGAACAAGTGAATTATTTAGGCTTGCAATCCCCACGGAGAAATTTAGCATAATGCTGTCACTGCTACTGGACGACTCCACATATTTCAGACTCTGGGGTCCAGTTCCTGTGGAGTTTCAACCTCAGGTCCTCAGGAACATTGGGAGCCATGTCTTTCATCACTCTCTGTTCTCAGAATATGCTTCAACCCTAAAGAGTCCTTCACCTGGTGAGTAGAAGCACATCACAACCTCAATTTCCTCCTGGTCCTATTACTCTGCCAGTTCATGTGAGGCCAAAATCGTCCAAACCCACCTAAAATGCAAATGTGCTCCTCCTTTCTCTCAGGAGAGTTTCAGAAGGTGGGTAGCAAGAGGACTCTAGTGGACGAGACTCAGCATCCAGCGTGCCCAAGGAACAGTCAGTGAGGGACAATTCATTCCCTCCCGGACTTTTACACCAGAAAGGACACGTGACCTCTCAACTACCCTAGTCAAATTAATTCAATCTGCTGTGCTGTTGTCCCTTCTAGAAACTAGGAACTAACCCTTGCAGTTTAGCATTTTCGTGCACTTAAAAAGTTTTTAGTGATAATTTATTTTGAGAGAGAAAGGGAGACACAGAGTATGAGCTGGGGAATGGCACAGAGAGAGAGAGAGGGAGACACAGAATCTGAATCAGGCTCCAGGCTCCCAGCTGTCAGCACTGAGCCCAACATGGGGCTTGAACCCTCAAACTATGAGATCATGACTTGAACCAAAGTAGGATGCTTAACCTTCTGAGCCGGCACCCCTCATGCGTTTGTAACTAGTCCATATATGGAGATAGACTTTTCAGAATACATATTTACTCTAAGAAAAATAGACATGTCTGTGTATGCCTGTTTCCTTCCTAATCTTGTTTTTCTCGTTGAACTACATGGAAGCTTAGGGGCCCCTGACATCATGTACGTACATGTTGTTGAGGGCCCCTTCGGTGTCCTCCATGGCCAAGCTTCTCATTTTCCCAATGGAAGCGATGTGTCCATGACCTATTTCCAGTGTCCCTTCACGGCATGCCCTGTCCTCCCCGTTTCCCTTTCTGTCTCTAGAATGGTGACTGCACTTGCTAGGGCATTGGGAGGAATGGGACCCTATGCTCCGTGTCCTCTTGGGACTAGCTTCTTTGGCACTTGGTCTCCTGACCCACATTACCGTTCCTGACAAGTCCCTGTGTTGACACACAGAGCTCCTTATCTCCTAGTCTCCTCGTTTTGGGCTCTTTCTTCTTACACATCAACTTGGATGTTCTAGTTATCTTTTTCTCCTCTTGGTGAATATTGTTGTGATTTCCACCATTTCTCATGATCTGGCTGACATCACCTATGACACCATGTCAGGCAGATGTCTTTGGGATATTGTAGGAACTTAATATCTAGGCATTCTTACCTGTAATCCAAGTAAGCACCTTTCTCCCAAAGCAGTCCAACAATCAGTGCCCCCACTAGCCGAGGTAGGGGGCCTCCTTTTGCAATGCTGTTGGCACTCTGGATAGATTCCCTCCTGAGGAAAGTTGTTTCCACCTCTGAATTAGCCTTTCCTATCTTCTCCAGGAGGCTGCTCCTATGGCCTCTGTCCACTGCCCTCAAGACATGGCCCTCTTCCAGCCTGGTGGCCTCCAGCCCCGCTCACAGCTTCCTCCAGAGTCAGCCTGGCCTCACATGATGGCCATGAGACCACTGCCCCACCCTTACCCGCAGCATCCTTACCCCAGCCCCACCCATCACCACACCCATTCTTAATCCTCTTGACCCTTAGTTGGCCTCACTTCACAAACAGGCCATTGTTCCACCTGGCCAGCCTTGAGCCAGCCACTCTCAGGACCACTCCCCAAGGAGAATCCACCAGAGAGTGGGCAGGGGTGGGGGTAGGGGTGAAGGGGGTAGCGAGGCCAGGGCAGAGGCACACTTTTCCCTGTTCTTCAAATATCCATTGGCATGCACCAAGTTTGGACCTGTGTTTCAATGAATAATATTTCCCTTTGGTTTTCATCTCTTCCTAGAAAATCTGTTGGATTTTCAATGGACAGTGTTGGATGATAGTAACTCAGACATGTTTGGTGTGATTCTTACTTTGCTCTTTAAAGGAAGTTCTCCTTCCTTTCTTTTCTTTTGTAACTATATGCATGCCTGGGAAAGGATGAGAAAATACATTTGAATGGAGTCATTCAGGCTCCCTGGGAGGAGGGAAATCAATTTATTTCTCTTTTGAGAAATCTAGCATAAATAATACTTAGAAGTGATCTGTACATTGAGAAAAGAGACTGTTCCTTGATTTGCCTTGGTGGATGTTCTACTGCAAAATTTGCTTTTATTTTTTAATTTTTTTTTAATTTTTTTTAACGTTTATTTTATTTTTGAGAGACATACAGATGGAGTGTGAGCAAGGGAAGGGCAGAGAAAGAGGGAGACACAGAATCCGAAGCAGGCTCCAGGCTCTGAGCTGTCAGCACAGAGCCTGATGCGGGGCTCGAACTCACAGACGTGAGATCATGACCTGAGCTGAAGTCAGCCGCTCAACTGGACTGAGCCACTCAGGCGCCCCAAAATTTGCTTTTAGATAGCAAGCATTTATTTATTCGAATGGTCCTGGATATTTATTTATTCTCTTTGCTTTATAAGTTTATTTGTGAATCATACTCTTTTATTAATATATTGAATTTGTGCATATTCTCTTTAATGTGTAATGTATGATTAAGACTATTCATTTCTATAACTGTTTCCATATCTCATTAATACAATCTTCTTTATGAAACCTATCTAAGCACAGCTATTTATAAATTACCCATTCGGATTTGAAAGTCCAGACTGAATGTTTAAAAAAATCCCCTGGTGACTTGAGCTATGGGATCAGGGTTGTTAATGTGTATAGTTTATTGGGATTCTTCATCTCAAGGACAGGTCTTATTTTCATAATACCTTTTCTTAATCTATGAGGCATTTATGTCACATGTATGGGAATCCCACTGCCCCTGCTCTTTTTAAATATGTTTATATATGAAACAAAAATAGAGAACGAGGGAGGGATATAGAGTGAGAAGAAAACTAGAGATCTTTTTTTTTTTTTAATGTTTACTTATTTTGACAGAGAGACAGAGTGCGAGCGGTTGAAGGGGAGAGAGAGAGGGAGACACAGAATCTGAAGCATGCTCCAGGCCCTGAGCTGTCAGAACAGAGCCTGATGAGGGGCTCGAAATCACAAACCGTGAGATCATGACCTGAGCCAAGTTTGCTGTTTAACTGACTGAGCCACCCAGGTGCCCCCATAGAGATTTTTTACTATGGGGAAAAAACTGAGGGTTGCTGGAGGAGAGGGAGGTGTGGGGAATGGGTGAAATGGGGGATGGGAGTTAAGGAGGGCACTTGTTGTGAGCACTGGGTGTCATATACAAGTGATGAACCCCTAGGGTCTACTCCTGAAACCTATATTACACTACATGTGAACTAACTAGAATTTAAATAACAATTTGAAATGAACAAAAAATGAAAGAAAGTACAGTTCATTCTGGGGATGGAGAGAGGGAGTCAGGAAGCTGAAGGCACTGTCCCTAAGGACATGGCTTTAAAATTACTCTTTCAATGAGGCCTAAGAAAATAAAGGACACTGGGGAGAATGTGCTTTTACCAAATCAAGAGTTTCAATATGTCAAGATAAATTATAAAATGAAATTAAATAGAAATTCTGGTGTTGAAAACTACAATAGCTGAAATGAAAAAAAGAAACAACAAAACCATATCATAAGAGAGCTCCAGCACTGGATTTGATCAGGAGATCAATCAAACTAATCAGTGACCAGGAATGTAAATTATTTGCAATGATCTGTCATGGTTTGTGGATGAACCAAAGATGGTCTCTGCATATCAGGCGTATGTTGTTTATTTCTTCACACGAGACAGAGCACTTTAGCTCAAAAGCCCACTGTTGCCAAATTCAAATGTTTACACACTGAGTTGTTTTAAACATAGCCCAAATTAGTAGATTTTAAGCCATTTTCAGCTCAGCCATATTTTCTGTGCATACCCTGTGAATTCCCACCTAATGTCTACTAGCAGGAAATAAGATAAACCATGAGTAGCAGCCTCTGTCATGTATTCATAATTCCCTGGCTCAGAGACTCTCTGTCTTGCTGTTGAGAGACATCATCTCCACAGGTAAGCCCCTTCTCCAACCCCTTTCCTCTGGGGACTTTCTTTGCCATCCTAGCATCCTGGGTAGTGGCCCCACACTGTGGCCACAGGAAGATATCATCCTGTGAGGGACCTCCCCACTCAGTCAGGTGTCAGTGCGCCACTCAAACAAATCTTGTGGATTATGCCCCACTGAGATCATATAATTGTATGCGATCAACCCTATACAAAAGTCACTTAATTTCAGTACAACTGCCCAGGACACATCCACGTGGGCATGGATAAATCCCACTGGGACATGGGGTGTGTGCATCCATCTTAGGGGTCCCAACACTAGCACAGGCCCACCACCAGGAGGAACCAGGACCTACCCCTTCCCTCCTGGTGACATATTAGACCAGGGGTCAGGGGGTCGTGGTTCCTGGCTGAGCTACCAGACAGGTCTCAGATAAGGTGGTTGTCCAGAAATACAGTTCAATTCAACTACAACTTGCGGATAGAGCATGTATTCCCTAAGGCAGACAAGGGAGTTTGGCAAGAGCACAGGCCAGCCCAGGGGAGCTCCTTGTAGTATTTCCCCTTGATGTTTAGGTTCAGTATTGGTGTTGGCCAAAGGACAATATTTCCAAGGCTTGGAGACAAAGCAGGGACATCCCCTTTGTGAGAGTGCTTATTTCATTTGGGGAAAAGTACATTACATTCATTATTTTTAAAAAACAGCATACATGGTGGCTAACAGGTTCAGGGATTTTATCCTACTGGAGCCCTATTTTCTGGTCTGCGGAGTGGGGTGGCGAACAGCTATGGCCTTATCTAAGGTGACTGGAGGATGCATGATTCAGGTATTACCTTAAGATGTAGACATGGTCATGGAATTAACTCTTGTGTCCACTTAGCTCAATTCAGAAGTTTGGGGACAAAATCCGAGGAGCTGTCTTGGGGCTGGGAGGGAACAGCTGCCTATCTCACTGGCACCAGGCTTCATCCAGCAGCAGAGACATAGGCTGAAGGGTCACCAAATATTTTAGACTAGATGTCCTTGACAGTGAGTGCCTCCACGACCTTGCTTGACCAGGGGCATGACACTGTGGCACCAGGAAAATGGTGTTACAGATCACAACTATGCCATCACCAGGTTTGAAGGGAAACAGATGGTGTTGGAGGCGAGTTGGAAAGAGTGGAGCTGATATGTGTGGAAGGAGCTGTTGGAGAAAGGGGGACAGGCAGGAGATCTTGCCGTGGCTCTCACCCACACGCCAAGGAGCGCAGAACTGAATCTGTTTACAACTGCATAGAGAAAACTAGAACACCAACATTTAGCTTCCTTAGCAACAGGTTTTATTGTTTCAATATTTGCAAGTGTTGATCTCTAGTAAACATTTAACTGCTTACAAAATTCTACATTCAATATTGCCAAATCATGTCACTCTCCTGGATTCCATGTCGCATTTTCCACAAATAGGTATTTTCTCAAAGTCTCAATGACTTAAAGAATTTTGTATTAAAGGGACCCTATGTAGCACCACCACACACATACACACACACACACACAGGCACAGACACATTTTCTCCGGTACAAAATCTGGCTGAAGTTTTCTCTACTTTATTTCAGGACTGCTATCTCCTCAGTGTCAGAACCTTACTGTTGAAGTGGAAATAAGGGATCACTGAAGATTCCCCTTCACTCAAGACACTGAGAGTGTTTCATATAGTCTGAATCCTCACATACACTGCAAGAGTTGTTCTTTCAATAAAGGATTTTCCATGATTTTCCATTGAATAATTTCTCTGGCCTGACTTATTTGTAAGAATTATTTGGTATTCCTCAGAGCCTTCATCCTCTTACACTCTTAGTGTTTATTCCTTCACTGAATTTTCTTATGCTTATCATGCCAGGTACTTGGCTTAATCTTCTTTCACAGTGATTACAGACCAAGGGGTTCTCCTGCATGGAGTTTTATCATGTTTAACAATAATTACAAATAAGTGCTCCAGTATCTTTCAAGTTGAGTGCTTTATGAAAACATCTGTATCATTATACTTACACCTTGAGTTCTTCTGTGTTATCTAAGATCAGACCAGCGACTAAAGGCTTTGCCAAGTAGTTGGCATACATATGAATTCACTTCCACATGAAAATATATTTCTTGATGGAGGAGTATGAGGACTGAAGGATCTCCCATATTGACTACAGGCTGTTTCTTCAATATGTACATCCAGTAGTGAGTTTAAACGTAAAAGCTGTGATTGATTCTTCTTCCACATTCATTGCATCTGTAATACTACGTCGTCTCATGTCAGAGTACTTACTGAAGGCACTCGTGGTTTTCTCTCTGGTGTTGGGTTCCCTCATGTCGTCTAAGGGAAGAATAATGGCTGAAGGCTTTCCCACATAGCTGACATGCGTATGGTTGCTCTCCAGTGTGCGTTCTCTCGTGTCGTCTAAGATTAGAATACTGACTGAAGGCATTCCCGCACTGGTGACATTCATATGGTTTCTCACCTGTGTGTATTCTCTTGTGCCGTCTGAGTTCAGAACTTTGACTGAAGGCTTTGCCACATAGAAGACACACATGTGGTTTATCTCCTGTGTGGATTCTCTTATGCTGGCTAAGCCCAGAGCTCTGACTAAACGCTTTCTTACATTCATGACATTGGTAACATTTCTCTCCAGAATGAATACTCTCGTGTTTTCTAAGGTAGGATCTGTGACTGAAAACCTTCTTACATTGATGGCATTCATATGGCTTCTTTCTTGTATGAATTTTCTCATGCTGTCTCAGGTAAGAATTCTGCCTGAAGACTTTCCCACACACTTGGCATTCTTTTGGTGTCTCTTGTGTGTGTGTTTGATTGTGGTTTCTTAGGTCAGAATTTTGGACAAAGCCTTTCCCACATAGATGGCATTTAAATGGCTTCTCTCCAGTGTGAGTCATCCCATGTCTCCTAAGGCTAAAGCCATTACTAAAGGCTTTCCCACACACATGACATTTATATGATTTGCCTCGTGTGTGAATTTGGCTATGTCGAGGAAGCGATGATTGTTCACTAAGTGATTTTCTACACTGTTTGCTGATGTAACGTTTCTTCCTGAGGTGAATTAACAAATGTTGAGTCAATGCAGATCTCTGAGTAAACTGATCTCCCAAACCAATACATTCAATAGGATCCTCAGGAGCAAGAGATTTATGCTGCGGGGAGAAGACAAAAGTTGTTAATGGCTTGCCCACATATATGCACACATTTATTTTTCTACATATAAATTCTAGAGTAGCAACTAGTAATAGCCTCCTGTTGAAATCCTTTCGATGTTAGTTGCGTACACATGTTGATCCTCCTCTGCAGGCACCAATATTTTCTCTTTTTAGTCTCCCAACTGCAGAGTTATCAGATTAAGTTTGAAGACGTTAGTATATTTCAAAGACTAGGTAACAAATAATGTTTATGCAATTGTCTCTCTCCTGGGTTATTATTGATTTGAGTTCATGTTAATTTCTTCACTGACTTAAAACTATCCAAAACTATTTGCTTGGAAAGGCTTAATCCTAACTTAATTACATTCAGGCAACTGTGCTCAATTATTAACTCATTTCATTACCTTTAGGCCTTTAGTTGGGATGTCTAAGGACTATACCCATGAAACATACCTTTGGCAAAGTCAGGGCTATGCCCTTTTTGTTGATATGTGGAGTTAGTATCGTTTCTTGTTTTTCGTGGAGAATTTCCATGCCTAAAATAATAGAAAAAATATAAATTGTTAGAATGACATTAGGGGAATAACATGTAGAAAAGCACCAAAGTCCATGCAAGTATGTTTCAGAGATGGGCACTTAGCTGGGAAAGTGTGCCCAATGAATAAATACCCTAGGTCACAGAAACCTTTTAAATTACATTGTCAATTAAAAAAAAATGAGGACTGAGAATATGAAATATGTAAAGTGGTGGAAAGATGTTGGATGACCAAAAGGTTGGAAAATCTTTAAATGGGAGGACCAGGACAGCAATGTCAATGTTTAACTGCAGAGATTGCATGAATATTCTTTTCCCTAAAGTGAAAGACAGGGGCAAGAGGACACATTCATTGTGATTGATTTATGCAAGGAATGTAGCCACATGAGGAATTTTGCCCCAGTGTCCTCACTTACTTTTTACGAAGTATCGCTCACTTGACAAAATCTTCAGTGGGTATTTTTAAAGGATGCACTCAGCCTAGGCACCTGCTCATACTGAATCACAGGTCCCTGCCACTCACCTGGACTCTGCCCTGGGAGAAATCCAGTTCCTTCACTCTGCAGCTCTTCTTCTTTCTCCAACTGGAAGGAAATTTTGCAGCTATTCTTTCCTGTTTAGGGGGAGGGGAAGTATATGGACTTGGAGTTCTGTGCGAATTAACCTTCGTTAGCCCATGTATCGACACCTTCAACAGAGACTACGCTGAAGGTTCTTTATCAGACCAAGAGAAAATCCAGACAGGAGGCAAAAACAATGAACATGCTAGATGTTGACACCCACACACGAATTCAGACAGAATGCAGAATCCTCAGTCTTTTCGAAATGGGAGGGAATACGTGTCTCCACAGTGGGTTGAAAATTATTTTCAAACAGCATCCAATAAATATAAGAGCCACAAGAATAATCAAAATTATGTTATTTTCAAACTCTAGTCTTAATCCTCTACATAGTGACTAAAACAGTAATTATTTTTAAAATGTTTAATCAATTTATGAATTAAAACATCCAGTGAACTTCCAGTTCTGTTCTGAATGCTGGAGACCGAGTACCAAGAAAGGTATGAAGTTGTGGTCAAGGTTACAATCTAGTGTGGTGACATAAAGTACAAGGTGAAGATACATCTTCTTTTTCCATAGTTAGAAGAATTATAAAAGAATCAGGGCAGCGTTTGGAGTGGGATATGGGGACCTGTTCTAGATATTTATTCAGTGAGTGAATGGAGGGACACACACGTACATGTTGCCAGACTCACCCAGAAAGATCAGATGATTTGTATTTTCCAGCATCACATCTATGAACAGCTTTCTCTGGGAAGTGTCCAGCAGGGCCCACTCTTCCTTGGTGAAGTCTACAGCTATATCTTCAAACGTCACTGATTCCTAAAACATCATGGATATTCTGGTTTAGACAGAGCACTCCCTACCGATGTCCAGCATAGGAGGGTTGAGATGACAGCACTGAGGGACGGGGTGGAGAAGCTGGGTGTGTAGAAAGATCAATATGTGTTTTGGGGGTTCCCGCCAGTTCTCTGTTAGTGCTGAACTTTTGGATATGTTTACAGAGATCTACACGCTCTGACTTCATAACGCTTTATTATAAAAGAAAATCGCATGTGTGGTATCATACAACCTGGACATGTTCCAATAAACTGGTGATTATAACTTTCTGATATGTGATTTTAAAATATTTGCATGAGGGGCACATGGGTGGCTCAGATGGTTAAGTGACCAACTCTTGATTTCAGCTCAGGTCATGATCCCACGGTCATGAGATCAAGCCCTGCATCAGGCTCTACCGACCTTGGGATGTTCCCTCTTTCTCTCTCTCTCTGTCTCTCTCTTAAAATAAATAAATAAACAAAAACCTATTTGCTTGAAAATTCGTAACTACAATTCTCTTCCCCATTAATTTCAAGTAACTCTAGGATTCATTACAAGACAAATAATAACCATGGTGTGCTGCTTTTAATCCGTACTCATTGGTTTAATTTATCCCTAGATGCATTTCTTGTCCCCCATCTACAAAGTGGTTTATTAACATGTTATAAATGTTGAAGGATTCAAGGCATTGATGTGGGAAGCGTTTCCTGTCTAGCAGACCTGCACTAAAGATAAGATATTATTGATCCTTATGTCAGAAAAGCTTGAAGGAATCATCAGCATTCCTCAGAACTGAACAAGGTTCATAGATATCTCTCTTCAGGCTACAGGATTCGCATGTTCTTAACAAACTGTAAGGTCAGAAGGCTCAGCACCTGAACCAGGAAATTCTGAGGCGATTGTGCTAGAGGACAGTCCGGGCCTGACTGGTCCTGAGTTACAAGGACTCCCAATCCTAATCTTCCCTGGGAGCTCAGACACCAATTATCACTATTACTCTGGTATCTTTATTCTGACTCCATGCAAAAGGATAATGGAATCCTCCTGGCTCATTTGGGTCCATTCGGTTTTTCAGAAATGTATTTGCAAATCTGTATCCCTCCACATTCCTTCCAGTTGCCAAATATGGACGAAAGTTTGATTACTAAGAGGTAAAATGTGTGATTGGGGACAAGCATGATAGTGGTGTTTTCAGTTATATTTTTTAGAAATTTTCAAAAGTGCAAATTCTAATAATGTGTGAGAAGAGCCAATATAATACAACACAAAAGAACTGAGAAAAACATAAAATGATTCTTCATTCCTTCTAAACCTCTCTCCTGCTCTTCTCAACACTGAACAAAGCTGACACCAGGTCTTGTAACACTGGCTTAATTATACTCACATACTGAAACATCTTTCTCCTTACTGGACTGGAGTTTATTTTTCTCACTCTTCTCCAGCACATGCAATCACCACCATCCTAAACCCATTGCATCCAAAAATACAGCTAATGAGTGAATTATATACCAATGAGACCATGGGCTAGATGAGAGAAGGACGACTTCTCTTTCTCTTCTGTGAATACACAGCTTAATGGAAGCTCTCATAAATTTGCAAATGGTAAGAAGGAAATTCGTTATCCATAAGTTCCTGATGGATGATAACTGTCCCAGAATACAGGAGAATTAGAGCTCAGGTGCCTGAACACACCTGATTGAGCTTGCAAAGTCCGTGGCAACAGGAAATCCCGCCCACCAGATGGCACTATGGTGTCATTTCAGCAGAAAGAGGCACTCCTCACCCACCATTGTCAGTAAGTCAGTTGCCAGGTGTCTTTCTTTTAGTTCTCGCTGACAGTCAGTCCAAGCACTAAGCAGGCAAAGCTGAGGACATAGAAAGAAGCCATGAGTTCCAGTTCCGTGCACAATTTACAGTCTCACCTGTCACGAAGCCCCAGCCTTTCACCTGGGTGTGTCCCCCTAGCCCCACAAACCACAGGTGGTGCCCTGTAAGAAGAGGTTGCAGGAAGTTGCTATAATTGATAAGAAAAGTCAAAATACAGACATCTTACAAATCAGAACATGATAGACATTGTATTGTGTACATTCATTAGCCTATGGTATCCAGAATTCTTCAGTTCCCTCCCTGATACCAGGGCAGAGTGCTCCCCAAGTCGTGCCACATATAGTTTGGTTTCCACCTGTAGACGCACACTGGGGAATTTCTCAGATTTCGTTATTCTTACCATGTGCTCTAGCAATGGTTCTCCAGCATCCATGGTTGCTCTCTGAAGCCTCAGTCCCTTCCTGCTCTCAGGTCCCCCAAAGACTTGGATATCAAGCAACGAAGAATCAATATTACAATAGTGTCCATCTATTCAAGGAATTTTATAAACCGATTTCTCACCTGACATCAATAATAGTTGAATGTATTTCATGGAGAAATAATGCAAAAGCATCATGAACAAAGGGATCATTAACTCACCCATTTGTACCTGAGATCCCTCCCCCCAAAAAAGTTAAATTTGTATTAAATGTGACTGTGCACTTACAGATTTGTATATATTTGCCTATTTAGTCCCCACAGTAACCATGCTAATTGAAGTCTATTTATTACTTGATGAAACCCATAGAAAGAAACTAATTCAGAGAAGAGAAAATGAAGTATTTACAACAAAATTAACAGAAACTTAAGATGTAGACCGCTGTGCCACTGGAACCTGCCAAGACAAGGAAATGGTCCATATCTGCCTTGTACAATACAGTAACTGGCAGACAAAACTGGTTACAGGATACTTGAAATCTGGCCAGCGCTGCTGAGATCTGAAGTTGTTACTTAATTTTTCAGGTTTCCCTTAATGTTTGTTTGTTTGTTTGTTTGTTTGTTTGTTTATTTATTTTGAGAGAGAGACAGAGAGACAGAGTGTGAGGGTGGAAGAGGCAGAGAGAAAGGGAGACACAGAATCCAAAGAGGTTCCAGGCTCTGCGCTGTCAGTATAGAGCCCAACGCGAGCTCAATCTCAAGAGCTGTGAGATCATAACCTGAGTCAAAGTCGGATGCTTAACAGACTGAGCCACCCACGTGCCCCTAATTTTATAATTTTAAGTCCTATCCTCACACATAACTAGTAGTTATTTTGTGGAAAATTAAGATCTTGGATCTTAGGGTAGGCAGTTAAATAATTAAGTAGATTCAGGATCAATATGGAAAGGGGACATAAATAGTCAGAAACAGGGAATGAGAATGGCGGCCTAAATGTTGACACGATGAAATATAAAGATCATAGGAAGCTGCCTTGATTGGACAGATGTCTAGGGGTGGCTGGTTGGCTCAGTCATTTGAATGTCTGACTCTTGAATTTTGCTCAGTGGATGAACTTGCAGTTTGTGGGATCAAGCTCCAAGTCAGGCTCCCCACTGAGTGAGGAGCCTGCTTGGGATTCTCTCTCTCTCTCTCTCTCTCTCTCTCTCTCTCTCTATGCTACCCCTCTGTCAAAATAAATAAATAAGTAAACATTAAAAAAATGATTAGATAGATGTCTAAAGAGAGATATACATAATTTTAAGGGGATGAGGCCAGCTCACATGTCACTAAGTGGAGAACTCACCAGAACCCAGAGTTGGAGGAGATGGTGAGGCCAAACAGATTGTGTGATGAGTTCCACAGGCAAGCAGTCAATTCCTCTTCTTCTCCTCTTCTGGTGTCCAAGATTTCTCCTTTTCTTCTCAAGGCAAATGCCCATTTGACTTCCCTTTTATTTCAGGGAAAAACTGTTAATAAGCCTACTCAAGGGCTACATTCCAGGGTCACACCCTAACTGAATAGATTCTAAAGAGCTGCAGCCTGTGGGACACACCCAGTTCAGTTTGATTGGATTTTCCACACTCACTGCCAAATTGCAGCCCTCACACAAAGTCAGAGGGCAGACACCTAGGACACTTTGAAGAGTTATTAGAAGATCCATTCACTCCTTGACTCATTCCTAAGTACTTTGGAGGGCGTTCTGTGTACCAAGAAACATTGTACGTCTTGGAAATGAAGCAGGGCATCAGACACGGTGGGATTCTACAGACACGAAACTGCGGGGAATATGGACTGAAAAATAAATTTTTTTTAAATTTTGTTTTAGTGTTTTTATTTTATTTTTTTTGAGAGACGAAAGACAGAGTGTGAGCAAGGGATAGGCAGAGAGAGAGAGGGGGACACAGAATCTGAAGCAGGCTCCAGGCTCTGAGCCATCAGCACAGAGCCCGATGCAGGGCTCGAACTCAGAGATGGTGAGATCATGACCTGAGCTGAAGTCGGCCGCTTAACTGAGAGAGCCACCCAGGCACCCCAGAAATAAAAAAAAAAATTAAATGTTTCCTGGTCTGTTGGGGTCTGGCCGTCCACATTTACTAATATAGTAACTTTTTATTAATTATCCAAAGAAAATGGGGAAAACCATTTTACACATTATGTCTTGGTTAGTGGGAAAATAAATAAGAGTGTTACTACATAAAGAAATAGAGTAAATAATCACGTTTCCATGTCATCCACAGTTGGTTAACACATTTGAGTGGAATTCTTACAGTTGTAGAGATAGGCTCTTCTGGCTTAGAACTCCCTAAATTTCCAAGAGGAAATAATTAAACTGGAGGATGTAGTAAGTATTCCATTGCACCTGAGGACATTTTCTCTCTCCAAAACTACCCGGCAGTCCAGGTAAGCCACACACACCAGTTCCTTCTTCCAATATCATCGAAGAGCATGTCAGACCTCCGCCACTA
The DNA here is from genome assembly GCA_030068075.1 of Paguma larvata. Taxonomy (NCBI): domain Eukaryota; kingdom Metazoa; phylum Chordata; class Mammalia; order Carnivora; family Viverridae; genus Paguma; species Paguma larvata. The sequence continues at coordinate 33,197,733 of CM057823.1, forward strand.
CCATGTTGTCTCCATGGACTTCTCTTTCACATTCATCAGATGGTGTTTAAACGAGCTGACAAATGGCGCAGATAATTTTGGATGTAGATACTTTCAACCACTAGATTTAACATAATCCTGCACTTTCACTCTTCTCCTTCGGAATGGGAAAGGAATAACCTTTAATCTCAAGTAATTTATTTCTACACTTGTTTTCGGTACCTACACTCTCCTAGTAATCATGATTTTCTGCTATAATTTAAGGTGTATAATTTAAGGTGAATTTTCTGCTTTATTTGAAAGTACTCCTTCTCAATCAGATCCATTCTCTGAGCATTTCAACAGGTTGTGGCATCACTCAGCCTGAAATTTCAATTGAAAAATAAAACAAAACAAAATAGGGGCTCCTGGGTGGCTCAGTTGGTTAAGCATCTGACTTCATCTCAGGTAACGTCTTGCAGTTCGTGGGTTCAAGCCCCATTAGGTTCTGGCTGACAGCTCTGAGCCTGGAGCCTGCTTCAGATTCTGTCTTCCTCTCTGTCTGCACTTCGTGGCGTGTGCTCAGTCTCTCTCTCAAAAATGAACAAACATTAAAAAACGTTTAATAGAAAAAAAAACACAACAACAAAAATAAAACTTCCATATCCAATTATTTCCAACGACTTCTCTCTCATCTTCTTGCAATCAGGGCACCAGAGCAAGGTCCCTCCACCTTTCCCCACAAGGCTCTTCTTCCATGGTTGACACAGGATGACTCAAGCCCTCCCCTGGGTTGGGTTTCTTTTGTGGAACATATTTTACTGTTACATCTAGAATTCCAACTACCATCCTTACCATGCAACTCAGAGAAAGCAGTCTCCTGATATCCCCTCCTCTTAGGCTCATTATTAACATAACAATTATAATCCCCTGATTAGGATCATTATCACGTTTGTTATTGTCATTCATCATTTTTTCATTATTACATTTTTACTGTGAATTACTTTTGTACTTGTTAACATACACCTTCATAGAGTTTCCCCAAAGGAAAGCAACTCCTGCTCCACCACATAGTATTCAATTTACTGAGGAGCATCAGAAATATTTCAAGTCGGCCTCCAGAAGCAGGATCAACCCTTGATACCACGGAAGCCTCTGGGAGGGCATCCTGGGCACGCTTCCTCTGTGAACATTGAAAATCCCCTCTATGGCCCGCTGACTGCTTGTGCCAGCCTAGAAGCCCAGGAGAGTTGTCCTTGGACCAAAAGAACTGCCACAAAATTCTTTTAGTCATATGGGGGTCCCACAACCACTCCTGCCTTCGTGGAAACATGGAAGATGGTGTCTCTGCCCTTGTGAACGTCCACAGAATCTCCTGTATCTGATCTGGAGCTGGCGAACCACCATAGCTAAACATGAGGTGCAAGAATGGATTCCTAGGCCAGCCTGAGTTTCTAGAAATCTTCTAGGATCAGGATAGGCTGGTGCAGTACTGGAGTACACTTGGGAGACTGGGAGATGCCATCCTTCACAACCCACAACTTTTCTAAGTCTTCCAAAGGAGGCTAGCAACCACTCTGAAGGCAGTGACCTCCCTGCTGGTATGGGGACACCACAGGGACACCCACCTACAGCCCAGTACCATCTGATGCTCTGCAAATATTTTGTGTGAATGTAATAATTTGACACCAAACATGTATTGGTACACCAAACAGCACAGGGGAAAGCTAAAAAATTTTTTGCTATATAATTTTCTATAAGGTACCAGTTAATATTAGCCATAATGCTCCTACGTACTCATAAAAAAGTAGGAGAATAAGAAAAAAAAAAACTTTTAAAAGTACTGTGAAAAAAACCACAGTATTTCTATTGTTAAAATTCCTGGAACAGACCCAGGTGGACAAACATAATAATAATGATTTTCCTGATCATTAAATAAATGTACCATATCAGAGAGAGGAAGATGAAAGTTTAGAGGGAAAGCCATAGACAGTAATCTTTCCAAAAAAACCATTTGGTGGAGCTACATAGATTCAGGCTGGTGACTAGAAATGTCTTCCAACATCATACCTGAGTTCCCTTTGGAAAATGATCCTCCACTCCAGAAAACTGAATGTCCCACACACCTGGACTCACTTGATATTAATTTGAAAGCACAGTGGATACTCAGGAAGGATTTCCTTTGGGTTGGAAACTCTCAAGTTAGTCTGTCCAGAAAGGGAGCAATGGTAATGAGGGAGGTGGAGAAAATGCTGAGATATGCCTCTGTCCACTGAGGGAGGGCGGGGCAGGAGGTAGCCTGGGCTGTTTGTTCTTTCTGCACAAGAGTTACCACACCCTAAGATCCCCACGAATTTCGAGCTTGTAGCTGATTGGAGGAAAGATGGGTGGGGCCAGCGATAAAAGGGCTGAGGAGAGGGCCACAGCTGTCATTCTGAGACCAGTCTGCTGAGAGAAGCATTGCTCTGCAACGTTAGGCTTCAAGAGGGTGATCTTGTAAAAGCTGTTTCCTGAGACATGGAGGCTACATAACCCCACCTCCGACAGGAGTTTCAGTTCGATGTCTTTCCAAAAGTCAAATCTTGCTGGTCAAGTACAGGTGGTGCTGAAGAGCACAGGGGACCCACTCGACCCGAGAAGCCATCGCCATCATCGCAGACACTCTGCAACCTGCCTAATGGTTCGGCTCCCGCATCAACAAGACTGGCTCCCACAAAGAAACCTGTGAGTTGGCGATCTTCTGTGGTTGGGGCTGGACTGCAGAACATGGGAAACACATGTTATGTGAATGCGGCCCTGCAGTGCCTGACATACACACCACCCCTCGACAGCTACATGCTGTCCCAGGAGCACTCCAGAAACTGTAGGAAGCAGACATTCTGCGTGCTGTGTGTTCTGCAGGCTCAGTGTCTCCACTGACAGGGTGTTTCCAGCACTTTTGACCCTTACCTGGACATTAGCCTAGATATCAGGGCAGCTCAGAGTGTGAGTCAAGCTTTGCAACAGTTAGTGAAGCCCGAACAGTTGGAGGGTGAAAATGCCTATCATTGTAGCACTTGTGTCAACAAGGTACCTGCTTCCAAGACATCAACTTTCTACACTTGCTCCAAGATCCTTATGCTGGTATTGAAAAGATTCTCTGAATTCACAGGCAGCAAACTGGCTAAGGAAGTGCAATATCCTGAGTGACTTGACATGCAACAATACATGTCAGAGCAGAAGGGGGAATCGATGATTTACATGCTCTATGCCGTGCTGGTGCACGCAGGATGGAATTGTCACAGTGGACATTACTTCTGTTACATCAAAGCCAGGAACGGCCAATGGTACAAAATGGATGATGCGAAGGTAACTGCCACTGATGTGAATTCTGCCCTGAGCCAACAGACCTATGTCCTCTTTTACAATTGGAAAGGGACCGTAGGAGTGAGCCAGCTGGTTGGGAATCCACATCCCTCCAGGCTGACCACACAGACACGGCTGTGGCCCAAGAGGGACCTGAAACAGACCCCAACATCAAAGATCCTGAGTTGGAGGATCACGTGGAAGAGACACCAGTGCAACCAATTACGTTCGACCAGTGGAGATTTCATCAAGAAACACACCTTCCCAAGTCTGAATTCAATCTCAGAAAAATAGAATTTGCTCTTCCCATCCATGCGGTCCTAATTCACCCGTCCAAATACAGAGAAGAGATGAGAAATGATCATCGTGAACAAAACACCTACCAGCTCAACAATTCAGCCAGAAACCTCCCACCTCAGAGGGCAACAGATAGTGGCAAAGTCCCTAGTCTCACAGGCAGAGCCAGAGCCAAGGGGAGGAACAAGAAGGGACAGAGGTTTTGGGAAGCAGTCCAAAGTTCCCACTACAGGCTTTGATGCACATACCTGTACATGTGCACATCTCCCACAAACACTGACTCACTCACAGTACTTTGTAGGACATGTTCAGTGTGTTGCATGTTTGTGCGATCTGGACATGTGGAGGGACACTGATCTGACTGTGCTCATGGCAGACGTCATTCAACTTGACCTGGAGAATCCTGAGTTTTAAGGCTGGATGTATATGATAATGGGACTGGAGAGGTTTGGGTTTATGACTGGACATTTGGAGGATTTCTCCCCTCCATCAGCACAGAGGAGAATTGGAGACGAATCAGAGCCTGAATGGGTCATAGGGAGTCGCCAGTCAGGCATGAAGAGTAGAAACAAGACTGAGTACCTTGAGTTCATGTGAAATTGACAAACTCAAGGTCCCACCAACGAATTTCTTACTCTCTGTTTATTTTTAAACTACATTAATTCCTATTAGTTCCTAGTATCTAGTGTCTAGTATCTAGTACCTAGTGCCTTGTTCCTAGTGATTACTTCCCAGTGTCTAGAAGTGAGGGGCACCAAGCAGATTGCATCGATGGGATTAACGTGGATGAGAGGTCACATGATCTTCAGCCACTATAAAGGTCATAGAGAGAAGGAAGCGTCCCTATTGACTGTTCCTTGGACATGCCAGACACTGAGTCTCGACGACTGGAGTTCGCCTATTACCTTCCATTTCGAACTTCTCCTGACAGTCAAGAGAAGCACATTTATATTTCGGTCGGTTTGGATGATTTGGGCCACTCAGGAGCTGGGATAGAAATAGGGAGGAAATTGAGGTAGGGATGTGCCTCTAGTCACCAGGTGAAGGACTCTTAAGGGTTGAAAGGAATTCTGAGAACAGACGCTTTGAAAGGCATGACTCTCAAATTCCTGAAGGACATGAGGTTTGAATTCCAAAGGCAGTAAACCCCAGCTCTGATTGGTGTTGGGTCATGCAGGAGCAGTGATGGTGTTCCCTTTGGCCCTGAGCCCTCAAAGCCTAAAGAATTCACTTGTTCATGCGAATTTCAGATATTCTTTCCCCATGGTGGATGAACAAGTTCAGGGTGGGGCCCTGAAAAGGCAATATGATAAAAAGGTTTCAGACCCTCCATGGGGAAGACTCCCATTAAGTGAGGCAGACCATGAATATTTTTTAATGGAATTTGTCTTTGAAAATGGTTTCACTTGGGTCAAGAGGGAGAGGCACATTCTGCATAAGCAAGCATCCTTCCCTTTCCACACTCAACTGTGGGTGCCACGGGGAATTTCTCGTAGCATTGATTCCAGGATCCATCAGGGTCAGGAATGTGTGTGTGGTATTCCCAGCGGAGGACATTGGGAGAGGTCCTAAAATTCCCCCAGTGAGTCAGGTAAGACCACGTCGCTGGGCTTGCTTGAGGGTGTCTGATGTAAGTGGGTCCAAGGGACAGTATGTAGAAACGGAAGGAGGAGACGTTCCACAGGGTGAGGACTGCATTCGATCCGGTGGTTATGAAAAATGATGGGACAGAAGGAACATGAAGGAGTCAACATGTCTATGAAAAAGACTTCCCCATTTCCATTGAATCAGAAAATCCATAAATCCATATGGGGATGGCTGACCTGCCCTCCAAGATACTAGGTCAGATGGTGGGTGGTAGCAGGCAACATGGGCCATCCAGACACTTGAAATACCCAAATGGGAAGAGGCACTGGACAGGACCTGTGGCTCTCAGGTATCCCACGCTAGAGGACAAGGATCCTCGGGTAACTGGACCATGGAGGAGTGGGGACCCAGTGGGTGGCCAGGAGAGGATGGGTCCCGAGATGGAGAATGGGAGGGAGCTGAGGAAGGGAGATCTTGCTCAAGCCCCGTAGCGTGCTCCCCAGATGAGACACCAAAGGCGGCCCCTTCCACTTCCCGTTCTTTGTCGTGCAGCCGAGAAGCCCAGCAGAGGAAGGCGCTGCTCCAGAGATTCCCCAGGAGAGCCCCTGCGAGGCAGCAGCGCGCCTGGAGGGACTCCGCGGGATCCTGTGACTACGTGAGGGTGAGTGAGCCCCGTGCCCGCTCTTCTTCTCTCCTGGGGACGGTGACGGGCTTCCTGGGCCTCCTGGCCGAGGAAGGGGTTCGACTTCCATCCGCGACACTGGCATTTCCGTGGCGGTCCTTTCCACCCGCTTTCCCTGGGTGTCCGTGATGTTGCGGCATTCCTTGTTTGTGTGCTCCCCGGGTGCTGGGTGGGGCTGCGGACATGATTTCGGGACCCTCTGCCAACACCTAGACCTCTCGGGGTGAACGGGCATCTCTCCCTTGTGACACATCCACCCCCCTACACCCCCCACCTCCCCCAACGCCCCCACGTTGGCCATCCAAACTCCATGGCCCCCACCTGGAGTCTCCACCAGCAGGATGCCTGTAGTTTCCCTAGAAGCCTGAATGGAAGTGCTCGTCCACTTCAGGAGGCACGCATGCTGGAGATCCTCTCTACTGGTGTGTCTGACGCGACCAGAGCGTCAAGGCCATAGTGCCCAGGGTCTATTCCCGAACGGCACTGAGCTCGGGGACCTCTTCCCATGCCAGTAGAACCCTTTTGTGTCTCTCCCGGTTCTTTGATGTGGACTCAGGTCTTGGCGTTTCGGTTTCTTTCTTTGCTGTGCGCGTCGCGAATGGCCCTGGGTGGTGAGGAGAGACTAACGGCTCTTGTCTGTGTGTTGTGTGTTCCCGCAGCATCCACACAGGCCGATGCCCGTGTACACCACCAAGAGGGCGTCTGTCCCGGAGCCGCGCCTCGCGGGGGAGCCTCCCGGCAGGAAGCCTGCCCCGACGCAGCTGTACCCGTCGGCTTCTCGTCTGGGGAGACCCGCGGCGAGCACCCGGCCACCTGCCGGACGCCACGAGGCCCGGGAAGCGGACGCCCCTGAGCCGCCTGTGCCCCCACGCCAACGCTCTGCCCGGGATCCCGGCCTCGTCGTCCAGCTGAGACAAGACAGGCCCCGATGTGCCTCCCTGGGAGGGCCCCAGGCTGTCTCCAAGGCCCGTGGCCTCGGCCACGCCCAGGCCCCAGCCAAGCGTCCTGACGTGACCTCTCCCGCTCCTCCAGCCCGTTGGGCTCCGATTGCCCAGCCCCACCTCCAGGCAGCAGGCAGGAAGAGGCGGGCCCCGATCCCCGACGAGACGTGCCACAACCCCCGAAAGAAAGCGCGACCCAGCCCCTCCCGGCAACCCCACAAGAGCCCAGGGGGCACCCACGTGGGGCTTTGCCAGAGTCCGTGTCGTCTGGCAAGGGCAAGCGCAGGCGGGGCCGCGGGGGCAGCCCCCGCGACCGGGAAGACGACTGCCTCGGTGCAGAGCGCGGGTCTCCAGCCTCTACGCCCCCGACCTCACCTGGACACTCTCCGGCCGTGCACCGCGGCCCCGTGTCCAGCCCCTCAGCAGGCTCCCGGCCAGCCCCTGCGGATGGTCTTCAGCCGACTGGCCAAAGGCGGCTGGAGATCCAGGTTCCTAGCAGCTCCCTCGCTGCCACCTCCCGAGAGGCCAGCCCGCCCTGGTCACGGCCCTCCCGTCACACACCTGCCTGAGGGGCCCTGTGCGCCTGTCCCTCGGAGCGTCCTCCACGATGACCTGCAGCTTTCCTCGTCCTCTGAGGAGAGCGATCGGGAGTGAGACACCTCATGTCCTCGGAGACTTGTCCTCTGGCCCTTGGGACCCTGAGGAGGTGACTGTGGAACGGAGGACAAGGCACAGGCGTGAGCCATTTCTGCTGAAGCGGCATTTCCCCCAAAGACCCCGAAGTACAAAACCTTGTACCCGCATCCTGTTTGGGGTCCTGCTTGTGTGAGCGAGTGGGGGCGGGGTGGTCCGTGGGGGCTGAGGGGGGCTGGCAGCTGGCGCCCGCACCCACACACTCACAAGCACCCTCACCCTCACAGCGCACTTGTTTCTTCAGGCAGCTACACCTTCTCTTTCGCAGGGTCCTTGTCAATCAAGAAGGTCTAGTTGGCTTCCTTCCCATGTGCTGGGGAAGAGATGCAGCCCAAGTAGAGCGATAAGTTGTCCACTCGAATGGAAATAAGGTCTATGGAAGGAATGTGTGTCGGGTTTGCCAAGGTCTGAATTCGGGGACGCTGGATGAATGGTTCCGGGCTGGGCTGGGCGAGTAGAGGCAGTGTCGTGTAGGAGAATGTTCCGATGCTCTCATTCTTCTGCACATCATGCTGCGGAATTGTGTCCATGCTTTGTGCATTTTCATTTCTCAATGCTCTGACAAAGGTGTGTGTCGTTTTTGCCATACTGAATAAAATTGGCCCAAAGACGAACTCATGTGCCTGTGTTTCTCTTTTGCGGGTACTCTGGAGATTTCCTTCACCGACAGCAGAATCACGCGTTTTGTTCCCAACTGCGTGTGTCACGTGGGTCCTCACCGAGGGGAGAACGACTAGCCAGAAGGAGAAAAGAAGCACGGGGGAACGTCTCTTCTACTTTCAGAATAACGAGAGTCTCTGCAGTTGTCCTGGGAACGGGACAGCGTGAGAGGCGCCTTCGAAATTCTATGAACGTACGGACGCCCGGGGGGCTCAGGCAGTGAAGCGTGTGTCTCTCGAGGCGGCTCACGTCATGATCTCGGCGTTGCTGCGATTGAGCCTTGGGTCTGCCTCTGCGCTTGAGCACACAGCCTGCTAGGGATGCCCTGGCTCCTTTTCTCTCTGACCCTCCCCCGCGAGCTCTCTCTCTCTCTCTCTCTCTCTCTCTCTCTTAAAACACACCCATATGATCCAAGGATCTCCCGATGTGAAACAAATAAGCATGAGGGGCTGCCACCCACGTTCGTCAGAGAGGCATTGCGTTCCCAAGTCATCTCAAGGAGGGTGGACTAGAATGGATACAAAGGAAAGGCCGAGAAGACATTCCACCGGTAGAAAAGAGAGAGGTGATGGACGCACGATGGTCAGGAGAGAGACCCAGAGAGAGAGGAGCGCTTGACGACAGATGACAGAGAACTAGGTGGTCCGATGGCTCATCGGAAGCAATCCCGCAGCCCTCCTTCCCCACCTGGAAGGTCCCGGGCCGGGGCTGAGGCCAGAGAACCAACGGCACAAGCGATGGGCCGTCCACTGGAGTCTGAAGACGGGCAGGCTCCGGACCCGGCAAGAACGGACGTGTCGGTGCCAGGCACTCAGACGGGAGCAGGGGGTCTCGTCCTGGGAGATGGATGAGCTTTGTGCTCCAGGAAGCTCCGCGTTGGACTGCTTCACGTCACTCCATTCAATAGGGCAACTTGCTTCTTCGGACCAGTCACGGCCGCGTGACTCTCCTCTAACACGGTCCATTGAAAAGCTAAGGGGTTCTCTGGGAAGTGGTGAGAACCCCGGGGAGAAGTTATTCGTTGAGAACACAGGTCCAAACTTGGGGCACGCCGGTGGATATGTGAAGAAGAGGGGAAGGTGTGCCTCTGCCCTGGCCTCGCTCCTCCCACCCGCTACCTAGTGGATTCTCCTTGGGGACCGGTCGTGAGAGTGGCTGGCGCCAGCCCGGCCAGGGGGACAGCCCGGCTGGCCTGTTTGGGTGGTGAGGCCAACCGAGGGTCCAGAGGGTTGGGAAGGGGTGTGGTGATGGGCGGGGCCAGGGTAAGGAAGCTGTGGGCCAGGGCGGGGCAGAGGTCCCGCGGCCAACCAATGAGGCCAGGCTGACCCTAGAGGAAGCTGTGGGCGGGGCTGGAGGCCACCAGGCTGGGAGACGGCCATGTCTTGAGGGCAGTGGACAGAGGCCACAGGAGCAGCCTCCTGGAGAAGACAGGAAAGGCCAGTTCGGGAGCGCCAGTCTTCGAGGAGGGAGACGATCCAGAGTGCCCACGGCACGAGGAAGGCTGACCTGACCCTCCGAGGTGCTAGGTCAGATGGCGGGTGGTCGCAGCCAGCACGGGCCTTCCAGGCCCTTGAAAGCCCCAAACGGGAAGAGGCAGTGGACAGCACCCGTGGCGCCCAGGGTTCCCGGGCCAGAGGACGAGGATCCTCGGGTAAGTGGAGCCCTGGAGGTGTGGGGAACCAGCGGGCGGGCTGGAGGGGGTGGGTCGGGGGTTGGAGGATGGCGGGGAGCCAGGACGCTGGAGACGGGGATCGCACAGGACGGGCTCTGTGTCCAGAAGTCAGCTGTCCGTTCCTAGCCCCGGATGGCCTGCCTTGCCATCTCAGGAGCCCGCCCTTTGGGATGACCTCGTTCGGCTGTAGGGTCACGTCCGGGCTGGTGTGTTCGGCCCCAACTTTCCGGGGGGCTCGTTCTCTTCCGCCTGACACCTGCCATGCCGACTCCCGGTCCGTCCCTAACAGAGGCTTGGGTAGAATCCTATGAACGTCAACCTCCCTGGCACCTCCCGAGCCAGCCCTCCGCTCCCCGAACGTGTCCTTCTCCTGTCCCTTGCCGTTGGTCTGTGACTGGCGCTGATTCACCGAGCCCCTCCTCCTTCGTCCACAGCTCAAGTGTAAGGACTGCGGAGCCTTTGGGCACAAGGCGTCCAGCCCCGGCTGCCCCATGAAGCGCTGGCCCGGGGCCCTGGCCCCCCAGGCCTTGGGCTCCGGGAAGCTGAAGGAGAATGTGCCACCACGCCGCCAGCAGGACCAGCACGAGCCCGGGCCCTTGAACCAGGCGGAGAGAGAGAAGGAAGAGACGCAAAGGTGAGGACCGGGCCGGCCCTAGCCTGCCTGCCTGTGGGCTGACGGCTCAAGAGGCTGTGTGTCTCTGGACCCGGGCACCGTGCGCCGTGCTGTCTCCGGGCACGGACGGGGTTGGGGGAGGCAGAGAAGGGAGCTCCCAGTCCTCCGGGGATCCGCACTAGCCTATCGTGCTGCTCTGGGTGAATCCCTGAGGGTGCGGGTCCTGGGGTGGGCAGAGAGGGCAAGGTGGCCAATGACAGGCAGACGCGCGTTGGGCTCTCAACGCAAGGACGTCTGGGGCCAAGACGGACGGCTCCCGGGAGCGGGGGCAAGGATGGCCGCTGAGGAAAGGAGATCTTGCCCAAGCCCCGTAGCGTGCTCCCCAGATGAGACACCAAAGGCGGCCCCTTCCACTTCCCGTTCTTTGTCGTGCAGCCGAGAAGCCCAGCAGAGGAAGGCGCTGCTCCAGAGATTCCCCAGGAGAGCCCCTGCGAGGCAGCAGCGCGCCTGGAGGGACTCCGCGGAATCCTGTGACTACGTGAGGGTGAGTGAGCCCCGTGCCCGCTCTTCTTCTCTCCTGGGGACGGTGACGGGCTTCCTGGGCCTCCTGGCCGAGGAAGGGGTTCGACTTCCATCTGCGACACTGGCATTTCCGTGGGGGTCCTTGCCACCCGCTTTCCCTGGGTGTCCGTGATGTTGCGGCATTCCTTGTTTGTGTGCTCCCCGGGTGCTGGGTGGGGCTGCGGACATGATTTCGGGACCCTCTGCCAACACCTAGACCTCTCGGGGTGAACGGGCATCTCTCCCTTGTGACACATCCCCCCCCTACACACCCCACCTCCCCCAACGCCCCCCACGTTGGCCATCCAAACTCCATGGCCCCCACCTGGAGTCTCCACCAGCAGGATGCCTGTAGTTTCCCTAGAAGCCTGAATGGAAGTGCTCGTCCACTTCAGGAGGCACGCATGCTGGAGATCCTCTCTACTAGTGTGTCTGACGCGACCAGAGCGTCAAGGCCATAGTGCCCAGGGTCTATTCCCGAACGGCACTGAGCTCGGGGACCTCTTCCCATGCCAGTAGAACCCTTTTGTGTCTCTCCCGGTTCTTTGATGTGGACTCAGGTCTTGGCGTTTCGGTTTCTTTCTTTGCTGTGCGCGTCGCGAATGGCCCTGGGTGGTGAGGAGAGACTAACGGCTCTTGTCTGTGTGTTGTGTGTTCCCGCAGCATCCACACAGGCCGATGCCCGTGTACACCACCAAGAGGGCGTCTGTCCCGGAGCCGCGCCTCGCGGGGGAGCCTCCCGGCAGGAAGCCTGCCCCGACGCAGCTGTACCCGTCGGCTTCTCGTCTGGGGAGACCCGCGGCGAGCACCCGGCCACCTGCCGGACGCCACGAGGCCCGGGAAGCGGACGCCCCTGAGCCGCCTGCGCCCCCACGCCAACGCTCTGCCCGGGATCCCGGCCTCGTCGTCCAGCTGAGACAAGACAGGCCCCGATGTGCCTCCCTGGGAGGGCCCCAGGCTGTCTCCAAGGCCCGTGGCCTCGGCCACGCCCAGGCCCCAGCCAAGCGTCCTGACGTGACCTCTCCCGCTCCTCCAGCCCGTTGGGCTCCGATTGCCCAGCCCCACCTCCAGGCAGCAGGCAGGAAGAGGCGGGCCCCGATCCCCGACGAGACGTGCCACAACCCCCGAAAGAAAGCGCGACCCAGCCCCTCCCGGCAACCCCACAAGAGCCCAGGGGGCACCCACGTGGGGCTTTGCCAGAGTCCGTGTCGTCCGGCAAGGGCAAGCGCAGGCGGGGCCGCGGGGGCAGCCCCCGCGACCGGGAAGACGACTGCCTCGGTGCAGAGCGCGGGTCTCCAGCCTCTACGCCCCCGACCTCACCTGGACACTCTCCGGCCGTGCACCGCGGCCCCGTGTCCAGCCCCTCAGCAGGCTCCCGGCCAGCCCCTGCGGATGGTCTTCAGCCGACTGGCCAAAGGCGGCTGGAGATCCAGGTTCCTAGCAGCTCCCTCGCTGCCACCTCCCGAGAGGCCAGCCCGCCCTGGTCACGGCCCTCCCGTCACACACCTGCCTGAGGGGCCCTGTGCGCCTGTCCCTCGGAGCGTCCTCCACGATGACCTGCAGCTTTCCTCGTCCTCTGAGGAGAGCGATCGGGAGTGAGACACCTCATGTCCTCGGAGACTTGTCCTCTGGCCCTTGGGACCCTGAGGAGGTGACTGTGGAACGGAGGACAAGGCACAGGCGTGAGCCATTTCTGCTGAAGCGGCATTTCCCCCAAAGACCCCGAAGTACAAAACCTTGTACCCGCATCCTGTTTGGGGTCCTGCTTGTGTGAGCGAGTGGGGGCGGGGTGGTCCGTGGGGGCTGAGGGGGGCTGGCAGCTGGCGCCCGCACCCACACACTCACAAGCACCCTCACCCTCACAGCGCACTTGTTTCTTCAGGCAGCTACACCTTCTCTTTCGCAGGGTCCTTGTCAATCAAGAAGGTCTAGTTGGCTTCCTTCCCATGTGCTGGGGAAGAGATGCAGCCCAAGTAGAGCGATAAGTTGTCCACTCGAATGGAAATAGGGTCTATGGAAGGAATGTGTGTCGGGTTTGCCAAGGTCTGAATTCGGGGACGCTGGATGAATGGTTCCGGGCTGGGCTGGGCGAGTAGAGGCAGTGTCGTGTAGGAGAATGTTCCGATGCTCTCATTCTTCTGCACATCATGCTGCGGAATTGTGTCCATGCTTTGTGCATTTTCATTTCTCAATGCTCTGACAAAGGTGTGTGTCGTTTTTGCCATACTGAATAAAATTGGCCCAAAGACGAACTCATGTGCCTGTGTTTCTCTTTTGCGGGTACTCTGGAGATTTCCTTCACCGACAGCAGAATCACGCGTTTTGTTCCCAACTGCGTGTGTCACGTGGGTCCTCACCGAGGGGAGAACGACTAGCCAGAAGGAGAAAAGAAGCACGGGGGAACGTCTCTTCTACTTTCAGAATAACGAGAGTCTCTGCAGTTGTCCTGGGAACGGGACAGCGTGAGAGGCGCCTTCGAAATTCTATGAACGTACGGACGCCCGGGGGGCTCAGGCAGTGAAGCGTGTGTCTCTCGAGGCGGCTCACGTCATGATCTCGGCGTTGCTGCGATTGAGCCTTGGGTCTGCCTCTGCGCTTGAGCACACAGCCTGCTAGGGATGCCCTGGCTCCTTTTCTCTCTGACCCTCCCCCGCGAGCTCTCTCTCTCTCTCTCTCTCTCTCTCTCTCTCTCTCTTAAAACACACCCATATGATCCAAGGATCTCCCGATGTGAAACAAATAAGCATGAGGGGCTGCCACCCACGTTCGTCAGAGAGGCATTGCGTTCCCAAGTCATCTCAAGGAGGGTGGACTAGAATGGATACAAAGGAAAGGCCGAGAAGACATTCCACCGGTAGAAAAGAGAGAGGTGATGGACGCACGACGGTCAGGAGAGAGACCCAGAGAGAGAGGAGCGCTTGACGACAGATGACAGAGAACTAGGTGGTCCGATGGCTCATCGGAAGCAATCCCGCAGCCCTCCTTCCCCACCTGGAAGGTCCCGGGCCGGGGCTGAGGCCAGAGAACCAACGGCACAAGCGATGGGCCGTCCACTGGAGTCTGAAGACGGGCAGGCTCCGGACCCGGCAAGAACGGACGTGTCGGTGCCAGGCACTCAGACGGGAGCAGGGGGTCTCGTCCTGGGAGATGGATGAGCTTTGTGCTCCAGGAAGCTCCGCGTTGGACTGCTTCACGTCACTCCATTCAATAGGGCAACTTGCTTCTTCGGACCAGTCACGGCCGCGTGACTCTCCTCTAACACGGTCCATTGAAAAGCTAAGGGGTTCTCTGGGAAGTGGTGAGAACCCCGGGAGAAGTTATTCGTTGAGAACACAGGTCCAAACTTGGGGCACGCCGGTGGATATGTGAAGAAGAGGGGAAGGTGTGCCTCTGCCCTGGCCTCGCTCCTCCCACCCGCTACCTAGTGGATTCTCCTTGGGGACCGGTCGTGAGAGTGGCTGGCGCCAGCCCGGCCAGGGGGACAGCCCGGCTGGCCTGTTTGGGTGGTGAGGCCAACCGAGGGTCCAGAGGGTTGGGAAGGGGTGTGGTGATGGGCGGGGCCAGGG